>KB445805.1:719429-988158 GCA_000320605.2 Gelatoporia subvermispora B
GGAGGTTGCAGTATAAATCACCAAATTGAGTGGGGTTCTGCGCTTCTAGCCTTAGATCCAGGATCATTGAGGCCAAGTAGACCGAAGGGGACGATGGACGATACACTCACACACATGCTTGTTGACCACCACGGATCAAAATAACCTCCGAACGGCCGATATCCCTTCCCGAAGAAATATTCCGTAGGAAATAGGAACGAGATGGTACAGATCTCGGAGCATACAGATCAAGCATGCCGCAGTGTGCCGCAGTCGTCTCTTGCAACAATGAACAAACGTACTCTGTTTTGAGTGTCAATCGACCGCAAGCGCACTACAAATTTCCCCAAACTTCATGCGCACGGTAGGCGTCGAAATAGGTCCGGACTCTGGATCATGCCCGAACGCGGGTTGGACCATTGTTCGGTAGTTGGCAACACTTTGGACTTCAGCGTCTCTCGAACACCGATGTAAATCGAGCCAATCAACATTCACATCACAGCAGGGTTTTCGAGAGGATCGAGAACCCGAGGATAATTCAACCGTAAGTATTTCTCCGTGTGCGGCCGAGTTGTTGTGACAACCGTATCTGCTTGCATTGTCCCGCACCGTCAGCATTAAGGTCGCATCCTTTCGAGGTGGGAATATTGTCTATCATGTGTCACTGTATTGTAATTCTGATAGAGTTCTGCAGCGGGGAATATGCCACAGGTACTGTCGCCTGCGCCCATGAATCCCCCGGTAACAATAGATAAAAGAGCTGTAGCCCACGTTGAAAGCTATGCCCTATCTCACTGTCACCTGTCTTCAACGTGTAAGAGAGTTAATTTTACTGCAGCATCATGACATCCGCCATGAAGCACGACACACTTTCAACAAGGATTGATAGTTTACAGCAAGGCCCTCCTCTTAGTACAGACGCACAAGAATTGTGGATCCCTGGACATGTTCCATGTAGCATCTACACCACAACGCTGTACATGGATACCCGCACGGAGCCTATGTCTTGGACTCATAGTAATGTATGAGACCATTGTACTAATTGATCATCCTTTGAACGGACCAGAGAGTACTACAGGGGGATTCACTACTTCCTCCGTCAAGGCAAACCTCCTCGCGATATCACGGTCAGTGTGACCCCCAGCCACCAAGCCTGGAGTACCGTACGGCTATTTTTGTATATAAAACGTACACTGATATCCCAGAGGTGCTCAAGACTACGCCTGTACTCACAACATTACCAGAATAAATGTCCCTATCGCGGAGCTAGAACAGTAGTAATACGAGGTCAGTTCTAATGGTGTTGTGTTCGCGTAGAGGCACAGCTGAAATGTGATGCACTTAGGACCCTGTGAGACAAACTGCCTCATCGCCTGCTGCGTCCCATTCGAACCGGTACGAGCTTAGCCTTCAGGGCCATTGCCCTAGCCGTGGTAGTTCAGGAATGTACCACGGATTCGAATCTCGGGTCCTCCCCATTGCTCCGGCCCTCGATGATCTACGCGATAATAGAGCAGGTCGGTAGATACCAGCTTATTTCAACATATATACGCTCAGCACGCAGCGAATTTATAGGAGCATCAAGCATACCAGCGTCATGGACTAGCGTGCAGGCGTCGGCCAATGATCTGCCCCCGGTCGTCACCATTATTCCTGGTCTAGATGCGGTCGCTATGCCTTTAGCTAGAAGCAATGAATCGCTGCTACCATCTGTCAATCAAAGTATGTCATGTGTGTGTCAGCTAAATTCACGGGTTTTCTGATGAGTTTGATCAGAGATGAAGCCTAAGAGCACACGAATAGACAATACGACCTTGCACGAAAAGTTGCTACTTTTTGAGCGGCTGGTCGATCTTGCTTCGTGGTGCCTGTGCGCAATTCTTGAACATGGAAACTAATATAATCCATAGATGTGTTTCACTCTACCTCGGACGATGCGGTGAACAAGACGCAAAAGCGAATCGCGAAGTCAAACAGGGGGAAGGCAAGGGTCCTGAGGGGCCCGAGAGCGCCTCGTGCGTGCGATTTATGTCATGTAATGAAGGTCAGATGCTACAAGGCTCCCTGGGAGTCGATGTGCGGGTGAGTATCTATCCGTACCTTGAATAGAGACCAAGACCAGATGCACGTCGATACATGTCTCTTTATGTAGCAAGAGAGATAGACCTAAATATCGCGTCATGACTGCGTGATTCTTGCGAAGTTCTGCTACTGGCCGCATGCCACCAGGCCGCATACCGTTCACTGCCTCGTCGAAGTCATCCGTTTTCTCAGATACTGATATCCTCCTTCTTGATAGCAAACGCCTGACAACCAACCCGAAGAAAGGCAGATGGACCAATAACTTAAGGCACTTTTGCGTATGCTGGGTCTCCTCGAGTGAATGTTGGCGGCACATGGACATCGAAGAATGGTAATCAGAACGTGGTCGATTTGGATCCTTAGTAGACGTTTTTGCGTCTTGCTATGCTAGGTGTCCGATACATTTGTCAATATACATCCATACTTGGATTGAGAAAATTCGATCGGTGTACTCAGGTTATTGCCAAAGCATTTTCGGGAAAGACGCGTCGAAATTGTAGATCAATAGCGAGACCAGTACAGTAAAATACAGGTAAATTGAACATCCATGCAGACAAGACCTCAACGGAAGGTCGATTTACCACTCAATCATCGAGATGCCAGTCACTTTCGCCGTTAGAGCCCCATTCACCATTCTTCGCCCATCCGCTCGTGTTGCAACTCCCACTTATATCACTGGCACTCCATGACCAAGACTCCCACCGAGTGGTATCCTGGCCGGCCGCGAACTCTCGGAGGCACTGTGCCAGCGGAGAGAACTTATCGGACGCTTTCCCAAGAATCTCGACTCGATCCAGTTCTGCGAGCTGCAGCACTTTTGTCAACAAACTGCCTAGAGATATGCCAAAAACAGTTCTCACGTTGCGCGCCTGCTGTAGGTAAGTTCGAAGATCGGAGCAGGCAATGAAGACGAGGTGCCAAATGCCCTCGAACCCGCGCAGCTTCTCGACAAGAACGCTCGAGTCTGGCCCAATACGCGCGGCGACCTCCCTGAGTGACGGCCCGATGTCCGAGGTAAACGGAGAGACTGTGAAACAGTCAGAGGATGGGAGATTGAGATAACACAGCTTGACGCACACGAGCGCATTTCTAATTCGAGACGAAATGCAACTGTGTGCAAGTTTGCGTGAACAAAATTCGAGAGTTTGAGCTCGAGATGCGAAACACGTACAGCAGTCGAGTTTGACGCGATGCACACCAGAGACCAATGACTGGACCGCCTTTCCGATAAGCTCCAGCAGCCTGCAAATCGTCTGAGTGTAGTGTATCAGTGATGCTGTGTCGCGCTCTTGCGATATGCAGAGGATAAACCAACCTGCCACATGTTGATGCAGAATCTACGCGAAAGTGAATGTCACCGCACTGCAAAGACCGCGAGACGACTCGAGCTCACTTTTCGACATCTTTCCAAAACTTTGCCCACGCACTAGGCGCAGCTTGTGCAACGCGGAGAATAATCTTTCCACGAAAGATGCACAGATCATATGCGATACTCTGGAACTTGCTCTTGAGATCCTTGGCCTCGGTCTCGTGCGTTTCAATCGCCTGTGATACCAAAACAAGCCTGCTTAGCTTGTGTCCATCGCCGGAAGCAAATCCGTGTCAACTCGCGTTCGTGAAGTCCTCCAGTTGAGACAATTCGAAGGTTGGCGCGAGCATTGCGCTCGGGAGGAGGACATCCTTGAAGCCTAGGTTACACCGTAATGAATGAAGGCCATGTCGCCGTGGCAGACGCGCTGTCTTACTGTCTAGATACGCAGCGCACTTGCTCGCGCTGCACTGCGAGTCCTCAAAGACCGTAACATACCTCTACAACCAGCAATCAAGTCCATTCGGACTCGTAAACGGAGGCACATGACCCGATGGCACTTACCCGGCGGAGTACGTCCCACTCCCCCACAAGGTCGTCCTCCGCGTTGCGCGCGGCACAAAGCTGGACGCTGACCGATCTGAACAGAGCAATAATGTCACCATGGTTGTTAAGCATCTTGCCCAGCTGGTCTTTGAGCCTCTCAATGTTGAGGTCACCACTGACGTCCTTGGAAAGCCAACCACGGGCAGGGGGGGAATGATTATCGCATTCGGCAGAAGGACTAGGCAAGGACGCATCGATTGGCAGGAGCGGCTCGTTGTCGTTGTGCGCGTTGATGCTGGCCATGATGCGGGCTGCGCGGGGCAGAATGCAGCAGAGACAGCAGATGCGGGATGGGGATGTGTGCGAAGGCTTCTTATAGCTAGTCGGTATGGCTTAGGTCTGCGCACATGCGAGGCGGGGCTGCGGGAAGGCGTAGCCGCAACATCGGAATGGGCAAGGACAAGTCGGTATGCGTGACTGAATGAGGCCGCAGCTGCGTCCAACAACTGCGCATACCGAAGGAGCTGCGGACGCCAAAGAATGTTCAGATGGAGCTCCAGGACTTCAGTATGAGAAGTTGCGCAGCTCACCCATGCAGTCGTACACTACGTGTGATTCGAATTATCTGGAGAAAGTTGCTTTCAATCTTTGTAGCACGTTCCTGATGCCCAATCAAACATGCCCAAGGTGCAGCTAAGTCGCCTCTGCGATGACACTGCGGCGCAGACGAAGTTCAGAAGACTGTCAATGGGCGTCATCCCGATCACTTTCAAAATGCACGAGGTATGCTGCAACAGCACGTGATCAATCTGCCAAATTTGCTATCTCTGGTGACTTCAGCGAGTGACGACTAGGCTGGTAAAGACGCTGCTACTATGTGGGTGCAGGACTCGACATGGCTGCGCGCCAGGCGCTGTTGAGAGTGTCGCCATCAGCCAATCGGCATCACTTCGGAGATATTCTCCAAATACAGCCCAGGCTTTGAGAGTGACAAGGGGCGAGTGGATTTCTCTTGTAGACATCCGTCTGCGCGAAGTTGCTTCTTCCTGGGGGATCGTGTCTGGCGCATTGTTCCGCTGCTAGCGTCCTCATTATGAGGGGTATGCACTATGAGCCTATACATCATGAGCAAATGTACCGTAGATGGGGAACGATTATCCTGCATTGTTCTGCATCGTCGACAGATCAGGGATATAAGGGAAGCACTCACCTGCGCGAGGCCTGGACAACCCAGGATTGAGAGTCGCAGCCTCCGCCCCCGTCCGCCACGCGATTCGCTGCCACACTGACATCCCTGTGTGTGGCCCGGGCCATCTCGTCTATCAGTGGTCAGACCCCGCCACATGGCGTTCATAACGGCGCCAGCCACTGCAAACGATCCTTCCCTCGAACCGTTTTCTATGGCTTACTCCGCCCCAACGCCATCACCACCCTATAGCATGGCGTACAGCTGGGGGAGTCATCAATCATTCGGGGTCCAACCAGGCTCCAGCGTCAATACGACAGAATCATATCCACCCGCATTCCGTCCAACAGACAGAAACAGCTTTAAATCATGGGCTTTCAACAGTGGCCAGTGCACCAGTCAATTTGCGTGAAACGCGCGCTGACACCTGCTGGTGGCAGATGGTCAGAACTACGACCATACTGACACATACACCACTGAGACTGCGCTCGCCGCTGAGAGCGAACAACTGTTCATGCCCTCGCGATTCGAGGTCAGTTCCAAAGGCGATGCGCATGTAGAGGCATAGCTGACGCGCAGCTCGGAAGACGCCAGACATATTTGGCGGACCAGCATACGACGTTCGATTGAAAAGCCCTGCGCTGTGGGACCATACGCCTTTCAACGACCGTTCCGCTGTTCGGGAAGGCTCAGATGGGGTGCATTACCCTTACCCGCCCGCGTGTGGTATCACAGACATGCCCGGAGCAGAGCAATTCACGCCAGGGCCGTCCCACGTAGCAGATGTCGAGCCTGGTTCAAACGCATCAACACCAGACACACTGATGTGGGTCGACGACTCACAGACAGTGGCCGACGCACTCCCTCCAACGGCCAATGCGCCAGAGACGCACGAGGCTGGTCAACCCGTGATGTGTGCCGCCGAGGGTGTGTCATCCAACGTTCGGCGCACGTGTGCGCTGAATGTCATCCACATTTGCACCAAGCTGATGACGGCCTAGGGGGCAAGCGATCGAGGAAGCGGAAAAGCGGGGCAGCCGAGCGCCATGGGTTGCAGCCGTTCGAGCAGGTGCTCGACATCGCTCAGTCATATCGTGACTTGTACGCCGTCGACGCAGACAGCTGATGTAGCCAGTAGGAATTTCCCCTTCATCAGTGAATCGAGAGCGGATGAGGGCGGCGGGAAATAGAATGAGGAAGGAGAAAGGGCCGAGGGTGGATCGTGCGTGTGACTTGTGCCATGCGTCGAAGGTACGATGTCTCAAGGCCCCCGGAGAGACTATGTGCGGGTGAGTATCTGCCCATCTCCCGAGTCAGATCCGTATACGGAGATACGTAGCATGGTGCGCGACGCTCACAACGTGAAGCTGATGCATTGCACAACAGGCCGAGGGCAAGCTGATTACTGCCTTGTTCTCGCTATCCACTCTTGTACTCACTGATGTATTGATCAATGGCTCTCCTACAGGAGGTGTGCGAGGATAAATTTGGATCTTCCCCCGGAGCAGCAAGTGACCTGCAAAGCGACACGCGTTCCTAGAAGAAAGGGCAGGAAGCCCAAGTACGTCAAGGCACTCTTGCGTGCATGTGGGTTAGAGCCGTGAGCATCGGGAGCCGATGTGTGAATATGGTCGGGAGGTAGAGCATGGTGACTGCGCGTACGCAAATGTCGTACAGATCGTCTTGAGCTCGTCCGGGTGAGGAGAGGTTTCAGCTTGCACAGTGTACCGTTGCACAATGTAGGTTATGGCTTGCGGAAACATATTGGGAGGTACACCGCATCTCGCTAATGATAGTGACATGGATGTTACGGGCCCGTTACACGGTAGTTGCGTCTGGTGTACCATCAAAGACAGGCGGCGCGTTAGCATCCAGGAACGAAGCTGTGCAGAGTGTCTTGAGGCGGAGTGAATTCCAGCTTGACTCCTGCTGTGATAAGGCGCAGGAAGGGTAGCAACAGTACTAGTCTGGACTCTGTATCACATTGACGTCACGTGCAGAGGTCTCGACTGCGGACCGTATTTCCGAGTGCAATATTGCAAGACTTTCCATGTGGGGAAAGCCAACTAAGTTCGATAGGACAACTCGATGCGGGGCGAGAAACTACCGATAGGCTTTACTGCGAGGCAGCCAGCGCGAGCGAAGACATCGTCCGGCTTCGTCGACTGCGCCAATTTGGCACCCGGGCCGAAAGAGGATACTATACTCGTATGATTGATGCTTTCCGGTCGACTTGATCGATTCGAGTATCATGGTGTAAGTATGGCTCAGTCGATGATGATTTTGCTTTTCGTTCACTTATCACACCAATGTTCGCTACATAATGAGACCACAGCAGAACATTGACTTGATTAGTTCTAGCCTTTTCATGAGTTGGTGCGATTTGGTGCGCCTTTGGCAAGCCTCGAAGGACAGGCAAAAGGGATCAAATACAACACAGTCGTCTATATCATTGCAATTTTAAACACTGTATAAGTGCTGTTTGTTAATTGTATTTCAATCAAGCTCTCCGATGACACGCCTTACCCAGTCTTCACTAGTCATTTCGCGCAGGTGGTCAATTAGCGCCCGTCCGTTGCCCATAGGGAGCAGTGTTTGTGTACGGTCAACCACAGAGCCAAGTGCAAAAGAGTTGTGCTGATAGATGATTAACTAAGATGTGGGTCAAGCGCACAAGGAGGGAAGATGCGGGGCAGAAAAACGAGGCTGATGGAGCGAGCTAGGTTGAGCGACACTCGTCGGGTGCAGGACCTAATCAATTGTCATTAGAACATGCTGCCAATAATCAAGTATAGCTATGACCCCAATTTGGTCGGACTATGGATTTCTTTCATTGTGGTCACAGGCGCGATGCTTCGGCTGGAGAGACGCCCTCAAGCTCGGAGGCAATGTCTCGAAAAGGTTTACCACAATCGAACAAGCGAGAGTAACGGTTTGAGTCATATCGGTGAGTAACCTCGAGTCGTATCTTGATGAAACTCCGGATATTTTGAAAAAATAGAAGCATTGCATAGTATTGTTTAGTTCATCTCGTGTCTGAGAACCACGACGATTATCCCGGGGATGGAATTTCGATGTCGCTAGCATTGTTCCACTTCCGGCATCAGTGTGTGCGGATCTCCGGAGTGAGAACTTGAACGCCCGCCGAAATTGTGCTGATATATTCCGCCTTCTTTCTTCGATGTAGAAGACAGAGCAAGCGAGGCTGAATAAATAGCCCAGACGATTCCGGACGAACACAGCAAAGTGGTTGACCTCTGCTCAATAACCCAGACATCGCAATCTCGTACCTATTCTATCATCCCAGCATTGTCCTCTTAACCACCATGGACACATTCCAAGGCCACACAGAACTCAGAGACGCAATAGTATCCATAGGCGTCCTACCGTTGTTGACGAGATAGTATGAATTCGACGTTGCAGCATTGTTCCGATTCCGGCGTTAGTGGGTGCGGATCTTCGGAGTGGAAATTTCGACGCCCGCCTCAATTGTACCGATAAATTCCGCCTTCTTCTTTCGATGTAGAACACGGGGCAAGCGAGACTGGATAAATAGCTGAGATGACTCTAGACAAACCAAGCAAAGTGGTTGATCTCTGCTTAATTTACCTCCCGTATCGCGACCCTGTATCCGGTCCATCATACCACCTCAGTATCCTCTTCATCATGCACGCATTCCAACGCCACACTGAGCCTAGCAACGCACCAGTACCCACCGGCGTCCTTCCGGAAATGAACCTCCCATATTGCCACCACGAGGCACCGTACCATATCGAACCGGGGCATGGTATAGGTAAGTATCACTTGCAGTGCTGGAATGATGCGCTCACGTCTACCAGATTATCAGGCCTACGCACATACAAACGACATAACCATAAGAAATGCCCCCCTTGCGGAGGGCGAACAACTGTTCACGCCCTCGCAGTTCGAGGTCAGTTCTCGTGGCTATGCGTCAGGTAGGGGCGTAACTGACACTAGACTTGTGGTTCGTGAAGGCCACATTGGGACCGGATACTGCGCCCACAAGCACATACAGCTCGCAATGGGAATGGGACATGCCTATGTTCCCGAGCCACAACGCGTTCCGGAATGTACCCGGGGTTCAAAGCGGATTGGACCCTATGTATTACCCTGCTCCGCTCGACGCCAGCATCGCACATGACGAGGAAGCAGGACCGTCATACCCGGGATACCTGCAGAGTGATGTGGAAGGGTCATGGTCAGACACATCGATGCTAATGGGCAGCTCGCAGGTGTCGGTCAATGATCTGCCTCCTGAGGTCGAGCTACACCCTCTGCGTGAGCCTGGCCTGTCTGCGATGGCTGATGCCAGTGGTAATACACCGGGATCGCCAACCGAGCCTACTCGAAGTATGTTTGACTTTATCGGAACCTGCATTCGCTAACAATACTCCAGAGGGAAAGCGGCCGCGGGCTCAGAAGGGAATGGCAGCGGGGCAGCATGACTTGCAACCGTTCGAGCAAGTGCTTGACCTCGGTTCGTCAACCGTCTGTAATCCATCGAGACAAACGTCTGATAGACTTCGTAGGCATTGAGACCACCGCGATTGGGGATGACACGGCACAGATGGTGAGAGGGACATCGGAGGCGGGTGTAGCCAAAAGGACGAGGAAGGAGAAGGGACCCAGAACGTCGTGTGCGTGTGACCTCTGTCATGCGTTGAAGCTACGGTGCCTAAAAGCCCCCGGAGAGTCGATGTGCGGGTGAGTCTTCGTTCGTGCGTTCAGTTCGGACTTGCTATACGTTCTCATATATGCAGCCGTGGAGACGGCCTTGGAAGGGTCGGACCTCGGAGTCGTGTCATGGCTACGTGATTCTTGCGAAGTCTCCGCCGCATGATGCGCCCGCGCCGCGTGCCGCTCGGGCCCCCATCTTCTCCATGCGCTACGTATCCCGCACTTCCAAACACTGACCGTCCCCTCTTCCCGTACCCACAGGACGTGTGTCAAGACCAACCTGGATCTCCCTGCAGAGCAACAAGTGGTCTGCGAATCGACACGTACTCCCCAGAAGAAGGGACGGCGGTCTAACTCTGTGAAGGCTGCGATGCGCATGATGGGACTTATCGCGTGAGCATCGGCGATCTTGGAACATGCGCAGGATGTTATTTGCTCCTTCTGCTGCGTGTCCGTACACATGCCGAGGTCACCATATATTTCAGTTTCCCTGTTTACAATTAATACGATACAAGATACTTCACCTTACAGCTTCCCATCATGAATACATTTTTCGTGTTCGCACGTATGCATACAAGATCGTCTTGAAGTTATACACTCCTTGACTCTGGATTCGTTGACTTGATGTGTAGTATGGGCCGGACCAAGCCGCTGCTAATAGCCCCATCGTCGAGACAATTATAAACATCCACAGGCTAGGATGCACGTCAGCGGCTCGTTGCAAAATTGAACAGAGCGCAGCGCTCACCTCATAAACAGCTATATGACCATAAGAAGCTGGGTTAAGCACGGCTCTCTACGAGCAGATGCTGTCCTGCACAAAGCTCGTCCCAAAACCCCGTTTCATACACGCAAGACCCCTGAGCGCGGAGCGCCTCGTGTGTCGCCTCGACCTCGACCTGCACGTGCTCGATCGACTTGAAGTACTTGACCGTCTTGACTCTGGAAGCTGCAAAGATATTTCCGAGATAGCGTTTTGACATCGCTAGCATTGTTCCACTTCCGGCATGAGTGGATGCGGATCTTCGGAGTGGGAATCTCGACGCCCGCCACAATTGTACTGATATATTCCGCCTTCTTTCTTCGATGTAGAAAACGGGGCAAGCGATACTGGATAAATAGCTGAGATGACTCCGGACGAACCTGGGAAAGTGGTTGAAATCTGCTTACCTTACCTCCCGCATCGCAACGCTGTACCCGGCCCATCACACCATCTCAGCGCCGTCTTCATCATGCACGCGTTACAGCGCCACATCGAGCCTGGCCACGCACCAGTACCCACCGGGGCCCTTCCAGAATTAAGCCGCCCGTATTACTACCAGGAGCAGGAGACACCACGCCACATCGACCCGGGGCCTGAAACCGGTAAGTATCACTCGCAGTGCTGGAACGGAGCGCTAACGTGTACCAGATTATCAGGCCTACGTACATACAAACAACGTAACCCTCAGAGATGCTCCCCTTGCGGAGAGAGAACGATTGTTCGCACCCACGCAGTTCGAGGTCAGTTCTAAAGGCTATGTGTCGTGTAGGGGCATAGCTGATAACCGGTTTGTGATTCGTGAAGGCCATAGTGGGACCGGATGCTACGCCAACCAGCACATACGGCTCGCAATGGGAATGGGACATGCCTATTTTCCCGAGCCACGACACGTTCCAGGATGGATTCGTGTTTCAAAGCAGATTGGACCCTGTGTATTACCCTGCTCCGCTGGACTTCAGTATCGCCCATGAAGAGGAAGCGCGACCTTCGTACGCGGGATACCTACAGAGTAATGTAGAGATGTTAGGGACAAACACATCGATGCCAGTGGGTAGCTCACAAGTCTCCATCAATGATCTGCCTCCGGAGGCCGACGTACCCGCCGTGTATGAGGCTGGCCTGCCCGCGATGTCTACCGCTAGTAGCGAAGAACCGGGACCGTCATCCGATCCCCGAAGTACGTTTGACCCCAACTAAGCTTGCATCTGCTAATAATACCCCAGAGGATAAGCGGTCGAGCGGACGGAAAAGACTGGCAGCGAGGCAGTATAACTTGCAACCGTTCGAGCAAGTGCTTGATCTAGGTCAGACATGACTCTGCACACCGGCAGGACGGGCATCTGATACCGCTATTAGGCATTGATCCCCTCATAAAGGATGACGATACATCGCAGACGGCGGGAGAGACGTCGAAGGCGAGTGTAGTCAAGAGGACGAGGAAGGAGAAGGGGCCGAGGAAGTCGTGTGCTTGTGACCTCTGCCATGCGCTGAAGCTGCGGTGTCTCACGGCTCCTGGACAGTCGACGTGCGGGTGAGTTTGCGTCCATGCTTACAGTCTGGTTTGACACACGCCTCTCTATATATATATGGTCGGGCAACGGCCTTGAAAAGATCAGACCTCGGGGTCGTGCCACGGCTGCGGCTGCGTGATTCTTGCGAAGTAGAGCCCTGTCGCCGCATGATGCGCTCGGGCCGCGTGCCGTGCGGACTCCCATCTTTTCCATGCGCTGCATATATTACACCTTCGATTGCTGATTGTTCCCGTGCTATACCCACAGGACGTGTGTCAAGACCAACATGGATCTCCCTGCAGATCAGCAAGTGGTCTGCGAATCGACACGCATCCCCCGGAGGAAGGGTCGGCGGCCTAACTCTGTGAAGGCTGCGATGCGCATAATAGGACTTATCGCGTGAGTATCAGCGATCTTGGAACATGCGCAGGATGTTGTTTGCTTTTTCTGCTGCGTGCCCGCACACATGCCGAGGTCACCATATATTTTTAGTTATCCTGTTCACAATTAAGACGATACAAGGCACTTTACCTCATAGTTATTTCGTCATGAATACATTCTTCGTGTTCACACGTACGCATGCAAGGCCGTCTCGGCGTTATACACTCCTTGACTCAGATTTCATTGACTTGATGTGTAGTATGGGCCAGGCCAACCCGCTGCCAATAGCTCCATCGCGGGGTCATCTATGAACATCGATAGGCTGCGATGCACATCAGCGGCTCGTCACGAAATGGACGCACAGTGCGGCGCTCACCTCACAGTTAGCTATGCAAGCATCACAATCCAAGGTCAGCACGGTCCACTACAAGCAGACATCGTCCTGCCGAAATCTCATTCCAAAACTCCATTGCATGCATGCAAGACCATCAATTGCCCAAAGCCCGGGCGCAAGCACTACTGTACATCCGCGAAATCCGACCTTGTCTACCCATGCGGTTTTCTCTCCATTTGTTCCATTCTTTCTATCCCTTTGTTGCCCGGAGGATCCGAAGCACTGACCATATCGGAACAAAGCAATGAGCGTGCAAGCGGCGGCTCACTCCATGCTCCCGACCGGCTCCTCGATGCCCTTCGCGCGGAGCGCGTCGTGCATCGCCTCGACCTCGTCCTGCACGCGCTCGATCGACTTGAAGTACTTGACCGTCTTCACGTGGAGCTCTACACACCGTGCCATGTGAGCACGCGAGGGGGTCGAGAAAGGAAAGGGATCAAAGCTACGCACCTGCTGTGGCGTCCTCGTCGACGACGATCAGCGCCCAGGGGTGCATCTGCAGCGCAGATAATGTCCACAAGTGGTTCACGCCCTCCTCTGCACATGCAATCACGTGTAAACGCGCCATTCCGCACGGGCAGAGAAGACAATGGGAGGCTTACCGATGGCCTTGCTGAGCGCGAGCGCCTTGCGCTGGCCGGACACGACGACGACCACCTCGCGCGAGTCGAGCACCGTCGCGACGCCGACCGTGAGCGCCATCCGCGGGACCGCCGCGATGTCGTTGTTGAAGAACCGCGCGTTCGCGAGGATCGTGTCGTACGCGAGCGTCTTGATCCGCGTGCGCGACGCGAGCGACGAGCCTACCCCGGCAGCGAGTCAGCTCACCGTCAACACAGACCCGCGCTCGGGGGAGTGGGATGGGGAGACGGGTGTGCGCCGTGGATGCGGAGAAGGATACGTACCGGGCTCGTTGAACGCGATGTGCCCGTCCTCGCCGATCCCGCCGAGGAACAGCTCGATCCCGCCAAACTCCTTGATCCGCGCCTCGTACGCGTTGCACTCGCCGATCAGGTCTTTTGCGTTCCCGTCGAGGATGTTCACCTGCGATGGCGGGATGTCGACTGCAATCAAATCACGTGTCAGTGCCAGCGCTCTGCTATGTATAGGTACCCGGTGTTGTGCAGTTCCAGGGTGGTCAGGCTCGAGTCAAGTGTCAGTGCGTGACCTCGATGCGTGGGTTCTCCCTGTGCCATCGTCGGTAAGACGGCAAATAGGAGGAGGATCAACGCCTGGTCTTGGAGTTGACCGCCTCTGTCAGGTCACGCATTGACTCTTGACAATTCGGGAGTCGATGCACAGTGCAGCGTTGCACAGATCGAGCCTGACCCCTTGACGGTTTACGGCCCTGACACGGGTGTGGCCGGGTGATCAGGCTCGAGTCAAGTGTCAGTGCGTGGCCCCGACCCGTGAGCTTTCTCGTGTGCATCGTCGATAGGGCGGCAAAGAATTTGAAGCCGTTCGACGCCTGGTCTCGGAGGGCGCTTAGCCATCTCCGTCAGGTCACGCACTGACTCTTGACAATACGGGCTGACCCGGTCAGACCAGGTCATGACCGGTGGCAGACCCCGTCATAGCCACGTCATGTACAACACCATAGACGAACAGCGAACGGAGTGGAGACGCACTGTGTGAGAAGAACTCGCGGAACATGAAGGTGTGGTACGACTCGGAGTGGTCGCGGGGGAGGCCGACGTACTCGTCCATGTTGAACGTGACGACATTCTTAAACCTGGGCGTGCAGTGTCAGGGTCGGCCATCTCGAGCTGCGGGGGCAGGTGCGACTCACGAGAGCGAGCCCTCCTTGACGAGCTTGATGAGGTGCTTGTATGTCGGGATGGGGGACGAGCCGGTGGGGAGGCCGAGCACGAAGGGGTTTTCGGGGGTCGGCTTGAAGTCGTTGATCCTTAAAAGTAGGGGTCAGTATGAGATACAGCGGACGTAGAGAGCGGGTAGCGCACCGTTTTGCGATGTAGTTGCCGATGTACTCGCCGACAGAGGTGGGGTCGTCGCGGATGATGAGACCTGTGTCGTCGCCGTCAGTATGCGTCGTCCACAACTTTACTCTCCAGAACGTACGCATGGTGGTCGGCTGGCGGGGCGGGGGGCGGGTCGAAGGAAGTTGGAAGGTGGGCTAGGAGGGGGATGGAGGGGCCTTATGGTGGTGATGGTGGCAGGGAAGAAGGTCGTCGAGGCCAGCGCCGACCGGGAGCAGCGACCGAGACTGGATGGACCATACGGTGCTGGAGATGGCGACGGAGAGACCGCGCGATACGGCCGGATGGGGAGGAGCACCCTCCTATCGATTGGCTGCGCCGATCTTATCGTGCATACCAACGTGCTCGCTCGCGTTGAGCACATTGGCCCGAGACGTGTGCAGCACGAGGCCAGCACAGCGCGGTGCCTGCGAGGGCCAGCCTCGATGCCAGCAGCAGCCAGCTTGGCACACTCGACGAAGCCCTGCGAAGCTTGTTGCTGATGCTCGCTGGCTCGCTGTAAAGCCTATCGGTAGCTTCTCGGCTCTTCCGGCCCGCATCGAGACGTCCCATCAAACTTAGGTGGCTTTCCCCGTATGGAATGTTTCTTGCGACACGGCTCTCGGCGCTTCGGTCCGGACTCGAGATCCACGCACGTGACGTCGATACGAGACGGCTGGTCGCTGGTCTCAGATCGCTACTCTTCTTGCGCCTAATCACAGCAGGAGTCAAGCTAAAACTTGCTCGATTTCAGATTCTGCACAAAACACCCGTTCATGGGTGATAATACGCCTGTTAGCATCAATAATAGACCCTACGCAACTACCGCGTAAAGGGCCCTTAGCATCCATATCACTATCGCCGTAACTAGCGAGATGCGGTGTCCCTCTCAAGACGCTTCTGCAAGCCATAACATACATTGTGCAACAGTACATCGTCGGAGTCAAAACCTCTTCTCACCCGGACCAGCTCAAGACGATCTGTGTACGACAATCGCGTACGCGCAGGTACCACGCTCAACCTCTCGTACCTATTCAAACATCGGCTCCCGATGCTCACGGCTCTAATCCCAATGCACGCAAGAGTGCCTTGACGTAGTTGGGCTTCCTTCCCTTCCTCTTAGCTGCGCGTGTCACTGTGCAGGTCACTTGCTGCTCCGGGGGAAGAGCCAAGTTCGTCCTCGTACATTTCCTGTAGAAGAATCATTGTTCAATACATCAGCGACTACAACAGCGGTTGGCGAGAACAAAACGACGACTAGCTTGCGGCCAGCCCTTCACACATCCAAGCAGCTTCACATCGCGCGTGTCACAGAGCGACGATGCTGCCGGCCTTTCCGGGTGTCCACCAAGCTACGTGTCTCCGGATCTGACTCAAGATACGGGCAGATACTCACCCGCACATAGTCTCTCCGGGGGCCTTGAGACATCGCACCTTTGACGCATGGCACAAGTCACACGCACGATCCGCTCTCGGCCCCTTCTCCTTCCTCGTTCTCTTTCCCGCCGCCCTCATCCGCTCGCCATTCACGAAAGAAGGGGCAATCCCTACGGGCCAAATCAGCTGTCTGCGTCGACGATACACAAGGGCACGACTGACCGAGGTCGAGCACCCGCTCGAACGGCTGTAGCCCACGACGCTCGGCTGCTCCGCTTTTCCGCTTCCTCGGTTGCTTGCCCCCTAGACCATCGTCAGTCTGACGCAGATCTGGATGAAATTCAACGCAAACGTACCCCGAGTGCTGGACGACTCACTCCCGGTGGCACACATCACGGGTTGACCAGCTTCGTGCGATTCTGGCGCGCTGGCGGTTGGAGGGAGCGCATCGGCAGCTATCTGTGAGTTGTCAACCCACATCGGCGTGTCTGGTGCTGATGCGTTTGAACCAGGCTCAACATCTGCGACGTGAGACGGCCCTGACATGGATTGCTCTGCTCCATCCCCGTCTGTGTCAGTGTACGCAGGCAGGTAAGGGTAATGCATATTATTTCCGTCTGAGCCTTCTCGAACAGCTGCAAGATCTTCGAAATGCATATTGTTCCATAGCCCAGGGATGCTCAACGGAGCGTCGTATGCATCGGTTACTGGCGCGCCGAGTATCTCTGGCGTCTTCTCGAGCTAGGTGTCAGCTATGCCTCTACACGGCACAATGCCATTGGAACTGACCTGCGAACGGGAGTGCACAAACAATTGTTCTCTTACCGTTAAAGGGGCATCTACAGTGGCAGTTGTATCGGTATGGGCGTAGATCTGGCTATCCGCTGCCAATCGTTGTCAGCACCTCGTTCAAGTAACTCGAAAGTTGACTGATGCCTGACCAGTCTCGAAAGCCCATGATTTAGAGTGGTCTCCATCCGTCGGACAGAATACGGATGGATCTGGCCCTGTCCATTCAACGTGCGCGTTCGGCAGGTCCCACGTCGGCTGGCGATGTGTTTCAGTCGTAGATGCCATATTCTGCAGTGGCGTCGGCGCTCGAATAGAATGGAACGTAGATGGTGGTTCGTGTAGGGACCGTTCGCCACAGCTAGAGGGAATACGCGCGCTCCGTTCGGTAAGCCGACAAGGCTTGGAGGAGTGAGCATGCCAGGATGGTTGGAGCAGCCACGGGGATGTTGGTGTGGCACTGTGGCAGCGAATTGCGTGGCGGATGAGGGCGGCGGCTGTCATTCTCACTCCTGGTTTCCGCAGGAATTGCACAGGTGAGTGCTTCCTTGTATCGCTGATCTCTTAAGCACGCAGAACAATGCAGGATAACGGTACCCCAGGTTTATTTTTCCGCCTCGGTGGCCTGCACTCGTTGGCGCCGGCAGCGGGACAATGCAAGCAGATACGACTTCCCACGAAGATGCAACTTTGCGCAGAGGGATAGCGACAGGAGAAAGCTGCTTGTTCTCTGCCACTTTTGAAGCTTCGGCTGGATTTGAAGCGTATCTTCGAGGTCACGCCGATTGGCTAATGCGGACTGCAATAGGTTTTCGACAATGCTTGGCACGCAGTCAGGTCGGATTATGTACGTACGTGATTAGCAAGATCTTTACCAGTCTAGGAGTAGCCCGCTGAGGTTACGAGAGATCGCAAATTTGACATGGCAGATTGGTCACGTTCTAGTGCAGCCGTACCTTGTGCGGTTCTGAAGTGATCGGGGAGGTGTCCGTTGACAGTCTTCTGAACTTCGTCTGCGCCGCAGTGCCAACTCAGAGGCGACTTAGCTTCACCTTGCGCATGTCTTATCGGGCAAAAGGACCATGCTATGAAGATTCAACGCGACGCTCTCTGGATGTTTCAAGCCACATGCATAAGAATCCGCAGAGTTTCATGGTCGATGGTTTCATATCTACAGTGTCGTGTTCGCTGTCGTATCCCATGTCAATTATTCGACATAACAGAAGTACTGCTGAAGATTGACTCTTGGGACTGTGTAGTATGTGGGAAAGATTGCTGTGATGAATGTACCAAAACCGAAGTCATTCTAGACTGAGCCATACTCATCGTGATACTCAAAGCGATCAAATCGCCCGGGAAATACCGATCATACAAGGACAGCATGCCTCGGCGTTTGAGTCTGTTCGACACCACTTGCACGTACTTGTACTCGTTTGCGACGTATACTTGTAATACTCTTGGCTCTACCATGACAAGTTATACAGAAGATATGCAAGGATCAAGATTACTATCAGGAAAATTCACTCTGAATCACGATGTCCTCGATCATGTCCTATCACTCTTACCCCGAGACGACCTACTCAATGCCGTTCTCACCTCCCGGGACTTCCACACCTGGGGTGTTCCATATCTCGTGCAATACGCAGGAGTCGATGGGTGGAAGTTTCGAACCACAGCTCGCATCCAAGCATTCCATTCCTTCATGTTCGTGGGCGCGCCACGCCGCTTCGAATGGCTCCATCGCCTCTCCCTCGTGCTCGAACCGCGCCTCAACCTTATTGCACTTGAGCTCCTGGCACAGATCATTGAGAGCGCCAATAACCTGCACTCACTTGAGCTCTGTGTATATGATCAAGTCTTTGAGCAGAGTACACGTATCCGTGCCTCGCTGGCCTCGCGCGTTGGGCTGGAGCATTTGTCAATAAAGGTGCTGGAGTATAGTGGGGTGGGGACCATGGGCGTTCTTGCAGATTTGAAGCTTCCGTTACGGTCCCTCGAGGTCAACATTCGGAACTACGCCCGCGCTGATGCACGCAATGTGTTTCGCTGGTGTGCAAAGACACTTGAAACACTCTCTGTCCAGACCACATACTTCGAACACAGCGACGTCGTATATCCACGCTTGCACACTCTACGTGTCCATAATCCGCCTTCTGAGTTGTCTCCAGTGCAGCTCAGCGACTGGGCGCGATCATTCCCATGTTTAACGTCGTTGATTCTTCCGGTCAATGTGCTCTTGTCCGGTCGCGGCTTTGAACGCGTTCAATCCCTGCGCATGGGGGACGTTTCAGGATCGGGAAGTCAATCGCTTTGGCATAGTCTCACTTACCTCGAGAGCCACGTATTGTGTATTCATCAAGCGGGGTTGGCGTGCCAGGTTGACCATCTCAAGCTATACGCTAAAAAAGGAGAAGCCAAGATGGTCGAGGCTGCTCTACGAGACATACAGCCAGCACATCTCGACATGACAATCCACCAATACACTTACTTCCAGGGCTACGGTAGAGTACACAGAGGACATGAGTTCAGCGGAATATTTGCACAAGCCCTTCCACGCCTGTGGATACTAGAACTTGCCCTCCTCTTAAGTTGGGTACCGGAGCAAATCCAGTTTCTGATGGTAAGTATATGTTGCAACCTCCGTTCTCTTTGAAGCTTATGCTAACGTCTCTACAGGATGACATATGCACAATGCTCTCTCCATTGAGAATCACCACTCTCACCATACATTTTCGGGAGGATACTGCGCACACATTTTCGCGTGAGAGATTCATGGACGAAGACGACAATCCATTCCCTGAATTCCTCGCCATCCTGGACAAAAGAGCATCTGAATTAGCAAAACGCATTACTGCATGTGTCACAACCCTCTGTGAGATATCAGTGTGCTGCAGCTCCGACTCGCTCGATTTCCACAAATGGAGAGTCGAAGGAAAGGAGTTGGTACAAGTGTGAGCTGTCGACAATAGCTACACCGATAAATAGTGTCGATCCAGTAGGCAAACGAATTCCGTAGTATTTTGTAACACTAGGGTACAGCATGCAAAGCCGATATGGTCACAATGAATCTGCATACACGTACGGAAACTAAAGAGACACAATGGCAGAAGGAAACCACGCTACAGAAGCGACAGGCTTCATGTATACAGTCAAGGACTAGTGATGTACGTAGAAATGGATGTGGAACATGCTTGGATCAAAGACCAGGCAATAATGCAATGCTCACGAGCGGCGCGATCGCTTCCCAATGCCCTCCAATGAAGTCTGAAAGATATTGGCGCTGACCATGATCGGCCGGCGACGACGGGCTGAACTTTCAGTTGAAGGCCCATCCTGTGCAGTCGAGACAAGCGAAGTAGTAGAGGAAAAGCTAGGAAGAGTGTCATTTGTCGACGAAGACGATGGGAAGGTCGGCGACGAACAGGCGTCAGGAGAACCCAGACGTGAGGCGATAAAGTCCCACTTGCCAAAAGACATCGGCGGGGTGTCCATCGACAACGACGCAAAGATCTCGCTGATACTATCCAGTGTGAGGCTGGGAGAGAGCTGCGAAGTGCCCGATGCGTCGTCCACGTTGAGGGTGGAGCTACCGCTTGATTCAATGATATCGGGCTTGGGTTTATAGCCGGTCAAGACAGCTTGTAGGTACGTCGGGATCCGTGCAAGGCAAATCGTCGGCTAAACGTGCAAGAATGAGGCGTTGATTGCATGATAAATATTTACGAGACTTACGTGGATACAAGCGATTGCGAGCATCTTGACGTATCGCCACCCCGACGCAATGATCTAGATCTGATTAGGCATGGATATGCATGCATTGTGAAGTGCTGTGACGTACCCGGCCTATCCTCGAACAGAGGTAACTCGCTATCGCTATATAACGAATAGCCATGATAAGCACCAACGCATAACAAACGAGCTGCTGCTGGACGCTCTACAAAACAAATCAAGGGATGAGAAGACGTAGTCGATCTACATGACATACAGTACACACCGTGATGCAAAGTAATGTCCAAGATGCCAATAATGATGTTCCGGACGCTCCAAATCTCAACGAAACATTGAGAATCCTGAGGACTTGATTCGCAGGTCAATTGGATCAGATTATCAATATTAGAGCAGCGAACGTACAGCCGGAGCAATACTAGTTGGGACAACGAAGCAAAGTCAGTGAAAGGCCCGCGCATATTACAAGAGGGGCTTGACCTACCCAGGAAGGCGAGTCTTCCGTCGTATCAATGACTAGCGGCGCATGAGAAGAGACTAGACTGGATAGCAATCCCTGCCTGACTGAAGACGATTTCGAGACACATTTGAACGGAGACACGGTCGGGGGACAAGAAACATCGGCCGGACCGGGGATTGGCTCTTGAGGTCCGAATATTTTCACCAAAGCCTCGACGTCATCTGGTAGACGGACATTGTATATCGAAACGCCAGCAGCCCATTTGCCCCAGAGGACTCGCTCAGGATTGGCGAGCGAGTCGGCAAAAGAGGTGACGGATAGCTAATCACGGCCTTAGCTCTAGTCATGGCAGAGGAAAGAGCGCTACCCACTACACGGTCATCACGACGTCTATATCGCATTTGCTCGCGTTTCGCTTTCCAGAAAGGCATCGCGGAAGTAAATGCGTGGACGCTGGACAATCGAGTCTTCCGGACTATCCTGGACGCAGTAGAGATGACCAGCGCAATATCGCGATACATAGAGATTAGATTGTAGGATGTCTGAGTCACATTCGCCAGAACGGTTACGCCAAGCCAAAGACCCAGATTGCCAAGCCTTGCAATATTAATCTTCGCTCTGACTCTGTGAGATATCTTTCTCAGGATGAGCGCACAGTCATACGCCCGGAGACCCTGATAAAGAAGGTTAATGCTGTTTGCCGCTCTGATGCCCTGCAGTATCTTGGATAGGACAACCGTCCTTACTCCACGGATGAGACGAATCAAGCCAGATCGTATGGCCGCACTGCCACGTTGAATTGCCTTGACCAGTAAGGATTGCACTTGCCTGCAGGCATGGTAGGCAATGTCGGGGTTGGTGGCCGCTCTGAAGCTCTGGACGGCCTTGACAAGGAGCAGTAATCCCGGACCAAAGACAAAGTAGACAAGCGTGGGGCTCGCCGTGAACTCTGACAAATACATATCATCGGTTTGATGTGCTCGCGGTGTCTCGATGAGGATGCGGGATGTTTGTCGAAGCCGTTTTGTAGCGAGTGTTGTCTCCAGTGTGACTGATGATGACTTTGGCTTCGAGACATCTTTCGCCTCCAGCAGTGATGCGGTTTGACGTGGTGCCTGATATGTTGTGTACTCGACGAGACGAAGGTTGAAAGGTAATTCTTGGTACGCCATACCTCTGATGACTTGGTCTGGGGCGATCATCGAGACGACAGCCGAGAGGGACGGGTACTTGATGTGCGTCGGAAACCTTGGTGGTCTGTGAGCTTGCACTACAGCTAGGTAAGATGTAGCATACCCAGTGTGGATAAGGAAGTCTGAAACAGCATCGCTAATCTTGCTGGTTGCGGCTTCCAGAGCAGGATATAAACCGTAGCTCGGCTTCTGTTGACAGAACGGAGTGCTGAAGAATAACGACACTAGTGCGCAGCCGCTAGTAAGCGCAAAATGCCAGACTAGCATCGTGCCTTGGACGTAGCAGAGCCGTCGACGTGAAGAACACGAGAGGCGTCCGACTGGGATGAAAGGTTCGCAGATGTAGATGTGCGTGGCGACGCGGACAGAAGTGGGCAGGAAGGGGCGAGCAGAAGTTCAACTCGGCGCATCGGAGCGGACCCTTGGGGCGTTCCTCCGGGCACATCGTGGATTCCAACTCCACGCCAGCTTCTGAGCCCTCGATCGTGTCGCGATCGGTCCATACGCAATTAGAAGGTCCTTTGCCTTTTGTGGACAGGCGGTGGCTTGACTATGATTCGCTCGCGACATTCGCCCAGCGTCTATAACTGCGAAAGCAGACGCAGAGAGCGTGCCGAATGGACATGAGGCTGCTTCAAGTACAACTTTGTCATGGGATACACGAGTCATATTTTTGGCTTCATACCACAGGTCGCCGTTCTCCGTCATCGATGGTTCCAGCATATATCCCGGTTGATGTAGTCTCGCCTTGCATTTCTCGCCTCAAACGTAGTCTTTGGAAGACGAGCATCGTATACGCCCCACAATAAGAGCAGATGAGCAGAGTCGTTATCCGGTGGTAGACTTGCTCAAATTCTCAACCATCACTGAGGCACCCATCAAGTGTGCCTCTTTCGTGTCAATTTTCGAGATGATTGAAAATTCCAGAATGGACTGCCTTTTACACACGTGGTGCAGGTATACAATGGCGAGCGGAAGGTTCAAAAATGAAAAACCTGGTGATAAAGTGGTAGCACAACATAGGAATCAGGAATAGGTCGGTCGAGTTCAACAGTCAACTCGCTCACACGCCGGTCCGGCTAATTCGAGCGCAGTAATCGGCAGAAGCGCTCAGATCCGAGCTTCTGGTAAAGCCCACTAGGCGATACTCATTCTTCTGGGCACCAGGAGAGTTGGTGTATTCCTTTGGTACATTTCGAATAAAGATTCATCGGGTTTGGAACACTTGTGTGTGGTGTGGGACTGGGAGCGACACCGACCGGCCAGGCTCTTGACCGGCTGGTGCCTTATCAGATCAGCCGTTAGATCCGTACTATCGCACCGCTTTCGGACAACTAGGGTTGGCTGCATCGTTGCTTCATCCTCTCACTGATGTTCAGCCCCGCCCACTCGACAATGCAATGTCATGCATCTATACATAAACCAATCCCCCAGGGAAAAGGTTTGCTGCTGACTGCCGTGGGCTGTGGCGTGGCGATCGGAGGAGACTACGGTATAGATGATGAGGTTTTATGTGCATTTACGCCGACGGCAGGATCATTCGGAGGTGAGTATAAGGATGCATTTCGGGCACGGCGTGGTAAGGTTAATGGATATAACGGCATAGAAGGAGAACATACATCGGGTCCAACCTAAATCGATAACAGCCGAAACGATAGAGACATAGCCCATTCTTCGAGTACGTTATACGCATGAAACGAACGGAGAAGATCATAGTTCAGTGACTGTACTGTTTTCAGACCTCTGAGCGGCTTTCCTGGCGGCCACGTTTTCGAGTGTAGGCCTGCCGCGCTGTTTCATGGGCCTTAAAGTCTGACACTGGTGTCCGTGTTCTGCGCAGGACCTACAGCGACAGACGGGCGCAATCAGTAAAGTGTGACGCAAAGTAGACGGGACGGTCGCCCGCAGAGCACGCTCGCATCTTCTGACCACTAGCAGAAGCAGACGCAACTCACCGACATTTCAGGGTGAAGGTATCCCTCTTGCACTTCACCTTCCTTGCCTCGCAGTCATCGCAAGACCTGCCGAAAAGCACAGCGTGGAGGTCTGGATTGTCGTGGTCATAGAGCACCTGGTTGAGCCACCGCTTGAGGGACTGGAGCCAGCGACTGCCATCCTGGGGTGGGTCGGTTGCGAACCTTCCAATCAAGCCCCCAGATTCCAAGAAGTCAATGGCAGCGTAGACCTTCACATAATCTGTGCGCAATTGGTCAACCAGGTGGTGCGCGTCAAGAGATGAGAGACGGACGTCTACCAGTTGACCCTCCGTACTCAACTCTAACTTTCTTATTCCGATTAGCTTTGACCACACGATGTGAAAGAAGCGAGGGTGCCACATCTGGTACGTCCGACTTCAGCTTGTACGATCGATGATCAGTGGTTTGATATACCTTGCGCGGGCAGATCAGAGGGCGCGGCGAATGTCACTTGTTCATATCCGAACTGAGGCGCTACAGCATTACTACCAGGTAGTGTCATTGCCGGCGGGATGGACACTAGCCAAAGTCAATGATGGTCAGCACATGCATCCAAGGTCAGGCACGCCGATCGCTCACTCCCGCGGTATCGCGACTCGTCGTAACCCGCCTCAAGACCCATGTCGACCGGTTGCCCGTGCTGATGTGCGTTATCATTGCTTGGTACATGATGCCGTTGATACGCGTCAACAGTGTACGCTGGCTGAGGGTTGTTTAGGGAGCACGTTAGCCAGATGCTACAGATGACCGCACAATGGTTACTGACTCCATATGTCGACGCTATGAGCACTTGTTCGTGCCATGCATTGTAGGCATTTACTGTTGTGTGGTGATCGGTACCCATCTGGTACTGTTCTCTTTGAGCAAGTTGTACTAGCTGCTGGACATAATTCCCTGCGGGCAGCATGGCGATGGGCGCCTATTCACAGTCGGCGAGTAAGCTGCGGCGTTCGAGACACTCAGGATGCACGCGAGTATAGACGTCACCTGCGTCGGTATCCTATCGGCTCGATCTGGCGCGAATCTGGAAGTATTTGGTTCGGCGAACATGGGGTTAAAATGGGTTTGTCCCTCTTGGTAAGTATACTCCTGTAAATCATCACGATTTTGTCACCAGCAGGCGTGACACTATTGCAACAGAAGCTGACCTGAGCATAGTGCCGTAGCCCGATGTGGGCTTCTGACTGAGAAAGTACCTGCTGCTGTAATTGGACGCCAGCAGTGGCGTTGAGTTGCAGTTCTGGCATAGCGGCCATCAACCCTACATCCGTCTGGTGTGGACCCTCGTCGACAAAAGGGCAGTCTAGTACTTCATCGAACATATTGATACAGGGAACGTCGAGGGCAAATGTGTGTGGAGAGCCGAAGAATGCTGTCTACGGGGTAAATGGCAGAGTAGTCATATTCCTCGCCTGAAGAACTGGGTTTTAACATGGATCGACGAGGTACTGCGACTACCCCGTGTGTGACTTCCCCACGATTCTCGGACGAGGAACAATGGGGAACGAGCAGAATCCCAGACAGGAGAACACATGGTCTAGACATGCATCATGGTCAATAACGCACAAGATCACCACGCACCCTCGTTACTGACCGGGGTATATAGCAGAGATCTACACAATTTATGCAAGATATGGCAAGTTCGAACCAGGGTGACAGGAAATGAGCCGCAACACGAGGATGCTGGAACAGTGCTCGCTTACAGCGCTGGTTCTCACAGGCAGTGATTGGGCAAGTCCTGGAACAATGCTGGCTCTGGATGTCCAAATTCAGACCAATCACCGAGGCGTCCAGAGATAAACTCCGTTGACACCGCATCGAGTGGGCGACATCGGATGCGGAGGGACTTCGTACTCTCGTTGCCTCGTGGAAAAGAACTCAGCGTAACCACACATGCTGTGTGTTTGCTGGCGAAGACCAGCCCGGCCTATTGAGTAAACGAACGACTCTATAAGGATAACCCGCTTCTCCAAAGATTCCCGACACATACCTTATGGTCTCGTCGGTTGCGGTCTGCTCATCCCAAGTTTTGTTTATCAAGATCACATCTTTTAAAGTCCGGCGCTCGAGGATTGCGTACGTACTACGAATGCAACGTTCCGAGCTTCCGACACATATCTGAACCCCCTCCACTACCGTATCCATCAAATTCGAATCATTATTGTCCTCCTCTGCGAATATAGGGTTGTTACGTCATGGAGGGACGATCAGGTCACAGAATGGTCCCAGAGGTCTGAGCCAGGATGAGGGAGCCCGGTGGTCCAGCGCCTATACCTGCGGAGGCGGGGGCAGAGGCAGACAACGTGCCGAATGGATATATGCGAGTTTATCATGGGACGCACGAGGGAACGCCGATGGTTTCATGCCGTAAGCTGCCAGTTCCCAAACGTCGACTACTCTTGCGTATATCTCGTTTGGCATAGTCTGGCCTCGCATTGCTCACCTAGAACGCACTATCTTGACAATGAGTATCGTATACGTTTCGCAATAACAGCAGATGAGCACACCTTATCCGGCGGTAGAGCTGCTCGAGTTGGTCACCATCGGGCCATCCATTTAGTATATCCTTTCCGCGTCAACTGACTAAATTGCTCATTGCTCAGAGATTCCAGAACGAACCGTTCTTTTTGCATGCAGTGCAGGCGTGCTATGATGATGGGAATCTCGAAAATGAATACAATACTTCCAACTATCCGATTATCATAGGAAGAGCTCGGTCGAGTTCAACTTGCTCAGACGCCAGTCCGGCTAATTCGGACGCAGTAATCGGCAGAAGCGCTTAGATTCGAGAGCTTCTGGTAAAGTTCACTAGGCGGCACTCATTCTTCTGGATACCAGGAGGGTTGATCTATTCATTTGATATATTTCGAACAAAGACTCATCGGTTCCTGAACAGTGAACACTTGTGTGGTGTGGGAATGGGAGCGAAATTATACGAATGAAACAAACGGGGAAGATCAAAGTTGAGTAACTGTACTGTTTCCAGAACCCTGAGCGGCTTCTCTGGCGGCCACTTCTTCGAGTGTAGGCCTGCCACGCTGTTTCATGGGCCTTAAAGTCTGACACTGGTCTCCGTGTTTTGCGCAGGACCTACACGAACAGACGGGCGTAATCAGTAAAATGTGACGCAATTCAGACGGGGCGGTCACTCGCAAAGCACGCTCCCGTTTCTGACCACTAGGGGACGCAGGCACAACTCACCAACATTTCAGGGTGAAGATGTCCCTCTCGCACTTCACCCTCCTAACCTCGCATTGGTCACAAGATCTGCCAAAGAGCACAGCGTGGAGGTCCGGATTGCTGTGCTTATTGAGCACCCGGTTGAGCCGCCGCTCGAGGGAGTCCAGCCAGCGCCTGTCACTGGGCGGGTATGTTGCGAAGTTTCCAATCAAACCGCTGTATTCTAAGAACCCAATGGCGACATGGACCTTGACCCAATCTGTGAGCATATTGTCAGCCATATGAGACGTAACAAGGGATGACAGACAGACGTCTACGGGCTGATCCTCCGTACTTGACTCGGATTTTCTTATTCCGTTGCTCTTGGACCACGCGATGTGAAAGAAGCGAGGGTGCTGGATCCGGTACGTCCGACTTCAGCTTGCGCGAGATTGACTAATGATTGAACACACCTTATACGGGCAGACCAGACGGTGAAGCAGATGCCGCGTGCCCATAATCGGACTGAGGCGCGACAGCATTGCTACCCATCGGTGTCGCCGCTGGTACTATGGACAACAGCCAAAATCAACGATAGTCAGCGCACGTATCCAAGGGCAGGCATATTGATCACTTCGATCCCGTAGTATTGCGGCTCATCGTAGCCTGCGCCGACGCCCATGGTGACTGGTTGCCCGTCTTGATGCGAGTTATCATAGCTTGAAACATGATACCATTGTTGTGCATCAGCGGCATGCGCTGGCCTAGGATCCTTGAGGGCGTACATCAGCCAGATGCTACGGATGACTTCACAATTGTTACTGACTTCATATGTCGACGCAATGGGCAATTGCTCGTGCCACACACTGGAGGCATATACTGTTGTGAGGTTTTCAGTACCCATTTGGTACTGCCCTATCTGTGCGATTCCTGCTATCAGCGCGTTATGTTGTACATAGCGTCCGCCCGGAACCATTGCAACAGGTGTCTGATAATGCTCGTATCAGCCATTCGTTTGAAGTGGTCAGGATGTACATATGTGTCGACGTCACCTGGTTTAGTACTTCATCGTACTGATTCTGTACGAATCCAGAAGCACTTGATTCGGCTAATGCAGGCTCGACGCCAGTGTACCCTTCTTGATACACGCTTCCCTGCTAGAAGGCACGAGTTTGGGAAATGCGAATGCGCACATAAGTAGCTGGAACTTACTTGAGCGTAGTGCCGTTGTTCTTGGCGGGCCCAAAGTTCGTGCTGTTCGAACCGAAGACCTAATGTAAGCGACGGTGTCGACAACGTGTCAGATCGCTGCTTTGGGAGTACAGCCGTTGATGATGTAGTCATATGTAGGGGAATGGAAAGCTGGAGCGCGTGGCGGCAAACATGTTGGTAGAGTTGACGCAAATATGTAGAGGCCACCTCGTGTGCAACCAGCCCACGATTCTCGGGCGAGGGACAATGGGGAACGAGCAGCATTCCAGACACGACAACACATGGTCTAGACATGCATCACGGTCAATAACGTACAGCATCACAACGCACCCTCGCTACTGACCGGAGTATATAACAAGGATTTACACAATTTATACAAGATATGGCAACTTCGAACCGGTGTGACAAGAAATAAGCCGCAACGCGAGGATTCTGGAACGGTGCTCGCTTACGGCGCCGATTCTCACATGCAGCAATTGGCCAATTCAGGGAACAATGCAGGCTCTGAATGGTCAGATTCAGACTAATCACCGAGGCGTCCAGAGAGGAATCCTCTGGCGCCATATCGAATAGTAGGCATCAGACGTGGACAGACTTCATACTCTTGCTGCCTCGTGAAAAAGAACTAGGGTAACCGCGCATGCTGAGCAATTGCCGGCGAAGACTAGCCCTCTTACAAATTTGCCATGGGATACCCAAGGGAACGCTGTTGGTTTCATACTCCAAGTCACCATTTCCCTAGCATCTTGCGTATCCATCGTTTAGCATAGTTTCGCCTCGCATTGCTCGCCTAGAACGCTCTGTATTGACAATGAGCATTTTATATATTCTGCAATAATAGCAGATGAGCGCACCTTCTTATCCGGTAGTACGTAGAGCTGCTCGAGAGTTCTCGGCCACCGCCAAGCCATCCAGAAGTATATCGATTTCGTGTCAATTTCCAAAACCGCCCAGGAATCCCAAAAAAACATTATTTCTGCATGCAGTGCAGGCGTGAGATGGTAGGCGGAAAGTTCGAAACTGATTGAAACACTCCCATTTGTACGATTGTCATAGGAAGAGTTCGGTCGAGTTCAATTTGCTTGGCCGCCGGCCCGGCTAGTTCGAGCGCAGAGTAACCGGCGGAAGCGCGCAGGTCCAGGAGTTTCTGGTAACGTCCACCAGGTGATACTCATTCCTCCTTGCACCAGGAGAGTTGCTGTGTTCTTTTGGTATATTTCGAACAAAATTCGTCCAGGTTTTGAACACTTGTGCGGTGTGGTAGCCGGCACCGACCGGCCTCGTGAGTCACGAGCCGTGACTGGCTGGATGTTATCAGATCAACCGTTAGATCTGCATTATCGCACCGCTTTCGAACAGCCTGGATTGGTTAGATCGTTGTTTCATCCCTCTCATCGATGTTCAGCCCCGCCCACTCGACAATGCAACGTCGTGCGTTTACACATACATCGATGCCTAGGGGCAAAGGTTTGTCGCTGGCTGCCGTGAGAGATGGCGTGGCGATCGGAGGAGACTTGCATTTATGCCGACGGCAGGATCATTCGGAGGTGAGTATAAGGATGCATTTCGGGCACGGTGCGGTAGGTTTCATGGATATAACGAGATACACAGAGCATACATTGGGTCCAGCCCGAATCGACAAACAGCCGGGACGACAAGAACATAGCTAATTTCTGAGTACATTATACGAATGAAACGAACGGAGAAGATCAAAATTTAGTGGCTGCACTGTTTTTAGGACCCTGAACGGCTTTTCTGGCGGCCACGTCTTCGAGTGTAGGCCTGCCACGCTGTTTCATGGGCCTTAAAGTCTGACAGTGGTCTCCGCGTTTTGCGCAGGACCTACACGAACAGACGGGCGTAATCAGTAAAATGTGACGCAATTCAGACGGGGCGGTCACTCGCAAAGCACGCTCCCGTTTCTGACCACTAGGGGACGCAGGCACAACTCACCAACATTTCAGGGTGAAGATGTTCCTCTTGCACTTCACCTTCCTACCCTCGCAGCCATCGCAAGACCTGCCAAAGAGCACAGCGTGGAGGTCTGGGTTGTTATGGTCATTGAGCACCTGGTTGAGCCACCGCTTGAGTGACTTGAGCCAACGACTGCCATCCTGGGGTGGATCGGTTGCGAAGCTTCGGATTAAGCCCCTGGACTCCAAGAACGCAATGGCAGCATGGACCTTCACATAGTCTGTGCGCAATTGATCAACCAGGTGGTGCGTGTCAAGAGACGGGAGACGGACGTCTACCAGCGGACCCTCCATACTCGACTCTGACTTTCTTATTGCAGTTGGCTTTGACCACACGGTGCGAACGAAGTGAGGGTGCCATATCTGGTACGTCCGACCTCAGCTTGTACGATCGACGATCAGGGGTTTGACATACCTTGTGTGGGCAGATGAGAGGGCGCGGCGAATGTCACTTGTCCGTAGCCTGCCTGAGGCGCGACAGCATTACTACCAGCTGGTTGCACTGCTGGTAGTATGGACACTGACCACAGTCAATGATGGTCAGCACATACATCCAAGGTCAGGCACGCCGATCGCTCACTCCCACGGTATTGCTGCTCGTCGTAACCCGCGTCAAGACCCATGTTGACCCGTTGCCCGTGCCGATGCGCATGATAAGTGCTTGGCACATGATGCCATTGATACGCATCAGCGGTGTACGATGGCTGAGGGTCCTGGAAGGCGTACGTTAGCCAGATGCTACTGATGACCGCACGACGGTTACTGACTCCATATGTCGACGCTATGGGCAATTGCTCGTGCCATGCATTGGAGGCATCTACTGTTATGCGATTGTTGGTACCCGTCTGGTGCTTTCCCCCTTGGGCAAGCTGCACTAGTTGCTGAGTATTATGCCCTTCGGGCAACATGGCAATAGGTGCCTGTTCACGGTCGGCGGATCAGCTATGGTGTTCGAGGCTGGGATGCACACGTGTATAGATGTCACCTGTATTGGTATCCCACCAGCTTGATCTGATGGGAATTTGGAAGCATGTAGTCCGGCAAAGATGGCGCCAAAGTGGGCTTGCCCCTCTCGGTAGGCGTCCCCCTGTAAATCATCACGATTGTGTCACCAGCAAGCGTGAAAGTATCGCAAAAGAAGCTCACCTGAACATAGTGCTGTAGCCCGACGTGGGCTTCTGGCCGAGTTAGTATCTGCTGCTGCGTTCGGATGCCAGCAGTGGCGCTGAGTCGCGACTCTGACATTGCCGTTATCGACCCTGCATTCATATGGAGTGGACCCCGGTAGAGAGCGAGGTCGTTTGGTACTTCATTGAACATGTCGACGGAGAAAACGTCAAGAGCAAATGCGTGACAAGTCGAAGAGCGCTGTCAGAGAGTGGAACGGTAGAGCAGGCAAAATTCTCCCCAGAAGGACTGGGTTTTAACATGGTTCGACGATGCACCACGGCCACACCGTGTGCAATATGCCCACGACTATCGGACGAGGGACAATGGGGAACAAGCAGCGTTCCAAACACGAGAACACATGGTCTAGACATGCATCACGGTCAATAACGCACAGCGTCACCACGCGCCCTCGCTACTGACCGGAGTATATAGCAGGTATTTACACAAATTATGCAGGATATGGCAAGTTTGAACCGGGATGGCAATTAATGAGCCGCAACACGAGGAGTCTGGAACAGTGCTCGCTTACAATACTGGTTCTCACAAGCAGTGATTGGCCAATTCATGGAACAATGCAGGCTCTGGATGGTCGAATTCAGACCGATGACGGAGGCGTCCAGAGAGAAATCCTCTGACGCTGTATCAAGTGGCCTACATCAGATGCGGAGGGCCATCATACTCTTGCTGCCTCGCCGCGAAGAAAATTAGTGTGACCACACATGCTGAGTGTTCTCCGGCGAAGACCAGCCCGGCCTATTGAGCTAACGACCGACTCTATGAGGAGATCCCGTTGATCCGACACACACCTTATGGTATCGTCAGCCGTGGTCTGCTAAACCGAATTTTGTCCACCATAGCGGCATTTCCTAGCCACGGCGCTCGACAGTTGCGTACGAATGCAGCGTTCCGAGCTTGCAACATATCTCCGAGTCCCCCACCCGTGTATGTGAGTATACTTATCCGATAATCCTCTCCTCCACAAGAAAGGGTTGTTACATCGCGAAGGGACGATCAGTTCACAGAGTGACCCCGGAAGTTTGAGCCAAGACGAGGGAGTACCTCCGCCATAGGACTAGCACGAAGGGAGACGTCGAGAACGCCAAAGTTCCACGTTCCTTGGGTCTCACTCAAATCGGCTGCGTACTGAGTGAGCTAAATTTTGAGAGCTCTGGGGTTGCTCTGGGGCCTGGGGTCGTTTTGCTGGCCGGATGGGCTGTGGCTCAAAAGTGGTTGAAACGAGGACACTCCCGGCCTCGCCGGACCGGGGTAAATCGCGATCACGTGCACTCAGCATTCATGGGCGCTCGTCTGATTTCGGTCGCGTCGCACAAGTTCAACTCGGTAGTCAAAGACAACTGCGACATCCACCACTCGTGCACACTGATCCTCACAGACCTCATCTCACGTTCCATTCAGGCATCTCTGTGTTTATTTACCCATCCTTCCGTGGCAGAAATCCTCGAGACACCCATCCACCGACTTCAAGAATAAGATGCTCAGCCAACGCCCGCTCGCATTCGCGGGAGAGAACCAACATGCGCACCCCGCGCACTTCAAGACACCCGGGAAGGGTCTGCGCAAGGAGAACGCGCTCGGCCTTGGGGGACCCACGACCGTCCACGGCAAGGGCAAGGCCGCACAGACGCCTTTCCACTCCGCGCTCCGTATGTCCTCCGCTTGCCACAAGCTGTCGCCACGAACTAATAGCTCCCCCCTCTCTCATTGTCCCTTCGCAATTGGAAACCATACATGATATTAAGAGCCAAAAACAGCCGCAAAATCTGGCCTGGGCGTGAAACCCATCCTGACCATCTCGCGCCCGCTCCTCGACAAGACACCCTTCCCGAACCGCGTGCAGCCCGCCCCCGCCCGTTCCCCCGCCGCACACAAGACGCCCTGCCCGCAAAAGGCCGCCAAACCCGCCTTCTTGCTCGCCCCCGAGCAGGCGCAGACACCGGGGGCGGCCCTCCGCCCGAGCTCGCTGCGCAAGAGCCTGCGCGCGCCGCGCAGCGGGGGCAAGCCCGCGCTTCCATCAGGGGGCGGAGTAAGAGAAGGAGAGGGCGTGGCGTTCAAGACGCCGCTGACGCGGGGGAACCATTGGGATGTGAGCGACGGGGACGTGAGCGTCGGCGCGGGCGAGCAGGCGGAGCTTGAGCTTGCGCTGGGTGGCGCTGAGGTCGAGGAAGACGACGATGAGATTGAGTACATGCCGCCGAAGGTGGCTGGTGCGTCTGTCATATTTTCTGCTCTGGACTTCCGTATTAACATGTGGGCGACGTGGCGCAGAGCAACCGTACGAGCCGTGGTTCGAGATGCCGGACTACAAGCAGTTGGGCGCAGGGCTGCGCCAGCTGATGTATACGGACCGGTTCGACGACACAGCGGACGTGTATTTTGGGCAGGACCTTGACCTGCAAGAGATTGACACCGAGGAGCTGTTGCGTGAGAGCGGCGCGGGGTGGGAGCAGCTGGCGCTGCCTGAGCTCGGTACGTCTTTCCCTTATGCTCGTTCATTACTCTCGCAAGTAGAGATTGGCTTACGACGTGCATCACAGAGGACGACAGCCCGTTCGCGCGGCCCTCACGGTTATCGCCATCGACATCTGAACAACAGCCACAGCCAGAAGCACCACCCAAACCTACCCCGACCCTCCGCACGCAGCCTTCCCGGACAACACGCGCCCCGGCACCAACACCTGCGCCGGTACCGGCATCCAGGCCCGCCACGCGTGCGTCTTCCCGCCTCGCCACTGCCGCCTCGAGCACGAGCACGAGCACAACAACTCTACGCAGGCCCGCGACGCGTAGCACGGCGGCGGCGGGGGGAGCAGCGCCTACGACACGCCCAGCAACGCGGAGTGCAGCAGGCCGGGTGACACGGAGCGCGACTAGTGTTGCGGCTGAGGTTGCGGCGACGCGGAGTAGGTCTGCGCTAGCGCGCCCTGCAGTGAGTCAGAGCAGCCGTGCAGAGGGAGACCGAACGGCGCGTAAGGCGACGGTGGAGCCCCCGCGAGATCTACTGCTTGTGTTTGAGCATGAGACAGGGCTGGAAGAGGATTTTGCGTTCGAGGTGTAGTAGAAGAGTCGGACTTGGTTCACATGTTGATGTAAGTTCGCTGTCGCGTGTTGTTTTTCGTCGATTTGCATGGCATCTTTGATTTGTAGCTATCACGCTCGGATGATTGTTGGGTGCGGTAGACCCGGGATGTCTTGTATTACGCATGAGAGTGCATATATGCGCAACGTATGCACGCACATTAAGCAATGTTCAGCGATGCAACTAGTCGATTGACACAAGCGTACTCGTACACCCATGCTACTTTCTTCCGGCAAATCCACCGCGATAGGTATGCCTCTCCCATCTCCCATCTCCCCTCTTCCGCATTACTCGTCGTCGTCCGCGAGCTGGAGGCGCTGGGGGACGATCTCGATCCAGTAGCCGTCGGGGTCGAGGATGAAGGCGATGTGGCGCATGGAGCCGTCGGTGAGGCGCTTCTTGAAGGGGACGCCGAGCGCCTCGAAGCGCGCGCAGGCAGCCTGGACGTCCGGGACGGTGATGGCGATGTGGCCGAAGCCCTTGCCCGGCTCGGTGTTCCCCGAGGCGTACCCCGCGAAGGACGCGTCCGACTCGGTGCCGTGGTTGTGCGTGAGCTCGAGCACGCCTGGGGTGAGTGGGTGAGTGTGGGCGCGTGGAGGTGGAATGGAGTAAGAGGGGAAAGGGACGGACCTTCGCGGTTGAAACGCGAGTTCTTCTTCTCGCGGTCGGTGAGCGTGCCGCCGGAGTGGTCGTACGCGAAGAAGTAGAGCGTGAAAGACTCGAACTTGGCCTCTGCACTCAGCAAGTATCGGCAGTGTGAGCGTCGCGATGTCTCATGCTGCACGAATTAGCGACGCACCCGAGAGGAGTTCCATGCCGAGCACCTGCGGATTGACGGAAGTGTCAGCGCTGGCGCCGCCGGATCTGTGCGAGACACGCGAGAGGGTCGCGGGAGGGCTGTTTACGTACCTCTGTGTAGAACTGGATGGATCTCTTGGGATCCTTGATGCGAATCATAGTATGGTTGAACTGCCGTGAGCGACGTGAGCATCGTCAATGTTTGGTGTGTTCATAAAGTTATGCATGCTGTATGCGTACCTGGTAACCAGCGGTCTCTGCAGAGCGAGTCATGGCGGGCAGTATGAGCTAGGGCGAGCTCGGGGAGGAAGACTATGTCTGTGAAGGAGGTAAGAGAGGAAAGAAATCTGAGGGTTTAGCGAGGCTTGCTGAGCAAGCACAGAGCTTTCGAGAGGCCGCGAGAGAAATACAGTATGACGCAACCACATGCACATGGGATCGACAACATTGATTATCTCCTACTACCGTGATTGTGCCTTGTGTCTGTGCATATTCTATATTCTATATTCTGACAGCGCGATGCGAGAAAAAGGTGAGCTTGTCACCATCGACAGGTTGCAGGCTGCCATGCAGATGAAGAAAAATTAACGACACCAGTGAGATTTGAACTCACGCTCCCATAGGGAAACAGATGTTCGGAAGACGGCCAAATGTACCACCGTTCGAATCTGTCGCCTTAACCACTCGGCCATAGTGCCATACTGAAATTTTGCGCACGGCACATTCTGAGAGTGCACCATTGGTAGACACCCGTTCTGCCCGCCCTGCTTAAGCAGTGACCTCTCCCAGTTCTAACTCGTCCAATACAGCACCGCAATGCCACTACAAAAACGCCCTCCGTGCCAGGTTTGCTGCGCGAACGAGTCAAAGTATACTTGCGCGAAATGCATGGTGTTATAGTACTCTTCCTCCCCGCACTGCGTGTCCAAGCCCGACTAATGTGCGGTGCCTCCTAGCTGTTCTATCCCCTGCTTCAAATCGCATAAAGGTGAGAGGCATAACAATCTGCTCGTATCGCGGAGGCTCACGGAATGCTAGAAAACTCGTGCCGACCAGATGCATCAGCGAATGCGACAAGTGACCAGGCGCCACAGCGTACTCTGCTAGAAGCCGGCGCAACAGACGGTACGCAGAGTCTCTTCTTCCGGCGGTACGAGCCTGAGTAGTCGGCTATAGATGTTCCAACGGCGAGCACGTCCACTCCCCCAACTCCGCCTCCGCCACCTGCAGACCCGCGGCCCATAACTCCCCCGCCTGCCCTCCGCCCGCTCACCGCGCTCAACTGGCCGTACGTCCCTGAAGAGTCCGCGTTTCCCGATCCGCTCAAGCGCGACGACCCCAAGATGCTGCAGCTACACCAATATGAAGCTATCGGTGCGTCTGCTCACTCTTCTACTTTCATCCTTGCATCTGACACGTCCCCCGGCCCCTCCGCATCCCTGCGTATCCGCGTCCCGCCCTGCTCTACCAACGTCCGCCCTACTCGATCTAATTCCCGGCACGCCACAGCTACGTCCCCTTCGATCCGCCGCATCCTCGCAGCGCACCCACAGCTCAAGCCCCTCCTGCGCAACATCGACGCGCTCCGCGGTCCTTCTCGCGAAGACGCGCTCCAGCGCGCGCTCGGCGTCTCCTCTTCCCCCTCCTCTGCGCCTCCCTCCTTCGCGCCCGGATCCGCGCGTGTAGACGCGTCGCTCGCGCAGCTCGGCGTGCAGTCTGACGAGGATACACGCGTGCTGCGTGAGCTCGCGGAGGCGGTCGAGGCGGCGGTACGTGGGGGGCGCGAGGGCGCGCTGGGGCTGGACTGGGGAGACGAGCCATGAACTCGAGTACGATTTACGGGAGGGGCGCCGGGTGGATTGGTCCCGGACATCGTCCGTGCGCATGTATGACCGCGCTGTATGCCAAAGAGGTCGCCGTACGGCCCTAGGGCTGCTTTGTGGTGCCCAGCGCACCAAGCGAGCCGGAGCAAGCCGGAGCGTTCGTCGTGGTACCTAGCAGTGTAGACGCGGCGGTGCGGTAGAACGAGGTGTTACAGTGTACGATGATACAGCGAGCATACAAGAGGAAAATGTGCACGAGGGGTCAGTACGTATAGAGCTACGAGGATACGGCGTGTCTATTATGAGCAAGAAAAACTAGATATGCAGCGGCGCGACCGCGACGTCCGTCCGCGCGTATCACGACATCTCTTCGTCCGAGTCCGAGATGTATTCCTTGCTTTTGCTGTAAAACCCAAACATATCAGCTCCAGCCCAACTAACAAACTTCAAACAAAGAAAGAACAATCCACTCACTACATCTGCTGCCTCTTCCTCGGCGGCGCACTCGGCTCGCCCTCATCTTCATCCGCCACCGCCCTCTTCTTCGCGCGCTTCTTCGTCGGCTTCCCTACCCCAGCCCCTCCACCGGCACCCGCGTCCTCCTCGTCGTTGCTAAACAGCGCCTCCTCCTCGCCCTCGCGCTCCTCACCGCGCTTCAGCTTGCCGCGGCGCTTGCGCCTCGGCTCGCGCTCGCCATCCTGCTCATCCGCGCTGCCCTCTGCGCCGCCGCGCGACTTGCGGCTCGAGGCCTTGCGTGTGCGCCGCTCGCGCTCCTCGTCGCTCTCCACGCGCATGTCCCGCGTCCACGCGAGCGCCTCCTCCCGCGCGCGCCGCCGCTCCTCCGCGAGCTTCTCCGCCTGGACGCGCAGTTCCTCCTGCCGTGCGCGCTGTAGTGGGTACGTCAGTATCAGTACCACCTCACACGACGCTCGCTCAAGTCACGATAATGGGATCGGCGAGGAGTCGAAGTAAGGAAGGTGGGGGATAGGACAGGGGGACAAAGAGGAAGACAGGGGGATGAACATGGTGAGGAAAGCGGTACACACCTCCGCGGCCTCCTGCCGCTCGCGCTCCTCCTGGCGTCGCTGCCGCGCCGCTTCGAGCTTCGCCTGCGCCTCGGCCTCCCACTGACGCTGCGCCGCGAGGTGCTCGTCGCACCGCCGCAGCATGCTCTCACCGTACTTACGCCGCTGGTCCGCGATCTCGCGGCTGTACGGGATCACCGGCGACTCGTCCTGCGCGAGCGACGCGAACAGCCTGGAGCGCCATTACGGTTCAATTGTGCGGGAGAAGGAAGAGGGGAATAACGTACTTCTGTGCGTGTCCGGCTTGCTCGATCGCGCGCTCCAGCTCCTTGAGCGAGCGCTTCGCGGGAGGTACAGACAGCAGCATTTCGGCTGCCTTTTGTTGGATCATGGCGATATTGTACAGGATCGCCTTGTCCCACGGGTGCAAGTGATATGCCTGTGCTCGCTGTGTTAGACTGGGAACGTTGCTCTCGAGGCCGCGCGTACCTTCTGTGCGTACTGTAGTGAAGTGGCCATCGCACTGAACGACTGGTCCTTATTCGCTTTTGCGTACCACGATCGGCAAAGGTAAAGTAGGACGGGAACATCTTGGTTGTTGTAGAACCGTTTCGATGCTGTCTCGTACTACGGAACCCATCGTGAGCACTAACCAGCGAGTACGACAATAGAAATGACCTACGCTCTCAATCGCCCGGTCAAACTCGTCGCGCGCATAATAGCAATGGCCCATATTTGCATACACGCTCCCGTCGTTGATCGACTCCCTGACTTTCGCAAAGATGTCCAGCGCATCCCGCGCGTCCTTGATCCGCTTCTGCGCCTCGTCAGGGCCCATCGGACCCAGACTCCCGCCGAGGTTTCCCAGCGCATCCTCTGCGGTGACGATTGCAAGGCCCTGCGCCGCGACGGCGCACATCGGATCGAGGTGCAGCGCCTTCTCGTAGAACTCGGCCGAGCGCTGGAAGCCGCGCTTACGTTCCTGCACGCCCGGCGGCGAGCTGTCGCGGCTCTCACGCGCCTGGTGGTACTGGATCCACCCCGCCGCGCAGAGCGCGTAGAGGTCGTGCTTGTCGTGGTCTTTGAGCGTGGAGAAGACGAAGTCCTTTGCGGGCTTGGGCGTGCCAGATTGAATGAGGAAGTGGGTGTAGAACGCGCGGATGTTCAGGTCGCTTTTCTGCGAGACTAGCGACTGCTTGATGAGATCGTGTGCTTCGTCCTTGCGGTTCATGTCGGCGAGCACGCGCGCCTGGCGAAGCTTGGCTGCAGAACGAAATCCATACATACACAGGGAAGCAAGACATGGATCAGACTCACCGTCAACATACTCGGGATGCCTGTTCAGAAGCTTCTCATACGCGTCCCTTGCCATGACAATCTCGCCCTGATCCTCGTAGGCTCTCGCCAGGTTGTAGAGGATCGACGTTGACATGCCTTCTGCGACAGCTGGGTCCAATCCTGCCGCATCCGTGAGGGCCTTCTCGTATAGCGATCTTGCCTGTGATGCATCGCCCTCCAGGTGCTTTAGTACTGCAAGGTTGTTCACTATCCGTGGGTCGGCGCGCCCGCCGGCCTCACTCAGCCGCGCCGCCTCCTGGTATGCGCGCTCCATGCGGTCGTTGTTCTCGCCCTGCCAGAGTTTTGCGATCTCGACGTGCAAGTCCACATCCTGCGCGACTTTACGCTGCGAGCGTGTGAGCGGCGTGCTCGATCCATTGGCAGTCTGTGAGTGCGGGTCTTCAGGAAGGTGCAGGATCCGGCAGACGCGTTCGAGAAGCTCGCGCGCACGCTGCTTCTCCTGCGCTTGGTCCGTGCTCGACACTCCGGGTCGTGGGTGCGCACGCAGCGACGCGAGCATAGCGATCGCCTCTGCAGAGCGCTCGCCGCTTGGTTGTTGAAGAAGAGTGTCAAGGGTGTGAATTGCTGCTGGGATTTCGTCTGTACAGAGTCGAAATGAGCACGAGAGATCAGCATTTACGGAGAACATAGATACCGTTCTTCAGCTGCAGCTGTGCAATGCCTACAGATGCTACAATGTTGGGCTGGGAACCTTCCTTAGCCTTGGCATAATGTTTAAAGGCGTCTTGTGCTATGCCTTCTGCCTGAGTGATTCGACCCGCCCGAATATAGCCTTCGCTCAGTAATGTCTTCGTGTCGGCAAACTGGATAACACGCTCTGCCAGCTTCTCGGCCTGCCAAGGAGTAGTGAGCTGCCGTTCGTAGCTGTCATGAAAGATGGATGCATACTCGTTTATACTGACCCTTCTGAATGGTCAGTTCACATAGAACATTCGCCGCAGCAGCATTGGTCTGGTTAGCCTTGAAAGCCCGCTCAACGAAGCGAGTCCCCAGTAGGAACTCGCTCAGACGTTCCTCCTCTGACTGATTCTCGTTCTTGCTGGTGTTGATAGCTTCGATACCGAGCAGTAGTTGAGCTGGCCATTCTGAAGGGTTCTGCAGGTGCATGGATGATGACTACTGTAAATCAACGAATTTAAGCTGCCGCTCTACATACCACTTCCACGCTGCGCTGCCACGCAGCTTTAGCTTTCTCCTTCTGACCCATAGCCCATAGACAAAGTCCGATACCGATCCGAGGATCTGGGAGACACTGTGGGCTTAGTTGTAGAACTCGCTGGAATAGCTTCAGGGCTTGTGGGTACTGGCGGGTGGCATACAGAATTTTCGCCTGTAATACTACAGTCAATGGCGATCGGGTGGACTAGCTGACACGACAGACCTTGCCAAGCAATGCCACGATGTTAGTTGGCTTCTGCGCCAGTACTGATTCAAAGGAGCGCTGCGCTTCACTCATCGATCGCTTGCTTAACTGCAAGATACCTGCGGGCACGGGAATGAGGAGGCTACGGATTCTGTTACGATGATCGACGCACCTCTCGTTAGCAGAGACAATACATTTCCTGCATCCCCTGCCTCTGCGGCTTTCTTCTCCCCAAGATTGAAAAGAGAAGCCGCGTCAGTATAATAGTCTTCCTTTGGTCTCTCTGCATGCAACTTGTCTTGTCCTATCGATGATAAAACTCGTCAGAGACGTATCCAGTCCGCCCAAAACACCACTAACGGGCGCTAGACAGGATCATCTTTGGTGCCTTGTATGCACGAGCAACTTGCAGATTTGCCAAGAGCGCAAAGACCGGATAGACGGATCCTAACTGGGGGTCATTGTCACAGTCTGTAAATAGGCACGTTGTCAGTCGAGCACCTCCCCTGCAGATGTTCCGCGTACAGTCTTTAGCCACCTCGCCGATCTTTTGCGCTCCATCCAGGTAGCCATTCCGCCAGTACTCGGCCGCAAGTGTGGTCCATATCCAGCCTTTACACCGCCCTTCTCTCAGCAAATCAATCATGTCTTGCGGGTTGGGGTCCAGGTTGTCCAGCTCGATGGAGATGACTTCGCTGAGAAGCTCGACCTCGAGGGACCTACCCGCGGTCGGCGGAGGTGAGTCCGCGTGATATCCATTCGTACTCATGGTCAAGTAGGATTAGGGCAAAGGCCGCAGTATTCCAATATGACCAGAGCAGCTGAGGTGCAATGCACGTAGGATCCAGTGACTGAAGTACGTCGACAGACCAAGATAGCCAGACTGCAGAGTTCGTTAGAGATGGTATATAGGTCGGGATTCAAGCGATCATCAGCAGTCTTTTGAGTCCAGGGATTGAGCAAGTGCGTTGCTCGCGTAGCCGCGAACTAGTCGGATGCCTCGGCGCTGTGGCAAGCAGTGCGCGCGTTGTTTGCCCTTGTTTGTTCTCTCTGAGCTCGTCGTCGGTGACAGTGACGACGCGCTCGACTCCAGCGCATCCGAAGTCGGCCTGCTCGCCTCTCAGCACCCGCGACTCGTCGGCAACGTTTCCGGGCTCTACCTCCTCGTCCAGCCCGTCCTAGCCGCTGTGGCCTGTATTCGCAACCAAACTACTCACCGGCCCTGACTACATTCTCTCGCCGACATATCATTCTAATCAACCTTCTGACGATTACTGGGACATCCCCGACACCTTCAAAGCGTTCTTATAGCTGAATTGTTCAATTCAACTGCTCAGTGGCTGAAGTCACTCCCATCAATTCCTTAGCTTTCCTGAGACCTAGGGCGGACACGAGTTCACCTGCATTCGTTCCCTCGCCTCCTGGACCATGACGGTCACCCATCGCAAGAGGCAGCATCAACCAGATGAGATTCAAAGTATGTTCTCTTCACCATCCTCTAACCCAACCTCCTCCCGATTCGCACGCATCCTACTTACGTAACTCATGCGGCAGTAAATGAGCCTGGTCTGCAGTTCCACTGCGACAGTTGCTCATGCGATTTGACGCACTCGATACGCATCAAGTGCGCAGACCCAATATGTGAAGCGGGAGACGGGCTAGACGTCTGCCCAGCGTGTTTTTGTGCTGGGAAGGAGTTCGGGAATCATAAGCGGTGGCATCCATATCGGGTCGTCGTAAGTTGTGGCAAAGTAAAGCAATTAGTCCGCGCTTCATTGTTGTCATGCAATCCAGGAGCTACATTCATATCCAATATTCACCGAGGACTGGGGAGCGGATGAGTGCGTGTCACCTTGTTTGATGTCGCAGCGTCCGACGACTGAAGTGAGCTCACAGAGAGCTACTTCTGCTGGAAGGCATCTCTCTGCAGGGGCTTGGGAACTGGCAAGCGATTGCGGAGCATGTTGGGACGCGTACAAGGGAGGAGGTCGAGCAGCATTATAACAGCATTTACATTGACTCGCCGAGATGGCCATTACCTGTGAGTCGTTCCCGACGTTCTGTATTTAGAGTTCATGTCCTCATGACCTGGCCACTAGCGCATGGACATGCGCTTTGACATCGATCCTGCTGAGTTCCAAGAGCGCAAGCGCCGGCGAATCTCGACTATGAATGTCAACCCTCCCCCTGCACCCAAAGTTGCGCCTACTTCCACTCCTGGCAATCACGAGATTGCGGGCTTCCTGCCAGGCCGACTCGAGTTCGAGCATGAAATTGACAATGAGGCGGAAGATCTCATCAAGGACCTGGAGATTGGTGTATGCCTAGAGTACGGCGGCGACCAAATACCCGAAGACGAGAACGACCCCGACGTGCGTGCTCGTCAGCGGTGGGAAGAGGAGCAGAAGGCCAAGGATGCACATCCTGGACTAACAAATGGTCTTCCCAATGGCACCGTGAACGGGTATCACCTCAGCGAGCCTCCCAAACGGGAATCTCGTGCTAAATCTGAGGATACCAAGGGAGAAGCTGGCGAAGGAGACGAAGAAGGCGACGGGGATGAGGTTACACAACCTCCACCAATTGAGACTTCGGACTCGATAGCGTTCAAGCTCACTCTGCTGGAGATGTACAATCAGCGAGTAGAGAAGCGTCGCGAAGCTAGGGCCATTATGTTTGACAGAGGCCTTCTCAACTACAAGCAGGTACGAGTTTACATGCTACGCTGCATACTGCTAGTGGCTAATGTGGCCCCTAGATGCAAGCAGCGGAGAAGAAACGGCCAAAGGAAGAAAAGGACATCGTACATCGATTACGACCTTTCGCTAAACTACAGACAGCAGAAGATTTCGAGGTCTTCGCTGCGGATATTCTTTGTCAGTATTTCATTACACTCTGTCTGGTCTCAGGCTAAATGCCCTGGTTAGACGAGTCGGTCTTGAGAAAGAGAATACAGGAGCTGCAGCATTACCGAAGAATGGGTCTAACTACCGCTGCAGACATCGAGAAGTATGAAGCTGATGTAGCCAAGCGGGTATGTCGCGGGCGCCTCCCGTACTTGCAGATTACTCATCGCTTGCGCAGACTCAGGCCAAGGCCAACCTCACCCGCGACTACTATTCTTCAGACCGGTTACAATCGCGTGTTGGAAGTGCACGTCAATCGCTGGTGCCTGACCAGCGTCGGTTGCACGACGACGGGCGCAAGAGCATCGAGCGAGACGCGACTCCTAAGCCTGGGGCCGCGACACCGGCATCCGGCACAGGTCCCCCCGGCCGCAAGATGCGTACGTCCCATTTCTTGCCCTCTGCCCTTACGACACGCCACTAACCGCCCGCTCACTGCAGCTGCGCCGCTCAACCTCGCCAATAGTCCCTCGCTGCACCTGCTCACGCCCGAGGAACAGACGCTCTGCTCGCAGCTGCGCATCCTCCCGAAGCCCTACCTCGTTATCAAGGAGACGCTCGTGCGCGAGTACGCGCGCCGCGGCGGGAAGCTTCGCCGGCGCGAGGCGCGCGACCTCGTCAAGATCGACGTGAACAAGACGAGCCGGGTCTGGGACTTCCTCGTTCAGGCGGGCTTCCTCAAGGTGGGCGCAGCCGAGCCCCAGAATCACCCTGGCGGACATGGCGCAGACCCGAGCAGGCCCTCGGCGACGCCGTCGCTCAGCGCATCCCCGAGTAAGGAGTCCCAGCTCCGCGTATCGCCCCGCCCCCCGCCATTCACGACGGCTCCGCTCGTCTTTAATGGCGTCTCATATACGCAGGGTTCAAGTAATTCCGCCTTACCTGGCTCAACGAGTCAGTCGTGACCTTCACACTAACCGTGACCCTAGCTGCTTTCTTCGTTCGTAGTAGTGTACTCATCATCATATAGTCTGTATTCTTATGTTCAAATACCCTTGCGCAATTGTATTCTACGCATTGTTGTACCTGTGTACATTTGGGTGGGAATCCAGGATGGTCAAGCTATCGTAGCCGGAGCATTCAAGAGGTCTTCGGTAATCTTTATATCGATTGGAACATTGGCTCGGTGCAAGTAGTCGTCGTTCCTACGAAACAACCGGTCAAACGGTATCCTGGTCATATTGGAGAGTGAAACCTACCAGAACTGTACGCAGTGACGGTGGTTACGTTAAGATAAACTTGATACGCTCGTGGAGTCACATACCTTTGAGTAATGCCTGCTTCCGTGATCACACCTAAAGGGCAGTGTTAGTGAATTGTCTGGAGCCATGATGGAGTTCCGTACAAAATAGTGACGATTCTTTGCCCGTCCTTCCAGCCCATCTTTTTCGCCAGCTGGACACAAGCGACCAGATTGCATGCGCTGCTTGAACCAAGGAAGAGACCGTCATTGTGAACGAGATACCGAGCCATGCTAACCGCCTCTGCGTCGGTGACACTGTGCCGTGTCAGCGCTAGCTGGTGTGAAGATGTCTCTATGGAAACGCACCGGAAGGCATCGTCTATGATGGGCAGCGCGAGCTCCATGTTATGCGTAAGCCGGTTGATCCCTCTGGGAAAAGGACATTCGTCACTCCGCGAGAAAGACAATGATGCGAGCAGCTACACGCACATTCCCTCGACGACCGTGTCAACTTGGTGGCGTCTTTTCGTCCCCTCTGCCTCTCTCCGATCAAACATAACGCCATACTTAACCTGACGTTGAGACTGATCAGCCCTCCGTCCATCATCGAAGGTCAGTATATGCGCACCTTGTTGTACAGCCCGCTGCCGTCTGGGTCGGAAAGGACGACCAATACATCCTCCTTCTCCGATTTGAGATAGCGTCCGATGCCAGCAATTGTGCCACCGGTGCCTATAACACGGCTGTTGTGAGCTTGTGTCCATCTAGCGGGCAATGGCACGCCATACCTGCACCCGAGATGAACGCGTCAACCCGTCCGCTTGTCTGACGCCAGATTTCTGGGCCCGTCCCGTCGAAGTGCGCGTCATGGTTGCTCCTGTTCTACAAGCGTTCACGTAAGACCAGACGCGTGATCCTCGACACTACGCCGTGTCAATACCTCGAACTGGTCTGCGAAGAACCCGCGCGGCTTCGTCCGGAACTCTTCTTCCTCTCGGCTGCTCAGGATTGCCTTGTCCTCACCAAGGCCTTCGTGGGCAGTTGTCGTGACGACTACTGAAGAACTGGCAGTCGAAAGCAGGTGCTTGCGCTGGACCGACGGGCCGTGGTCAAGTTCGTCTTCCGTCCCGAATACCTTAGCACGGTCGCGCGCCATGTTCTGCGGGGAAGTGGCGCCCGTGTGGATCATTCTTTGAGACAGCTGCATCAGACGGTACTTACGACGAACTAAGGGGTGTGTGTGTCCGTCAGAACGTGTATTTAAGTTGGGCAGGAGGTTAAGCTCACCTGCTTTTTGTCTACAATACTTGCGGGCCTGACGCGTTCAATATCGGCACCGAGGGCGAGAAGTGCCTTGACTTTTTCCTCCGCCACATCGTCAGGCATGATGATGGCTTCGTGACCGGCGAGGTCAGCCTTTAAGGGGATCCGCAACGTTTCGGTCGTACTTACTGACTTCGTAGCCTCTGTATAAAAGCGTTGAGTGAGGTTGCGCCAGAATGAACGAGGTGCTGTACCTTGCCCGAGCAATAGTTGCTATTGAGATTCCAGTGGAACCGACTGTTCCCTCAAAGATACGAGAGCCAGTGTGAGGATGTAAGAGGCCCTGACGTTCCGCATCCTCTATCACTGCATTGTGGTTGATGTGAGCCTGATTGTATGCGACGGATACTAACGTAGTCAACTCACTTCGTAAGGCAACACGATCTTTGACGCTGCCACCGGGGTTGAGGAACTAGGGACAAAGTCAGTACAGGACTTAAAACCAAAGGTTCCTCTGTCGACCTCCGCTTTCCCAAGGATCTCAACACCTAAAGCATCGCTCAGTGATTTTATTCTGACAAGTGGTGTATTTCCTGGAGGTAATTCCTATTTGAGCGTTTCATATTTACGATCACTTGAACTGTTACACACCGATCAGTCCTGCGACACCATCTACAATCTCGTCTGTACGCAGTTCTATGGGACGAGGTTTGAGAGACGATGGAACATCTCTCTTTCTCCGCCGTCGCCCGTAAGTCTGCGCGACGGCGGTGGACGTCAGGAGTAAAGAAAAGCCCAAGATGACGCCAAGGATTATATGTCGAACTTTGGAAGGAGCGATGCCCCGGCTCGCAAAGGGGTTTTGCACCCTTTCCCAGATGTTGGAAAGGAAGGACATGTTTTCCGTTGTCTCAAGACGTGGAACTCATGCACCTCTAGTTGTCCACTTGCATACTCATGTCGGTGGCGAGAACAGCAAAGATGGCGTCATCGAAACAGAAATGATAGTTTGCGAATAGCCTTCTTTGTACATAACGTGACATGGGGTTAGGGTTAGAACAGCTTAGCGACAAAAAATAAGCCTGCCCGGCCCGAGGGCCAGAGCAGGACAGGGAAATATTGCGACAGTGCATAAGCCGAAGCCCATGCAAACCACAAGCACCCTTTGCGGACAAGGTCGCCGTGCTATGAAGGGTTCCTATGGCCCACACTCCCAAGATGTGAAGGGGCCTGTGCCATCAAGGTAAGTATGAGGTGCTCAAATGCTCGGAGGCTGCTCTTATACTAACGCCTTACGCGCACGGACCTCTTGCTTAGGTAAGGCCATCGCGTATGCGCAGCGCTGGATTGCACAAGTTGCATCAACGAGGCACATGAGGATTCGGAGGCTCTCCAAGAGTTGCGTAAATGTCAGGCACATGGAAATCCCTGAGGACCTCGCGGGACGTGTCGCTAGCTGGCAGATGGCGAAGACAGCCTTTGCAATCGATCCAGACCCCTCGTGATTGCACGATCAGTTGCTGACTGGCAACCTTCGCGGAAGGTATAAACAGCTTGAGATCACTTCATGTCGCCACTTGGCACGCTGGGCTTGCTCTCTCTAACCCGCTCTATCATCTTCACTCGCTCCTACACAATGTCTGGTGTTGTTGAAGTCAAGAAGGTTTTCCTCTCCTCCCCCAAGTTCGCCGTAGTTGGGGCGTCGAAAGATCAAACCAAGTTCGGCACCAAGGTATGCATGTCCGCAAGATAACACTTCTCAGTACAATCGTATCTAACGTATACATGTAGGTGCTGAAATGGTACCAGAACCGGAACAAAGACGTTACTCCGGTCCACCCGGTAAGTCAGAGATCTCAGATGTGCGAGCAGACTTGCCGAAACGTGACGATCTCCGATGATCAGAAAGAGGACGAGCTTGAAGGTCTCAATACGATCCGATCCATCGCAGACCTCCCTTCCCCGACTGAGACCTCGATCAGCATCATCACCCCTCCCAAGGTACGTGATGCCGGTGCTGCCGGACATCCTAATGGCCGGCGCTCAAGTACTCATCATATGGACACTGGCAGATTACCCTGGGTATCCTAGAGCAGGCGAAGGCTCTCGGTGTTCCAGCGGTATGGCTGCAACCCGGAGCGGAGGATGAGACTGTCGTATCGTACATTAAGGAGAACGGCCTTGAGGAGAAGGCAATCTACGGGGGCCCTTGCATTCTCGTCGAAGGTGACGGGATCATCCAGAGCCTGCTATGAGGTCCTGCCCCGGATTGACGAAGAAGAGAACACTTGTAACCTTCCATTAGATTGTCTCTGTCGAATACAATCTGCCAGCGGTTTCCGACGTCTGCTATCAGTTATTTGCTGTGATTTTGGGGACCTTGGATTCTCGCGGGCCGATAGTCCGGAGCGATCATGCGCCTCTACAGCCGCATAGCCTTCTGCAATATCCAGCAACTCGCCGGACATACTGAAATTACTAGAAGGGCAGCTACCTTTTTGCGTCCGTTACAGGATCACAGGTATGCGATGTGTTTCTACAGTTTTGAGGATATTCAATTCGCCTGGTCTGATATAAGAGGACGGGCGCTCCGGTCTCCGTGGTCCAGAGGAGAATGTGGACCTCCAGACTCGGGCCTACCTTCGCCGAATGTCATCCATAAAGTTCCCATTAATTTATCAAGACACAATGCAGCACAATCGAAGTGCGTACATCTCCGAGCGCAAGCTATAGCCCATTGAGTGGCACAACAAAAGCACCTCCATATAATATGGATTATTAGATGCCCGCCATCTCGAGCCCGTCCGCGTCCCCCTGCAAAAAAATCACCGCTTAGCGAACAATATCTGTGCGAGAAACAGGCTCATGTGGTACATACACTATGCCGAAATCGAGTCGGCAGCGACACCGCATGCGGTTGCGCCTTCCTTGTGGTTGGACAGTAGACGCTTGATCCTTGCCACACCACGACGGTAGAAAAGGGCGGCTTGTCCCGGCTCGCCCGCTCGTCCCCCCGCCTGATCTTGACCTGACCTCTCTTCGAAGCGCTGAACTCAGTACTGTGAACATCTCATTGGACCCCCTCCGCAATGTGGCCTTCTCCTACTAGTCCTACTCATTTCATACCTTCGGCTCCCGAGCCACACTCTCAGAGTGTCCTACAATCCCCACTCCCTGTCGATCCCTATTCTGGCGCACATGAGCAAGAGTTAAGTGCGAATGACCCTGGTCTCATGGATCCGTACGGCGTCCCGGAGCGTCCTCGAGTCAGTCCTCTCCTTCACTAGGTCCCCGGCACATGTCACTCACCCATTATCCAGGCAGCTTACCGACAATTCGACCATCAATGGGTCCCCGGACACGCTCTCAATTATCCGGTCGAACCCGAGGCAAATGCAGCAGATCAGTCATTTCCTTCCGGGGCCAGCAACCAAGCAAGATATCCGAGCCCCGCGAGCAGCGGGGCATCCACTCCTGATGCCTGCTGGAGCGACTGCTCTAGCTCTCCAGGAGACGTCGACTACCAAAGCGGTAGTGCCAACGGTGTCGGAGGGAACGCAACCATATCTCCTCCAATGGTTGTCACGGACTCGACTCCAAGCGCAAGCATCTTCCGGGAACATGCTCGTTACCCAACTGCAGAGTGGGATCCTCATGTTCGTGAGTATCAGGACTAGTTGCCACATGAAAGAGATTGACCATGCTGCGCCCACACAGCCAACAGACAATCCAAATATGGCGCAAACACGAATCAAGCACAAGCGTACTATGATTCGTCGGCTTCGGTCAGTATTCAGTTGCCCGTCGTCTGTAGAAGCCCAACTGATGAATCATGATTAGTATGCGCCTGTCGAAGCCTCCGCGTACAATCTCTACGAGACTACGCAGACGTCTTTGCAGGCGCATGTCGGAGTGACAGGGCACTACCAACCCACACCCCACGCTGCGGGATCGCACTCGCAAGGTTCGTACTCGTAGCATGACACTCCAGATGGTGCATCGTAACTGATGAGACCCCAGTATCTTGGTCAGATTCTTCACGAGAGGATACGGTGCTGCCCGAGCAGCAACCGATCCAGGAACAAGAGCAAGGTCGGTTGACGTTCGAGGCTGGATGTAAGTCTGACGTGTTTCTATGATCTCTGTCTTATGCCGAGCATCATTAGCGTTTACTCCAGGTCACGGCGCGCTCGTACCTTTGGTAGTACCTCCAGCTGGGCATTGGAGCATGCAGGGTGCGCCTGGCCCCTCACAACCCTGGAGCGAGGAGCACAGGCGCACCGAGGGAAACCTCACACTCGTAGCCCCACCGCACGCTCTCGAAAGCGCGTGGCCCATGCAGAACAGCGCAACGATTCCGCCGATGGCCGTCCATGGTGGGGTCGTTAATGCAGGAGCCTCCGGACCATTATCGACAAGACAGACCGGGCCGAAGCGGAGGGAGAGGCAGCGCAAGCCAAAGCTGCCAGGTAATCCGAGGGCGTGCGCGAGATGTCGCGAGAAAAAGACGCGATGTCAGTCGAATGGAGTCGGACCATGCTAGTGAGTGACCTCTCGATCCGTGCAATGCCCGACGGGCGTATGGCTTAATCGATGGCTGACGGAGACTTCCCTAGCGAATGCATCAGGGCCGGGGCTCAATGCGTCGAAGGGCCGTCTGAAAGGCTGCCGTCTAAGAGCAAGATCAACCCCAAGACTTGTGAGCAATGCCGGCGGATGAAGAAGAAGTGCGAACCTACCACGGAGGGGTGCAGGTGAGTCTGGATATATTGCTTCCTGCCCACAGGGACAGGCATGCTGCTGCCGTCCCACAAAAACCGTTGCCATTCTGTGCTCATCTCGAGTGCGCGTCGTTGACCTGTGCCGTTCCTGCAGTATGTGCACGCGTCGAAACGTCCAGTGCTCCTACCACGAATTACGAGCGTCCATGATGCAAGCGACGGCACCCACAGGTGCATTCCTCTGGCCATCAGTGGTCGGGCAGTACGGCTACCCGTATAGCATGTGTATGTGACGGTACAATCCTATCAGACAATACTTAGACTCACTGGTAGATGGTAGAACTTCCGCCTGTCATAGCATGGAGCGCCTTTAGCGGGCCCCCACAGCCTACAGGCTAGTGCAATGTTGGGAAGACCATTCGCCATGGGTCAAGATATCCCGAGATGATGGATGGCTAAGCTGGTAGTAATGTGTGTAGTCATGCGCGACTTTGAATCGTCAAGCGCAGACACCGAGACCGACTCGGAGACATGTAAATGTACCTTTGTAACTTCCATACAGACTTGGACGTGTATTAGGCCAGGTAGACTCGCGGACTGATGAGCTCCTATCATCACGATAGCAGAAAGATATGCGCAGCCATCCAGGACCGGAACGGAAGAGAATTGGAACGGAAGCTCATGTCGCTTGGTCGTGCAGGTGCTTCCTTGTGCACGATGGCACGGGTTGGCTCGGATATCTCCGGGAACATAACACTCCTAATGAGGCAATTCCTCAGATGACTGCGTCGATCGACAGTTGATACGGGGTTCGTCAGCGCAACGATCGCTGTATCTTATGCATACAAGAAATTGGCCTATCTGATCATATATAACGGTCAGTCATGAGCTCAAGCTGTCAAGTCCGCACATTCTACACTCGAACAGATGCCAGCCATCCTGAATACTATTCAGGATGGCTTTCTCGCTGAGTCTCTATGTACTAATTTGCGGCCGATCGGACATACTGTTTACAATAATACCAGTATGTGCTTCTTCCATGGAGCACAGTATACTGTTCTTATGGATTACATTTCTGGTTCAGAAGTATCATCGCAAGTACTAGCACCCAGAGTTAGACTTCAACGTTGGATCCGAGATTCCGAAGCTCGGGGATCGCGTATGACCGTAGTTCATATTGAGAGTTCCTTTGTTCTCTCTTTGGATATATACCGCAGTTCAAGTTTGATCACCGTTCATCGCAATCCTCCGATGGAAAACTTCTGTCACTTACTCTTTGCCCTCATTCTCCAATCTCTCCAATCTCTGAAGATAGATCTGAACCTCGGGCAAGTCTTCCAAACACTCCACGCTTTCCAGTGCTCTTCTATGTGTGATGCATCCACTAACGGCCATGAGTATCAAAACATACGCACAAGATAAAGGCTCTATTTCGAAATTGGTGATATGCTGCGGTTTAAGCTTACGGTACATGTTGCCGTTACCGGTGCTGTACCTCACCGTGTTGCGGTTCATTTCCCCAGCCTCTCGAATTCGAGTCAGTCCTGCAGCGAAGATCGATAGAGGTGAATAACGGTGTAGGGTCTGATGCGGTTCATTATATTCTGGCGAGAAGTCCGGCTATATTTCCACGTGTCTACACCCCAGTGCGAACCTCATTGTACCTCCTTCGCATGATACAGTAACAGACATACCTCGTGCCTTGCACGAGGCGGCCTGGCCCTGCATCGGCCGTAAATTCTGCGGTCAGTACAGAGCAACATTTGAAGCCTCAAATGGACTCACTCGATGAATTGGGACGACCCTGTAGATCCCCACATCCGGCCACTGCTAACTCTTCAAGCTACCGCTATAATGTCGTCTACCGAGCAGCCTTAGCAGTTTCCCGCGTACGAGGAACTGGTCCAAGAATATGCGAAGTTGCCTTCTGACCCGGAACAAACGTCTTCAGTCAAAGAGCAGGCTCTGGTCCATGGGTGGCACAGTCACGGCAGCCGCCTCACTGAGCGTTAGCGACGACCAACGCTCCCAGTATGAACATACAGCCCCCTTCCATCACAAAGATCTGTCGAACAGCCATCCCACAGTGAATTTAGGAAACATCTTGTGCACATGCATGACTCATTGAAGGCAGCGTCGCTACCAGGCATTAATAGGGGATCCCATCACAAGCTCTCACTATCGCTCGAGCGACAATTCGGATGCATATGGGGACCCTTCTATGAACCACGGGTCCCAACGTCAGGTAAACGACCCTGTCATCATATCTGTTTGATCACCAGATTGGCTGATTTAGACGACCTTTAGATGGAACCAACTGGAAACGCTCAGTACCCTCTGGGTACTGACACTCACACTCCAGTAGATGTCCCCCTACAGCAACATGGGCATTTGCTCAATGCAGCCGCTTACGAGGTCAGTTACTGTTGTGACAATGTCTGTATCAAGTGATTGACTGAGGTTCTATTCCAGGGACTATCGACGCCACACCATCAGATACAGCCGCATCCGTTGCAGTACCGTATGGGCGAGCCGCGCATGCTCTCTGACCTATTGCACTTGAATGCAGCTCCATTGCACGCCTCCCAAGCCTCCATTGACTGGAGAAATGGGTGGTCACACGTTCAAGTGAAATGCGAGCCGGTGGAGAATAATGCAGCTTGCCTGTAAGCAGCTCGACGGCCTTCCACGCTTCCAACGTACACCTTCGAGTCCGCTCAACATGACTTCTTGTTCGTTCAACATAAAACTGATGCGTATGTCTCCGCAGGCGGTGCATTCAGAGGTATCTTGATTGCCGCTTTTCGTTCAAGAGGAGGCTTCGACGGCCTCCGAAGCAGAGGTACGCGGAAGAGAACCATTAGTAGCCACTATGATGCAAGCACACACTTTGCACATTCATGCCGATATTGTCACGATAGCCTGTTTACTGCGCTAGAGTCTATGTTGAATGTCAGTTCACATTGACTTGAATCTGTACACGGTGCCCCATATCGTACTGTAGCCGTTCAAGTCGTTCCCTCGACGCCAGTGCCTGAAAGTGCGACGTGTCGATCGTAGCGAACCGGTGAGTTCCTGAAGCTGAAAGCTCTTTAGAAGACCAATGGGAGAGACTCGAGGGTCACGCAGCGTAGTGAAGCGTCGCGTTCGTCGGATGATGGTGACTGGTAGTCTGGTACTTGTCATCAACGCGGCATTTGCCGGAGGATTTGATAGCTCAATTTGGGAACGACACAGTGCCGCCATATTCAAAGCTCATACGTTTGTTGCAAGAATGTAAGTCCATACACCGACTCACTAAAGGTCAGGAAGACAAGCGAAGACACCCATGTCCGATCAACACTGTTCAACGTGTCGGCACTGCTGTAAACGCTGGTACTTGCGAGGAATGGGCACAGGGAGGGAGGGAGGATATATTACCCGGTACGGTCCCCATCAGGAACACCAGGGTCTGTACCCATATCAGGCAGGGCAGGTACTACCTAATATGTACAGGACATGACCGCCTCAAATCTCCGCCTCGAGGCGCTCCGTCCGTTGAACATGATCCTCATCAGTCTCCTCGACGATGAAGCGTGTCACCGATATCTCCCTCTAATTTCGTCGGATTTTTCCACTTCTCTCGCAGCATGCGCCCGACGTTGCGCTCTTCGTACTAAGGGTGAACGCCACAGCGTGCCTCTCGTGCTTCGCAGTGCGCGCGCAACACAAACCCCGTCTGGCAGCTGCGCAGAGAGCGCATTCCGATACTCAACGACTGATGTGGCTTGTATAGGTTCCTGTGCGGATAAATGCCACATACGGCCCGAAAACGCCTGTTTGGGTATAAAAAGGGCCTGCGGCATGACACATGGAGTTGGACGAATGAGCGGCCGTAGGACCTGCCACTGTTGCAGCCGATAGCCGACCTATTGTCCCGTGTTAGGACCATTTCCAGCTTATGGACCGGAGGAACAAGCGTGACAAAAAGGCCCGCTGTAGAACTAGATCGCTGTTGGCGATGGACTTGATATGAGCTTCAATTCGCCGCGGAGAAAATCTGGCTATGCCACCACGCTCCCACAGCCTGGCTCAAATTCCATCTATCGCACGAAAAACGGGACATAACCTGATTCACCGTATACATGCATGCCTCGCGGAGCTTGCTACTGGATGGTAGTTCTTCACACAATATTGAGATATTGAGCAGATACTATGACGAGTTCATATGTAACTTCTTCGTTTACAACGCTGCAGTCGATGAGAGAATCTCTTCAACATCTGGAATCGGAACATGGCACGACGAAGACTTCCCTGTGGAGAGGGTAAGAGCCCCTTTGTCCGAGCCTCGTCTCTTGTCGATAGCAAGTCATACCACGCAATCCTCTTGTATCCACAACCCCAAAATGAAGTGCACTCCATCGAGTGGCTTCTACAAGCGTTAGAGTCAGTGGCTAATCGTGGAAAGATTGGTCGTAGCCTTCACTGTGCCTTAGCCTCGTTCTGCGGCTCATTTTCTGGCGCCTTGGATCAGGACTGCCAAATTCTGCCAAGTTCACTGCAGACTTTGTATTGACACCGACCGGCTAGCGTTGATGCCAATTTGGAGACCCATTGTCCGCCGCTCAGAGTCCTCGTTGTCCGTCCTCGTGTTCTGAGTCCAGGCCACCTACGATTGTCTCTCACGTTCCGAGAATATGAACGTGTATCATGCATTGTGCAAGGATACTCAGCTGGAGACACCACTCCAGTGACCACACCTGATATGTATTTAAGAACTGACCATTATACCCAATCTCCCTCCATCTCATACATCCTTCAAGCTCTACAGTGCCGCACAGTCGCACTCTGTCATCCAGTGATCCAACCCCACCTTCTGCATCACCTCACCATGCCATTCTCTACTAATGATCACTACTTCCCCCCGCACGAGGTCAGGGTTGAAGTAGATCAATTCCAGGCTGACCTGTTGGTCGACCCGGTACGCCTGTATATAAGTTGTTTCATGATAACGACCGACTCAATGTTTGTTTATTACTTGACGCTGCTCAAACGCAATGGCACTTTCGGCTACATTTGGCTCGAAAGTATGTCGCGCCCAACTACGTTCATGGAGGGCATGCACTAGATGACTCTGGGCCACCTTACGCACCTGGTCCGAGTAGGGAGCCCACCAGTACCAGCACTACCACAATAATAGATGTTCCCGACGATGAGCATGAGCGATCGCTCGCTGCGACAACGTATTGGGTCAGTGACCATTGTGATATTGCCGGTAGCGGAGGCTCATGGAGTTTTCGCAGGATCAGCATCAATTGTACCACGCAACCGGCGAGCCGTCCACCAGCATATACAGTGCGCCCCCTTACGCGGGCCCACAGTCCAGCGCGTATGGAGATCTTCAGGAGCAAGGTACAGGTACGCCCACTCTTGTGTCAATCGCCGACATATGCCAATTTCAGCACGCATCGCTAGGACATTGGCACATCTCTGCGACACCTGACGTCAACCTCCAGCCAACGGGACCCTCGACATTCGGGCACGAGCAGTCGACGATGACTGCTTCTTCTTCAATGGCAGGCCCCAGTATGTGTCTTTTATTGATCAGTCTCGATACAACTAAAACCGAGTCACGTAGCTGTAGCACAGTCCCTTCTCTCGATGGAGGAGGAGATCCAGAAGATCAAGAATTGTAGGATCTGCATCTGTTTTTGCGGGAAAAAGCTTGGTACGTCGGCCTGACATCAGACGGGGTACCGGGAGGCTGAAAGCTTGACGTGCATAGGATCTGTGCCTGTCGAGAAAGCTGTCAAAGTTTTAGAGGAGACAAATCTGCTCGGTGGAATCTGGTACCTCGAACCGAGTGGCGACCCGTGGCTCAAACGACTGGAGTCATACACGAATGCTGTCGCCAACCTCCTCGGAGGTGGAGACTTTATCGCACTTCTGTTCGGGAGGGCCTGCGATGCCTGCATGACAGCCAAGGTGAGATGTACCAGGGACGAGTCGCTGAAATGCCTGTGAGTATACTTCATTTATGCGATATCAATGTCCGATGCATGGAACATCCACCAGTGCATCCGATCCAGGGTCCCTGCCTCTCGTGCTCTGCTTCTTTCTTACTTCCATCTTACTAACGATATCACTTGTATCTCTAGGAGATGTCAATCCATCAATTCCATCTGTACGACGGAGCGGGAGATGAAACGGCGTGGGAGACCTCCCAAAGACATGACTGTCCCATCCGCAGGCCGTTGAGCGGGAATCACGCTGCGGGTCTGACATCGTTATGCGATGCGCACTCTTTCGTTGCGGCTTGGACTTGTTTCCAACAGTTTGTTGACATTGGCTTTACTGCGAGATCTCAGCGTGTATGTTTGTGTATTTGCTATGGAAGCATATCTGTATTCGGATCGTAACATGTAGTGGAGACATAAATATGAGTACTTGCCTCGTAACATCTGCTATTGGTGCCTGTACTTGTGATACCTTCGGATGGTGGGGGACTGCTGATCGAAGGTAGAGCGTTTGACATGCTCGTGTGATAATGTCGACCTCAGAGACTACCACATTGATTCGTCAAAGGGAAGAGAGGGCGACGACTGCTACAACAATGCGACCTGATCGATGGGTGCTATGGGTAGCAGACTACTTATCGCGATGCGCCCAATGAACACATTAACAGATGTCGCAGCACGTGACTATAAGGTGGACGCGCCTGCAACAGCCTGAGGGCTGTTGCCTGGGCCCTGTTTCGCATTCAATTTGGAAGGTTCAGTGATTATTCGCGTCGCAAAGAATCATAAGGATTCGCAAAATTCAAACACTACGCCACATAATAAAACCGGTTCAGATACCTATACAGCTGCTCACACGGCTCGGTTCAACATTTCGAGAAGTGCTGTCGCCCATGATGACACGTCTACCAGACCTACTTTTGGGGTTTACATGCATGGTGTAGCTCGATGATATCCTCAACTTAGAGCCATTGGCCAAATCTACCTAGAAACCTATACTACATGGCGGTATCCCCACGAAACATCCGACGGCTAGGGCTTTAGATCCAGCTGTTCTTCCAGCCGCGTGAGGGGACTGTCAAAGTGCTGGGCTGTGCCACGGTTTCATCTTTGGGAACAATTCGTCCGGCTGGTAGTGTCGATAAACTGATCTGCCACTCGCATGGTGCTCGCGACAGCGGCAATAACTGGTCGAACGGCGGGTGCGCACGCTCCTGTGCGACCGTGGACATCTCAAGAGCGGGATCCGATCTGAACGCGTACAACGTCTGATGCAATTCCGTATAACCCGACGCGGCAAGCACGCGAGGATGTACCGTACGCGGTGCGGCACGGTGCATGTCTCGATTTGTACTCAGGACGGTGGCCGAGGATCCTGGATATCTTCACCGCTTAGATGTGCCCGTATAGCAGTGTTGTAGTCTTTTGCCGAGCAATGTTAAAACAGCAGAGCTGTACGGAATGTCGACAAGGCGAAGCGTGCCTCTTTTCCGCGCCGGTCGCCGTCTGCTAGATCACGAAAATCTTCTACGGCTTTCTGCGTCCCCCACGATGTCTTTCGACTTTTCCTTGTATATGTCCGCTCCTGCGTACTACACCCCACCGAACGCTGGGGAATATGACATTCTTCCTGAAGTGTATACAGCTCTAGATATCTTGCCTTCAGCTCCGGGAGGACAGTCTGAGCCGCCCATATTTTTGACACCGGTGAGCATCGCAATCATCCAGTGTCCTCATAAACTTACGCGCTCTCTGCAGACCTATGACTTCGCCTGGGACGACATCTTCGGTTCTGATCAGTTCGGCACTGAACAGATTGCCCCGTCCCAACCAGATTGGGCCCCATTCGGAGAGGTCAGTAGTGTTGAATTATCTTATCTTTACGCGGTTGCTCATACTTTAGTAGCAGGCAGGCGACGGGATCCACCTAGGGATCTATGGAGACGGGTCGGGCGAACAGCAGTCGCTGTTCGCACTGGACCTGTTTCCCTCTTTCGAACCGGTGGGGACCCTAGACGCGCCCAGCGGCGTACGCGCGGTTTGTCGCCTCGGATTCGACGCCGGAATGGAGGGCGTCGGGGGTATGCCCATCGCCTCACGCCTGCAAGGCCGACGTCCACCCCTCCTTGCTCCCCAGTACGGTGATGGTCAGGGATACAACGCCCCCGACCCCTTCGCCGCTCAGCCTGCCGACCCCGACCCCGACCCCGACCCCGCCTCAAACTTGAGCACTGGCCCATTCGTGCCGGGTGTTCAATATCACGGCGGTGGGATATTTTCTCGAAGGAACGAGGACTTGCCTTTGTACTCGAGCGGCATCGCACCATATGCGCTCAACAGCAGCCCCGCAGACCTCACAACTAATGCGGCCACCGCGAGCTTTGGTAAGTCGCATCGTTCTGGTACACTGCACCAGAACTAACACTGCCCCATTCCATTACAGATCAGATTTCATTAGAAGATTACCCATATGCTGGACTTGAACAACTGTTCCGAGATCCCTCATACATGGTGAGTTTCCAACGAATACTGACCTGCAGATATGACGGAACTGATGTTAGCCCTAGGGCCCGTCGTACCCGACGCAAACCACCATGTACAACTACCATCAGCTCACCCACGTCCCGCAGACTCCCATGCTTGAGCTCGCGCAGTACACACAGCTCAGCGACCAGCCGCTGCAGGCTGTGACACACATGGTGAGTCTCCGAGGTCTACTGTCACGTCTCGCGACTCAGACGTATCATAGGGTGTGCAACGACAGGTTCGAAGCATGCCTCGCAGCGCAGCTCATCCATACGCGCAAGCTGGATCCGGACGCATGACACGGCAACCATACGTGCCCGCAGGGGAGTCGCAGCCGATCTGGCTCGCAGAGTAGTACATTAACGTACGGAACAGCAGAATTCGACCTGCCCTTACCCGCTCAGGTTGCTGCACCGCCTCTGATGCCTACGGCCAGGGCGAACGTCGTGGCTACGGCGACAAGGGGCGCCAGCAAGAGGTGTACTGGAAAGGGGTGCGCTGGGGCAGAGGCAGGCCCGGAAGCACCGCCGAAGAGGAAGCGCGCAAGACGCCAGCGACAGGTCTCTACGCAGAGAGTGGAGCAGGCTCCTTGCACCGAAGCACGTGAGTGTCGATTGTCATCGCAGGCCGTCCGCATACGTGAATGCCAACCAGCATATCCAGCAACGCCAACGTCTGGCGAGTGCTCGGCAAGCCCAACGATCAGTGCCAGCTCGTCGAGCACCACGGGACTGTCCACCAGCACCGACGGGTCCTCTGTTACGCCGTCAGCTGCACTGGTCAACGATGACACGTCAGACGAGAGTAATGCGGTTCCAGGGCTCGATGTCGATTGGGACACGCTCGTCGACGTGCACAAGGCATCAAGCACGCTCAGACTCTCTGCGTGCGAGCATTGCACGGCACGCAAGAGGAAATGCGACAGGTCTTCAGAAAAAGAACCATGCTCGTGAGTACTCAACCAGTCCGCGTATGAGATGACATACTCACTACATGTCGCTCAGGTCATGTTTAGCGAATGGCATGCTCTGCCAGGATCGTGCCGATTGCGGCTCGAATCTCGTACACCAGAGGAATCAGTTCTCCTGCACAGAGTGCCGTAAGGTTCGGCTAAAGTGCAAACACATTATGATAGATGGAAGGCGTACCGTGTGCACGTAAGGCTTCCCTCTTCCATCCAGGACGCATACTGAACTGACGAATACGCTTCAACTAGGAAGTGCAAGAGCAGAGGTCTCGACTGTATGTACATAAAGAACCGAGCGAAGCCTGGCACCGGGCAGACGAGTAGAAGGAACAGAAAGGCGAAACATTTTGAAGGATCGAGATGTTCGGGGTATATGTTGTAGTCGAGTCATTCACTGGATTTCTGTACAAATCGAGGCCGTGTCCCCACAGAATAAAGTTATAAGGTAAATGCACTCGTCCATGAACTTTCGGAGCATCACTTGCTAAGAAGGTACTGCCTCGCCGTGGAGCGTCATACTGGTTGAAGGACCGAGGATACGCTGAAAGTGTTCTTCCGAGGCAGAGTGTATCATGATGGGATACTGAGAGTTATTGGACAAGGAACAGAGTCAGACAAACTGACACCCAGTACTTCGAGAGAAGACGACGAAGCCGAGTGGGACGCGCTGGCAAAAAGGCGTGCACCCAAAAGAAAAATCTGCTCGGATATCTCCGCACACTCGGGAACTTCCTAATGAGGCGGCGTGGCAACTCACGTTCGACGACCGGCACCGACATAGTGCAGCTCAACGATACTGGCTATGACGGCAAACGCTCACTGGGTACAGCTGAACTGTGTCTGGAAGGCAGAGCGTGTACAAATGCCGACAGCTGAACGATAAATGGATAGCGGTTTCCAGCTATACAACGTCGAAGCACGAGCCCCAGGTAGATCATTATAGCTAGGAAAGAATGATAGATCATACTACATGATCCAGATAGTAAGGTAAACATGAACTTCGTGACTGTGTGATACACGTTCGAAATTACTGTGCATATAATAGACCGGTCGCCTGTCTTTGCGCCATCGGTGCCGTCGCTGGCGCCTATGACTCGGACAATACTGCCGGATTTCCCCGAGGGCATATCATTGAAATCCCAACGAGAAAGTCTGTTTGTTCGCCTGATTGCTTTCACACTCCAATTGCAAAACCTTGAGGCTATCCTCAGAAGCTCACAGATCGCTCCGATTCATCCCTGACAAAGGACCTTCCACTGCGCCGTTCTGATTACCATTGCACAGACAGTATCGCCTCCTGCTTCATGCCCCCCTATGGGTACTGCACGAGAATCACGTTCCAACACTCGGCAAGCAGAACGGCAAGATGTCCGTGGTCCCGGAAACTCTCATACGTAAGTCTATAACATGCACATCAACGCAGAAAAGGCCGGTGACACGAGATATAAGCCAATGGGAGGCTGTGGCACCTGGTACCTCAGCCGATGGTGAACCTCATACCTCGTGTTGCAGTAGATTTTACGGTCTCTAGATCAGGTTTCCTGTGCAGTCTTGAGAATATTCACCATTCCTACCGCGTTCCGCATTCCACTCCGCCCTCCACCGGCTCAAGTCCCATCTATCGCACGAGGAACGGGACTATACCTGATTCACCATATACGCGCATGCCTTGCGGCGCTTGCTACTAGATGGTAGTCCTTAACACAGCATTGAGATATCGGGCAGATACTGTGACGACTTGACATGCAAGTCGCTTCGACTACAACGCTGCGTTGGTTGAGAGAATCTCTGCAAGTTGCATCATCTGGAGTGGGACTTGGCACAACCAAGTACTTCTCTGTGAAAAGAGAAAGAGCCTCTTTTGTTCGAGACCTCGTCTCTTGTTGGTAGCAAGTCATGCTACGCAATCCTCCTGTTCCACAACCCCAAAATCAAGGACACGCATTCCATCGAGAGCTTCTACAGCGTTTGAGCCAATAGCCAGTCGTGGAAAGAATGATCGTAGCCTTCACTGTGCCTCAGCCTCGTTCTGCGGCTCATTTTCTGGCGCCTTGGATCAGGACTGCCAAATTCTGCTAAGGTCACTGCAGACTTTCTATTGACACCGACCGGCTAGCGTTGATGCCAATTTGAAGACCCATTGTTCACCGCTCAGAGTCCTCGTTGTTCGTCCGCATGTTCGGAATCTAGGCCACCTACGATTCTCTCCCGCGTTATGAGAGCGTGAACGTGTACCATGCGCTGTGCGAGGGCACTCAGCTGGAAGCGTCACCCCGGTGACCACACCTGATCTGTATTTAAGGCCTGGCCGTTATACCAGTTTCCCTTCATCCAGTACATTCTTCAAACTCTACAGCGTCGCGCTCCGTCACTCAGTGACCGATTAACCCTACCACCTTACCTCAAAATGCCGTTCTCTACGAACGATCTCTACTTTCCCCCCTACAAGGGTATGTTGGAGATGGATCAATTCCAGGCTGGCCGGTTGGCCGACCCGGTATGCCTATATAGACCATATTTGAGTGACAGCGATTGACTCTGTGTTCGTGCATCACTTGACGGTGCTAATCACAATGGCGCTTTGGGCTACGTTTGGCCCGAAAGTATGTCGCGCTCCATCCCTTGCATGGAGAACATGCACTAGGCAACTATGGGCTGCCTTCTGCGCCTGGTCCAAGTGGGAACTCCACCAGCACCAGCAAGACCACAATAGTAAATGTTCCCGCCGATGCGCACGAGCCATCGCTCGCTGCGACAACGTACTGGGTCAGTGACCGTTGTGGCATTGCCGGTAGCAGGAGTTCATTAACGTCTCTCAGGATCAGGATCAATGGCACCACACAACTGGAGAGCCGTCCACCAGCATATACAGTGCGCTCCCTTACGCGGGCCCGGAACCCAGCCCGTATGGAGATTTTCAGGAGCAAGGTGCAGGTACGACTACTGTTGTGCCAATCGCCGACATATGCCAATTGCAGCATACCTCGCTAGCACCTTGGCACATCTCTGCGGCACCTGACATCAACGTCCAGTCAGCGGGACCCTCGACATCAGCGCACGAGCAGTCGACGATAACTGCGTCTTCTTCAACGGCAGGCCCTAGTATGTGTCTTGCCACTGATCAGTCTCGATACGACTAAAACCGAGTCACGTAGCTGTAGCACAGTCCCTTCTGTCGATGGAGGAGATCCAGAAAATCAAGGATTGTAGGATCGGGATCTATCTCCGTGAGAGAAAGCGTGGTATGTCGGTATGATATCAGATGGGGTACCTGAGGCTGAAAGCTTGCCGTGTACAGGATCTGTGCCTGTCGAGAAAGCCGTCAAAGTCCTAGAGGAGACAAACCTGATCGGTGGAATCTTGTACCTCGGTCCGAGCGGCGACTCGTGGCTCAAACGACTCGAGTTATACACGAATACTGTTGTAGACCTCCTCGGAGGTGAAGACTTCATCGCACTTCTATTTGGGAGGGCCTGCGATGCCTGCATGACAGCCAAGGTGAGATGTACCAGGGACGAGTCGCTGAAATGCCTGTGAGTATACTTCATTTATGCGATATCAATGTCCGATGCATGGGACATCCACCAATGCATCCGATCCAGGGTCCCTGCTTCTCGTGCTCTGCGTCCTTCTTACTTCCATCTCACTGACGATGTTACTCGTATTTCTAGGAGATGTCAAGCCATCAATCTCAACTGTACGACAGAGCGGGAGATGAAGCGGCGTGGGAGACCTCCCAAGGATACGACTAGCCCATCTGCAGGCCATTGAGCAGGAATAGCGCTGCGGGTTTGACATCATCGTGCGATGCGCACTCATACGTTGCGGCTTGGACTTGTTTTCAACAGTTTGAGTAGCTCTGGCTTCACGACCAAGAGATCTCGGCGTGTAGATTTGTGTGTTTGCTAAGGGGCCTTATCTGTATTCGGAGCGTAACATATAGTGGAGAAATAAAATGAGTATTTGCCTCGCAACATCTACTGGTACCTCTACTTGCGACGTATTGCGATGGAGGAAACTGTTGCTGAGAGGCAGAGCGTTTGGCATCCTCGTGTGAGGATGACGATCTCGAGACAATCACAGCATTTCGTCAAAGAGGAGGGAGGACGACAGCCGCTGCAACGATGTGACTTGATCGATGGGTGTAGTACGGATTGACTCCATCACGTTGGCAGATAATTGCGGTTCACCTAAACACGTTGGCAAATATCGCAGCACGTGACTTATGGTTGGACGCGCCTGAAGCAAGGTTGTTGCCTAGGTAAAGCCTTGCGTTTTTTTCTGGAGGAGCCATCGACAGTGACGACGTAACCGCGCACTGGCGCAGTTCGTCGAAGCTCAGCCTTTATAAGTACTGGAAGTGGATGCCATCTGCTGCGCTCCCAAGTTCCTTTCCCATCCTACCATTCCCACGCCCCCGTAGTCCATCCCGTCCAACATCCGCTCACATCCGCCCGCTGGGTCTTTCTTGGATCTTTCTCTCCAGTGTATATCTCATCAGGAAAATTTCCACTTTACTTGCCTGCCTTTTCGATACTTGTGCGCGTCTTGGACGCCTTTGCGATGCGCGGCAGGGCAGCGAAGACGCTGGCAAGCCTCGAAAGGCATGCAAAAGGCGTCAAAGTCGATGCGAAATTTTCCTGATGCTCCTCGTAACACCAATGCATCAATGCATCACTCTTCTTGCGGGCGTCTCAAAGAGTCCCTCGGTCTCGAGTCACAGTAGTCCTTTGACTCGGCGCACCAGCCTGACATTGCGACAGACCTTCACTGGCAGCTCAATTCAATCACGACGACCTCCCGCCCGCATACATGTGCTTGTATTGCCTTTCACCTGTATGATCTCCGCCTACATACTGTGCTGCCTGATACTGTCTGGCCAATCGCTGCCGCTGTCCCGAAGAGGTGTGCTGGCGCATGCATGACTCCGAGTCCCTGTGGGTCCTTCCGTCTATTTGCCCTCAAGCGCCCGACGTCTGGCAAATCTACCGTCATGTAGTGTTGCTATGATATCCGATATGAGCAAAGGATTACACGCTGAGAAACACGCTCCAATTCACCCGGAGCTGACCCTACTGTGTTGACTTCGTCGTCCCTTCGAGTAACGCATATGAACATGTGAGTTTAGTCTCTGTACCGTTAAAGCTGTCGCTCTTGTTCTCCCACGCATTGGCTGCAGCAGCCTTATGGAGCCTGAAATTCTCGCGAAGTCAATGTCAACGAGTCACAGAACGTCAAAAAGACAAGCAAAAACATGTATATCTGACCCAATACTAAGTCGATGCGCCGGCGCCGGCAGCTGCAAGAATAGGACGCAGGAATTTCTGGCCGGGCGCTCCGTCTGTTGAATATAATCCTCATCAGTCTCCCCGACAATGAAGTGTGTCACCGATATCTCCCTGTAATTTAGTAGAACTGCTTTACTTCCTCCTCTCGCAATATGCGCCCGAGTCCCGACGTTGCGCCTTGCGTACTAAGGGCGAATGCCACAGCGTGCCTCTCGTTCTTCGTAGTACGCACGCAACACAAACCCCGTCCGGCGGCAGAGCGCGCACTCCGATACTCAACGACTGATGTGGCTCGTATAGATTCCCGTGCGGACAACTGCCACATATGGCCCGAAAACGCCTGCTTTGGTAGAAAAAGTGCCTGTAGCGTGACACATAGACGAATGAGCGGCCGTAGGACATGTTGTGGCCGCCGACAGCCGACCTATTGTCGCGTGTTAGGAGCATTTCCGGCTTATAGGACGGAAGAAACAAACGCGACGAAAGGACCCGCTGGAGAACTAGATTGCTATTAGCTATGAAGTTGATATGAGGCTTGAGCTTCAATTCGCCGCCGAGTGACTCTGGCTATGCTACCACGTTTCAGCAATCCGGCTCAGTTTCCATCTACCGCGCAAGGAACGGGACTAAACCTGGTTCTCTGTATATGCGCATGCCTTGCAGCCGGGCGGCGCTTGCTAGTAGATGGTAGTCATTGGCGGATACTATAACGAGTTTATATGCAAGTCGCTTGGTTCGCGACGCTGCGTTTGTTGAGAGCATCCCTGCAACATCTCAAATTAGAACATGACACGGCGAAGTACTTCTCTGTGGAAAGAGAAAGAGCCTGTTTTGTTCGAACTCTCGTCTCTTGCCGGTGGCAAGTCATGCCACGCAATCCTCCTGTTCCACAACCCCAAAATGAAGTGCACGCGGTCCATCGAGAGCTTCTACAGCGTTTGAGCCAATAGCCAGTCGTGGAAAGAATGATCGTAGCCTTCACTGTGCCTCAGCCTCGTTCTGCGGCTCATTTTCTGGCGCCTTGGATCAGGACTGCCAAATTCTGCTAAGGTCACTGCAGACTTTCTATTGACACCGACCGGCTAGCGTTGATGCCAATTTGAAGACCCGTTGTCCGCCGTTCAGAGTCCTCGTTGTTCGTCCGCGTGTCCGGAATCCATGCCACCTACTATTATCTCCCGTGTTCTGAGAGCGTGAACGTGTACAATGCATTGTGCGAGGGAGGGCACTTAGCTGGAAACACCGCCGTAGTAATCACACCTGATATGTATTTAAGGACTAGTCATCATACCCAACTCTCCCCATCTCACACACTCTTCAATCTGACAGCATCTTGCCCTATCATCCGCTAATCAATCCCAACTCTGTATCACCTTGATATGCCATTTTCTACCAACGACTTCTACTTCCCCCCGTACAAGGGTAGATTAGAAGTCGAACTCCCCGCGGGTCTGCCGGCCGACCCGGTATGCCTGTATGCAGCGTATTTGAGGGACAATCACTGACACTGCCTTTGTCTATCACTTCACTCTGCTATACGCCATGGCGATCGCACGATCACGGACGATCTCATCTAAACCTTGGGGACCCTCATTTGGCACTTGAAAGTATGCCACCTTTCAGCACGTCCATGGGGGTTACGCAACAGATGGCTACAGGCCATCCGGTCCGAGTGGGAACCCCACCGGTACCAGCAACGTCACAATAGCAAATGTCCCCGACGATGAGGATGAGCCATCGCTCAATTCAACAGCGTACTGGGTCAGTGACTATTGTTCCATTGCCGACAGCGGGAATTCGTCCATTTACAGCAGGATCAGCCCCGATGGCATCATGCAACTGGGGAGCCATCCACCAGTGCATACGATGTACTCCCTTACGCGGGCCCACAGTACAGCGTGTATCGAGATTTTCAGGAGCAAGGTGCAGGTATGACACCTCTTGCGCCGATCGCCGATATATGCCAATCGCAGCATGCATCGCTAACACCTTGGCACATCTCTGCGACACCTGACGTCAACCTCCAGTCAGCGGGACCCTCGACATTCGGGCACGAGCAGTCGACGATGATTATTTCTTCAATGGCAGGCCCCAGTATGTGTCTTTTTATTGATCAGTCTCGATACGACTAAAACCGAGTCACGTAGCTGTAGCACAGTCCCTTCTGTCGATGGAGGAGGAGATCCAGAAGATCAAGAACTGTAGGATCTGGATCTATTTCTGTGAGAGAAAGCTTGGTATGTCGGTCTAACATTAGACGGTATACCGGGGGACTGAAAGCTTGACGTGTATAGGATCTGTGCCTGTCGAGAAGGCCGTCAAAGTCCTAGAGGAGACAAATCTGATCGGTGGAATCTGGTACCTTGAACCGAGTGGCGACCCGTGGCTCAAACGACTGGAGTCATACACGAATGCTGTCGCCAACCTCCTCGGAGGTGGAGACTTTATCGCACTTCTATTTGGGAGGGCCTGCGACGCCTGCAAGACAACCAAGGTGAGATGCAACAGGGACGAGTCGCTGAAATGCCTGTGAGTATACTTGATAGCTCGTACAACATGAATGTCAGATGCATGGAACACCCACCAGTGCATCCGATTTAGGGTTTCTGCCTCTCAGGCTCTGCATCCGTCTTATTTACATCGCACTGACGATATTACTCGTAATACTAGGAGATGCCAAGCCACCAATCTCGACTGTACGACAGGGCGGGAGATGAAGCGACGTGGGAGACCTCCCAGAGACACAACTGTTCCATCTGCAGGCCGTTGAGCAAGAATGACGCTGTGGGTCTGACATCGTTATGCAATGCGCACTCTTTCGTCGGGACTTGTACTTGTTTTCAACAGTTTGGCTATATCTGCTCTGACTTTGCTACCAGGAGATCTCGGCGTGTATGGTTGTTCATTTGCTACGGGAGTATATCTGTAATTGGAGCGTAACATGTAGTGGAGACATGAATATGAGTATTTGCCTCGCAACATCTGCTACTGGTGCCTCTACTTGCGACGTATTCCGATGGCGGAGACTATTGATTAAAGGCGGAGCGTTTGGCATCCTCGTGTGATGATGACGAACTCGAGATAACCCAGCAAAAGAAGGGAGGACGACGGCTGCTGCAACGATGCGACCTGATCGATGGGTGTTACGGATTGACTCCATCATGTTGGCAGACTATCGTGATTCGCCTGGTGAACACGTTGACAGATGTCGCAGCACGTGACTATCAGGTGGACGCGTCTGCAGCAGCCTGAGGGTTGTTGCCTGGGCCCTGTTTCGCATGTAACTCAAAAGTTTCAGTGGTTATACGCGTCGAAAAGAATTCTCAGAAGAAGCAGGAACTACACCACATAATGAAACCGGTTCAGACGCCTATACAGCTGCTCACACGGCTCTGTTCAACGTTTCGAGAAGTGCTGTCGCCAACTTATGATGCCACGTCTACCTGACCTACTTTTGGGGTTCTTATATACATAGTATATCTCGATGACATCTTCAATTCATCATTGGCCACAAATATCTGGAAGACTGCGCTGCATAGCGGTATCCCGACGGAACATTCGGCGGCTAGGGCTTTGAATCCAGCTGTTCTTCCAGCCGCGAGAGGGACTGTCAAAGCGCTGGGCTGTGCAACGGTTTCATCTTTGGGAGCAATCCGCTCAGCTGGCAGTTGCGATAAACTGATCTGCCACTCGCAGGGTGCTCGCGACCGCGGCAATAACTGGTCGAACGACGGGTGCGCACGCTCCTGTGCAACTGTGGTCATCTCAAGAGCGGGATCCGATCTAAATGTGCACAACGTCTGATGCAATTTCGTATAACCCGACGCGGCAAGCACGCGAGGATGTACCGTATGCGGCACGGCACGGCGCATGTCTCGATTTGTACTCAGGGCGGTGGCCGAGGATCCTGCATATCTTCACCGCCTAGATGTGCTCGTATAGCAGTATCGAGGGTTTGCCGAGCATTGTTAAAACAGCAGAGCTGTACGGAACGTCGACAAGACGAAGCGTGCCTATCTTCTGCGCTGACCGCCTTTTGCCACATCACGATATCTTTCTACGGCTTTCGTGCCCTTCTGCATTATCTCTACAATGTTCTTCGACTTCGCCCCGTGTTGCTCCGCTGCTGCGTACTACACCCCACCGAACGCCGGGGAATACAACGATCTTTCTGAAGTGTATATGACTCTAGAGATCGTGTCTCAAGCCCCGGGAGGACAATCTGAGCCGCCCATATTTCCTGCACCGGTAAGAATCGTAATTATCCATTGTAAGCATGGACTTACATGCTCTCCGCAGGCCTATGATATCGCCTTGGACGACGGCTTCGGTCTCGAGGAGCTCGGCATTGAAAAGGTCGCCCCATCTCAACCAGAGTGGGCCCCATTCGGAGAGGTAATTGCTGTTGATCCATCTTGTCTTTAACGTATGTGCTCATACAGCAGTAGCACGCAGGCAACGGGATCCACGGAGGGCTCCATGGAGACGGGTCAGGCGAACAGCAGTCGCTGTTCGCACTGGACCCGTTTCCCTCTTTCGAGCCAATGGACACCCTAAGCGCGCCCGCTTACACACGCGATGCCCATCCCCATGGATTCGATACCGGAATGGAAAGCATCGGAGGTGTGCCTATCGCCTCACTCCTGCGAGATCAACGCGCACCCCTGCCTCCTCCCCAGTACGGTGGAAGTCAAGTATTCCTTCCGCCCGACCCATTCACCATCCAGCCTACCGTCCCCACCCCCGTCGCGACCTTGAACGCTGGCTCCGTCCTGCCAGGCGTTCAATATCACGACGGAGTGATGCCTTCCCAGAGCATCGAGGACTCCTCGTACTCGAGCAGCATCGCACCATATGCGATCGACAGCAGCCCCGCGGACCTCGCTAATCATGCGGCCGCGGGTCACTTTGGTATGTTGCATTGTTTGTTATACAGCGCTAAAACTGACACATCCCAATCCCTTACAGAAAAACTTCCATTAGAAAATTACCCATATGTAGGACGTGGACAAATGTCGCAGGACCCCACACACACGGTGAGTTTCCAATGAAAGCTGGTCTGTAATATGATGGACTGATGTAAGCTTTAGGGCTCGCCGAATCCGGTACAGTTTACCATGTCTGACTATCAGCAGCCCATCATTTTTCCACAGCTTCCCATGCTCGAGTCCCCGCAACATGAGCAGTCTAGCAGCTGGACATCACAGGCTGTACCACACATAGTGCGTTTCCGAGTGACTTTTATCACGTCTCGCGACTTAGACACATCGCAGGGCGTACAATGACATCTTCGAGGCGTGCCGCGCAACTCCTCCCACCCGTACCTACAATCTGGATCCGGACGCATGACGCGGCAGCCATCCATGTGTGCAGGTATGTCGTAGCTGATTGGCTCACAGATCAAGACACTGAACCATGGAACAACAGACTTCGATCTACCCTGTTCCGCTTTTTCCGCTCAGGTTTCTGCGCCACCACTGTTATCCACGGCCACGGAGAACGTCTGCACCAGCAACAGGGGTACTGGCGAGGACTGCGCTGAGATAGAAGCAGAATCGGAAGCGCCGCCGAAGAGAAAGCGCTCAAGACGCCAGCGACAGGCTTCTGCACAGAGAGCGGGGCAGACATCTCGCACCGAAGCACGTGAGTGCCGCCTGTCTTCGCGGGTCGTCCGCATGCGTGAGTGCTGACCAGCGTACCCAGAGACGCTAGCATCTGGCGGTTGTTCGGCAAGCCCGGTGATCAGTGCCAGCTCATCGAGCACCACGGGACTGTCCACCGGCACCGGCGGGTCTTGCGTCGCTTCGTCAGCAGCACTGGTCAGCGACGACACGCTGGACGAGGGTGATGCGGTTCTGGGGTTGGGTGTCGATTGGGACACGCTCATCGACGTGCACAAGGCGTCAAGCGCGCTAAGACTCCCTGCGTGCGAGCATTGCACGGCACGCAAGAGAAAGTGCGACAGGTCTTCAGAAACAGAGCCATGCTCGTGAGTACTCAACGAGGCTGCATATCAGGTAGCACACTCACTGAATGTTGTCCAGGTCATGTTTAGTGGATGGCGTACTCTGCCAGGATCGCGCTGATTGCCGCTCGAACCTCGTACACCAGAGGAATCAGTTCTCCTGCACAGAGTGCCGTAAGGTTCGGCTAAAGTGCAAACACATTATGAAAGGTGGGAAACACACCGTGTGCACGTAAGTCTTCCCTCCTCCATTCAAAACGCATGCTGAACTGACGGATACGCTTGTACCAGGAGATGCAAGAGCAGGGGCCTCGAGTGTATGTACATGAAGAACCGAGCGAAGCCCGGCACTAGGCAGACGAGTAGAAGAATCAGAAAGGCGAATCAATCTTGAGAGGTCGGGATGTTCGTCGTTGCGGTATATGTTGTGATCCTGTCATTCGCTGCCATTTTGGTACATATCGAGGTTGTATCTCTCCAGAGACTAAAGTTGTAAGGGAACTGCACTCGTCCCTAAAATTTCGGAGCATCACTCGCTAAGAAAGTACCACCTCGCCGGCGCGGAGCCTCATACTGGTGTTAAGAACCAACAGAACACCGCAAGTGTTCTTTCGAGGTGGAGTGCATCACAAAGCCAGACTGATAGTTCTGGTCAAGATGATGATGAAAGCACCTGATAGACTCGAAAGGGACAGAGTCAGGCAGACTGAGCGCCTAGTGCTTCGAGAGACGACGACAAAGCTGAGTGGGATGAGTGAAACGCGCTGGCTGAGAGGCGTGCACCAGAAAGAAAATCTGCTCGGATATCTCCGGACACTCGGGAACTTCCTAATGAGGCGGCGTGGCAATTGACGTTCGACGGTCAGCCTCACCGGCACCGACGTAGTGCAGCTCAACGATACTGGCTGATAACGGCAAATTCTCACTGAGTACAACTGAATTGCGTCAATAAGGTACTTCGAGTGTGAATGGATGCTGAGCGCAAAGCGCTGAATGCGAATGGACAGCGGTCTCCAGCCACACAAAATCGAAGCACGAACTTGAGGGAGATCACTATAGCTAGGAAAGAAGCCCTACTACATGATCGAGATAGTGAGCTGAAATTTAAATTCATGACTGTGGTACATGTTCGAGAAAATTGTGCATACAACAGACTAGTCGCCGGTCTTTGCGCCAACGGTGCCGTCGCTGGTGCCCACGACAATACCGCCAGATTTCCCCGAGCGCATGATCCCCAACGAGAAAGTCCGTTTGTCGAACTTAGATTGCCTTCACACTCTGAAGCCTGGAGGCTGTCCCCGGCAACTCACAGATCGCTCCGCTTCATCACTCACAATGGGCGTTCCACTGCGCCGTCCCGACTACCATTGCACAGACAGTGTCGTCTCCTGCTCCATGCCCTCTTGTGGGTACTGCACCGGAACCACGTTCCAATACTGGGAAAGCAGAGCGGTAAATTGTCCGTGGTTCCGTAACTTTCATACAGAAGCCTAGAACACGCGCGTCAACGCAAAAAGGCCGGTGACACGAGGTTCAGCCAATGGGAGGCTGTGGCATCTGGTACCTTAGCCGACGGTGGACCTGATACCTCGTGTCGCAGTCCATTGTACGGTCTCTGGGCCAGGTTTTCCCAAATAAACCGTGGAGTCTTGAGAAAACTCACCATTCCTACCGCGTTCCGTATTCTAGTCCGCCCTCCCCATGCTTCGCGCGAGACGAGAACCCTCATTGTGCATCACCCACCCCTGTGTAGGGTTGCTTCCGCAATGCAGCAGGTCCTTGATCTCCTCTTCGGCTGATTTGCCTGGGGATTTTCCGGTGCCCGTGGAGTCCCCAAGAATTCTGCGGAAGTGCATCGTTAGGTATAATGGTCCGGTAATGCTTCTCCACGTACGTATTCGCCATGTTTCATTGTCTTGTCCTTGCACAGCAACCTATCTATGCACTACATGAGGCGGCCTGTCTGGGCGGTTTGCGTTGTCCCCAGACCATGAGCCGCGAGCGCAAGGATGTATATAAGACACGACATACTTGCCGTCTTCTCAATTTCCCTACGTTTCCACACACTACGAGCTCATTGACCCGCAAGTCACCCCCGCAATTGCGTTCTCTAGTCCACCAATCATGTTCAGCACTACTAGACACTCTTTGATCAATACTATGTCTGCTTCAGGAGATACATCGACCAATCCCCAAGCTGTACCGGAGCATCCCTCGCAAGTCATGGATATAGTATCGTGGTACCACCGGCGACAGGGCCTCGTCACTAGCGCCCCGGGGGCGCTGGACGCGTATACTCCGGCAAGTCGTCCTTCGCGTACACCACATTAGACTATGCTCACGGGCTCTTATTTGCCCCAGCCTGGCCCTTACGGCAATGACAGGATTGGGGTCAGCCAGATATGTTAGCGGTACGTTCCAACAGCAGCTGGGTCGAGCCAACATGTGCTGAACACAGAACCATATGCGATATCGACGCGCCTTGTGTTAAATAATGTCGACCCTCCACGTACCTCTGGTACAAGCAGGCGACTTGTATCGCCACACCTCAGGCCCGTCCCACCATGATCAAGGGCGGACTCAAGACACATATCCAACCCTCGCCAGTCACAGCGACGGTACAAGGCCGATACCACAGCGGTACTGGCAACGTCACCTCATTAGATGCCCCCACCCAGCAGTATGGACAACAGTCCAATATGCTTGCTTATGAGGTCAGTCACCGAGATGATGCTGTCTGTAGCGAATCTCGACTGAGCCCTATTCCAGGGCGTTGTGGCAGCAATCCCTCTGGCTTCGCGTCAATGGCAGCACAGCGCGACTCAGGCGCACAGCTTCGCATACCCACCCGCAGTTGGCATAGCGCAGCCGTCTGTGGAGCACATGCCTTTTGGGCATCCAGTCAATGGCGGTGCACCGACGACCATAGAGGGTATGTCATATGTCGTCAGAACAGATCGATCAGTGCTGACTTTCCGGACGAACGAAGCGACCACTTCTCTGGCAGCCAGCAACTACCCCAACGGTATTCGATGGTGTACAAAGCAAACCGTACGCACCGGACGCGTGCACAAGAATCCAGTGACCAACGTCCTGAAGAAGGCATGTGAGACCTGTAGCAGCGATCAGGTCAAAGCCAAATGTGTTCCAGTGCCAGGATACGCAGCTTGCGAGTGAGCCTTGCATCGTGCGCATTTCCCTGACTCGATGCTGACGAGGTGACATCCCCATAGGCGGTGTCTGAAAAATAGTCAGCCTTGTTATTTCGGCTTTAAGCGCAAGCCAGGAAGGCCACGCAAGGATGGTAACATGATGCCACATTGTACGACTCCGCAAATGGGCTCAGAGTGGATAGACCCTAGACCATTTTGAGCTTGATAGTACCCGTCTTCATTCAAGTTTACGTTCAATTCTCGTGTAATACCAGGTTTTCAATGCCCAATCAGAGGCATCGCGTAGGACTCACAGACAATGATGTTTTCGATTGCGAACATTTCTCTCGATAGAGTACGGAAAGTCCGATAACGACATGAGAATAGTGAGTGAGGATAGAGAGGCACAATGCAGCCACGTCGACGACGCATGGCAAGTGACTCAGAAAGGATCAGCAGCGCGGCAATTGCCGTGCGGACTTCTGCCCATGGCCTGCCGGATCAAGTAATTCTCACACTTCCACCCTCGTGTCAGCAATCGTTCATCGACGCCAGCTCTCGTGATTTTAAGCTCATAAGCTCGTCTGAATCTGTGTGGATTTTCTATACAGCTTGACGGACAGGAAGAAGATGTGTAACAGAGCCCGGAGGTTGGAAAGGGCGGGATATAACGTAGGGAATTTCGAGGTCATCTAAATGATGCCCGAGGACACATGCTCGACGTAAGTCTCATAACATACCATTTCCGCTGTCTCAATTCATTTCGCTGTACAAGATGCTTTCGGATATTCCGAACGCCAAAGATCTCCTAACGAAGCAATTCATTTGTTCAATTCTATCACTAACGGCTTCTCAAGGGTCTGTCTTCGCGTAAGTAATTTGTTTGCCTGATAGCACTTGTACTTCTCAGTAAATTTTCCCATAGTGTGTATAGTGGAGAGAAATACATGACTCTATCTTCCGCGCAGTAGCGAACTCATGTAGATACCACTTGGATGCCACAACTCGGCGTCCGGGATCGACTACCAGAGCGAACATTCATATGGCGTGGAGTCTATCTCGAAAGCTCCCGCACACGGCTGTAGAGCATGTGTATCAGCACATAAATCTCAGTGGCACAAGGCTCAAACCAATTAGCCGCCATGAGTTCCTTCTTCGCAGGTGATGGTGGACTTGACGCCTCGTGCTGCGGCTCACTACTTGGCATTTGTGATCAAGTTTCTCGAAGAAGCATCTCAAATCATGGGTGCAAAATCCAGCTAAATTCACTGCATGCTTTGATTTGACGCCGATAGACTAATGATGGTGGAAGTAGATGATGCATTGTTCATTTTCCCGGGGTCCCCATTGAACATCCGCATGTCGGAACCCAGGCCACCTAAGATTGTCTCTCGAGTTCAGCGACATGAACGTGTACGATGCATTGTTAGAGAGTCCTCTACCGGTTACTTTCTCCACAGATGACTGGCTGAGAAGTATTTAAGAGCAGCAAAAGCACCAACATCTCCATCAACCTGAGCTCTTCTCAACATTAGCCGAGAGTCATCGATACTACTGTCGCATTGACACGTCTCTTGTTCTTCATAGAAACGTACGACTTCCTTCCCTATGAAGAACTCCTCTAAGAAGATCAGTTCTCACGAAGTGAGGCTCCTTGCATGGCAAGCCGAAATTTGTGCAGCTTGTTCGGACGACGTTCGCTAACTCAAGCTTCAAATGTCTTTTCCCTTGCCATGATTGACATATCGATCTATACATCATCGCCTGCGTAAATTCATAATGGTGGTAACACCCTGTATAACACCGATGCATCGGACAGATGCATGCAATAGCGCATTTCAGATTAGAGTTGGAACCACGTCGGTACCAATAATATCACAACCGCTTATGTATCCACCCAAGAGCCCGAGCAACGTCTCACTTCAACACCATCGATACGAGGAACCCTGCCTTCTGCTGCATACGACGGTGCACCAGTGTAAGGAAAAGGAGATAGGGATCGAGGTGGGGTTCCGAGGGGAAATACTCGGTGAGTTGCTCTAGTGTCGATACCCGTGAATCCGAAGACTGACGAGATATGCTACATAGGCAAGGTGAAAGTGGAAGACACCATCACCTTCCTGGAGAAAATCCCTGGGGTGAGGGTGCACGATCCGTTGATAGCACTGGCCGCAAGTGGCTCGGATGGCTAGAGATCTGGCTCAGCTGGGTGACAGACTATCTGGACGATAGAAACCTCATAGCTGTCCTCTTCAAGAGAGCGTGCGACAGTTGCAAGACGGCGTGCACCAGAAACTGGTCGCACATATACTTGTAAGTGAGCTCATTCCCAAGACGTGAATGGCAGGTGTATGTGACACCTACCAAAGCAACCAGTACTTGAAAGCGCTGCTCGCACTCAAACTCTCCCAGGCTTTCCGTCATTCCTCACGTACCTTTTACTCAAGTTTAAGCTCCAGGCCCGATGTCATCGTTCATCCCATCGTACCAGTTCCCTCCATACACTGGAGGCCTAGGTATAGACCAGTTACGAGTAGCTCCCGCTGCTGGCATGGTAAGTCATCAATCTATTCGAGTTGTCTTGCCTCGAAACAACTCCCTCTATGGTCTCTGAGTAATTGCTCGACATACAGTATCTCACACCTCATCCATCATATTGGGAGGGCACGGATGCATGCATGCGACCGTCCGCAACGGGCCCAAGTTGGCACAACATCGGTACCAACGAAATCACATACGTAGATGTCCCCGCCAGGGCGTACGAGCCATTGCCCGTTACCGCGCCGTACGAGGTCAGTAACATTTACGATTTCGCTGGTAGTGGAGGTTCGCTGAACTCGTCTCAGGCACCCATGGCCATTGGCGTTCATGTCAATGGCCCACCTCAGTGGCAGCACATAACCGACCAGCCGCTCGCCGTCTCGTACGGGACGGCCAGCATGGCAGAATCGAGTAACAATACCCACGAGGACTCCGCAGAGTTAGTGAGCGGGTGGATGCACACGGCCATGCAGCACCAGAGGGACGAATCGTGAAAATGTCCACATATTGCACTGTTGAACCTCAGGTCCGATTCCCGCTCTAGTGTCTTTGATCTGTGCTCCCAGTGATATCGTTTCATACGCACTTATCTGTTTTAACTTGGCCCATAAGCGTTGTGAACACAATAGAACACACTACGAACCATGACGGATCTGAGCTAGGGCGATAATCAATGTGAAGACTCTAAGACTGCGCTAAATGATGAGCTACCCGATTTATGTTCAATGGCCAGGGTTGCGTATATCACAGAGATATGACCTTGGTGTTAGTTAAACTTGTTCGGTAATCCGTCAGGAGTAATTGATGAATTATGGGCAGCACCTGAGCAAGCGATCGATGTACTGAGATGCGAGGACTTACAAGTTAGCAAATCTACTGACATAAGCCTTCGTAAGTGACTAAATACGCACCATGCATATATTGGTGCCAGCCAAGTCAATGTTTCGTTATTTCAGTCTGAGCGCATACGGTGTGTCACAAGGGCATTGCAGTGCCCAGTAAGAAGGGCTAGATTCATCGACTCAAATGACGCAGGCGGTCGTTTGGTGGCAGTCTCGGGCGCTTCTGCCGCGTTGAACTGGCCGCCGGACCCACCCGAGCACGCCGCGCAGAACCGTACCCAGGACCGATTCCCTTAGCGATGTCGCCGCCATGGTTCTGCGGGACGTCCTCAACCGGAGACATCCCGGTGTTGCTGCATTCATACCATTTCACGCTTTGTGCTTGATTTCTGCGAGAAAATGCGGCCCGCACGGCGCACGCTGTAGTTATTGCACGAGGATCATATTCTGACACTCGACAAACAGAGCATTTGATGTGGCACGGTGTCCACGATTGATGTAATTCCCGTAGGAAACCTAGAACATGTGCATCGACAAGTAAAGGCCGATAGCATGAGTGTCAGACCAATGAGCGACTGTGGCATCTGGTCCCTTACCCGGTGGCAGACCTCATAACGCCTCGTGTTGCGGCCCATTTCCCGAGCTGTAGGTAAATTATGCCCGAATGAGCCATCAGATTTTCAGAAGACCCGCTAACAAATTGAATCTCCGTTGATAGTGGATGCGATGTAGTGTCTAATTTGCTGGCGGGAAGAGCTGGCGATGCGACTACGTTTTCACAATCCAGTGTGCGTCCGACCTTCGCATGAGGCAAGAATGCTCACTGTGCACCACGGTTGAGGACGTAGTAGTGGACTGTCGTTCGGTGACACCAAATATTCAAAGCAAGAAACTTCATACGAATATTCCAGCCATCGCTGTGTTCACTTGCGATGGTAGATAACCATCTTCAAACCGTAGCGATGGAAAAGGGGGGGATTCAGCTTCAGACCCCGCCTGAATGGCTAATCCCCGGACTTCAACTTGTGATACATGATCATTCCGCCAGAGGATTGTCAGAGTGCAGCAATGAATCTCTATATCTCTCAAAATGACCGAATCCACACATCTGAGAAATTGGCCTGAGAAGCAGGTCACACCACGTAATTCCATCCGAAGTTCATTTGTCTCCCACCTCCCACATCCACGACCCCAAAATGTCCTTTACGCAAACCGTTGAGAGCGACTACTGCGATCTTGCAGCCAATGGCAAGCTGTGGCAACTAGATGTCGTGGCCGGTGCTGTGCCCAATCCTCATGCCACGGCTCATTTTCTGGCACCTGGGATTATAACTACCAAATTCTGCTAAGACCACTGCAAGCCCGATATTGACACCGACCGGCTAACGATGCTGGAAGGTGGCGATCCATTGTTCGCCGTTCAGATGTCCCCGTTGTTCATCCGCGTGTCGGAGTCCAGGCCACCTAGAATTGTCTGTCGAGTTCTGCAAACATGAACGTGTAGGACACATTGTGGGAGGGTCCTCCGCTGGCGAGTCACGCACCAGCGACCACGACTGAGGAATATATAAGAGCAACAAAGTATCAACGTTTCTATCATCCTGAGATCTCCCCAACGTTAGCGAAAACCATTCCATACCTACTTTCGCATTCCAACATTCCACTGCTTGACTATGTCGTCATATAACACAGTAACAATGTACCCTTTCCCCTCCTACGAGGAAGTATTCGGGCGAGATGAATCCTCAGCGGCTTTGGCTGCCGTGACGGTGAGCCTTCACATAACGAGTTCGAGCGGCACCTGCTGACTCGAACTTCGCGAATCGTTTGCGTATACCACGGCTGCCATATCACAATTATTATCTGGGCTATGCAATCGCCGATCCTTCGGCATTCCAGAATCGTGGCGTTGATCCACTCCACGACATTTGCGCAACAGGCGCATACACTCTGCCGCCCGCCCATGATCGGGGTTGGGACCACATCGGTACCAACAATATCACAAGAGTCAATGCCCCCACCAAAGAACACGAGCAATGGCTCGCCTCAACAGCATATGAGGTCAGCAACATTTGCGATACCGCTGGTAGCGGAGCTCCACTGAAGCTTTTTGCTAGGTTCCCATAGCAGGGGTGGCTCCCGCTGACGAGCCGCAACAAGGGCACCACGTGATCACAACACTCACCGACCTCTCGACGCATTGTCTAGCACCGAACACGTTCTTTGATCCTCCGGCAATGGCCATGAGTGCGTTCTATCAGTATTTGAATCTGTATAGCTGAGTTAAGCGCACCTCTGCAGTGCCATCTCCACTACTGCTTTCGGAGGTGCAGGAAATCAAGGATAGAGTTTCGGTGCATTTCCGTGGAGACCTTATCGGTAGGCGGAGTGGAACGAATAGCCAAATCCCGTACACTGAACGGTGTCTGATGCACAGGCCGGGTCCCCGTCGAGCAGGCCGTCAAGTTTCTTGAGACGACTGGATACATCGGCAATCTTTGGTACGTCGGCCTCGACATCAAAGAGTGGCAGGAACGTCTAGGGAACTGGATCAACCATGTCGTCGAACGCTTGGACGATACAGACATCATCGCAATCCTATTCAAGAGGTCTTGCGATAGGTGCGAAGCGCTCAAAATCAGGTGCACTAGGGATGAGACGTACAAATGCTTGTGAGTGAGACAATCTGTGGAGATATGCACAGCGGACGCACGGAACACCCACCACCAAATGATCCGCGTCAAAGGCTGTCTTCTTGCTTCGGCACTTGCCACGTCTCATTTCGCTGACGACGTCACCTTTCTGTAGGAAGTGCCAGGCCAGAGGGAAACCGTGTACAACAGACCGGCCGATGAAGAAACTGGGAAGGCCTCCGACATTGCGAACGTCCTCCACAGACCAGGAGAATCATCATCAGCAGGTTATGAATTGAAGGTCGTTGTACTGTACTGTTGAATACTAGGTTCGAACCCCACTATAGTACCCCTGATTCGTGCTGCTAGTCGTATCGCTTCATATGCACAGATCTGTATCGACTTGGACCATGAGCGTTGTGGACAGAATATAACATACCTACGAACAAGCGACCGATCTGAACTTGGGCCATAATCGATGCGACAACTCTTAGACTGCGCCAAATGATGGGCTACCGACTTGTGTTCAATGGCCACATATGCACATATCGCAGAGATCTGACCTTGAATGCAGTCGAATTTGTTCCGCGATTCACCAAGAACAATCAATGAGTTTAACACAGCGCTTGATCGGACGATCTATATAGTACGATGTGAGGTCACGAACATAGGCTTGAGTGAGTGACTGAGCGCTTACTGTGTATACTCTGGGTGCGAGTCATGTCAAGGTTTCCTTCATTTGGTCCGAGCGCATACGGTGCGTCTCAAGGGCATTGCAGGGCCTGATGAGAAGGGCCAGATTCATACGTAGATGGTCGTTTGCTGGCAGTATCGGGCGCTTCTGCCGCGTTCGACGTCGGACAGCCGGGACCATCCGAGCGCGCCGCGCAGAACACCCCAGTTCGGGCCAGATTCCTCGTGAACCCTCCAGACAAATCCAGTACTTAGCGGCACTGTTGCTGCATTCATCCTGCTTCACGTTCTGTGCTTGATGTCAACGGGGACATATGGCCCGCCTGCCGTGGCTGCTTTACAAGGATCACATTCTGACACGTTCCCGTACGGAAACCCAGAACATATAGATTTAGACCAATGGATGGCCGTGGCATCTAGTCCTTTAGTCGATGCCAGACCTCAGGACGCCTCGTGTTGCGGTACATTTCCCGAGCTGTAGGTTAATCTTACCCAGAGGAGTCTTCCAATCTCGAAAAGAATCGCCTTTGAATTGGATCTCCGTTGATGGTGGATGCGATGTACATAGTGTTTCATTTGCCGTCGGCAATAGCTGGTGGGGTGACCACCTTTTTACAATCCAATTCGCCTCTGATCATCGCACGAGGCAAGAACGTCCATTGATTATCGTGCGCCACGGATGAGGACATCGTAGTGGATTTCAGTGGATTTCAGTGGATCATCTTTCAAAATATCAAATTTGAAGCAAGAGACGTTAGACGAAATATCTCAACTTTCGCTGTATTTACTTGCGATGTCGTGTAGCCATTTTAAGCCATTGCGGCGGAATGAAGGAAAATTAAATTCAGACCCCATCTGGATAGCTGCTCCCGGGCCTCACCTTGCAATCTGGGGTATTTCTGCCAGAATATCATCAGAGTGTAAGAATGAATCTTCTCAAACTGACCGACTCCGAATATCTGAGGGGTGGTCTTGGAGGCAGATCACACTATGTAGTTCCATCCGAGGTTCATTTGTCTCCCACATCCACGACCCCAAAATGTTCTTTACGCAAAGCGTTAAGAGCGACTACTGCGATGTTGCAGCCAATGGCAAGCTGTGGCAACTAGATGTCGTGACCGGTGCTTTGCCCAACCCTCATGCTACGGCTCCATTTCTGGCACCTGGGATCAGAACTACCAAATTCTGCTAAGACCACTGCAAGCTCCATATTGACACCGACCGGCCAACGATGCTGGAAGGTGGCGACCCATTGTTCGCCGCTCAGAGGTCCCCGTTGTTCGCCCGCGTGTCGAAGTCCAGGCCACCTAGAATTGTCTGTCGAGTTCTGCAAACAGGACCATGTAGAACGCATTGTGAGAGGGTCCTCCGCTGGTGTGTCACGCATCAGCGACTACGACTGAGGACTATTTAAGAGCAGCAAAGTACGAATGTCTCTTTCATCCTGAGCTCTCTCCACTGTTAGCGAAGATCATTCCATACCTACTGCCGTGTTCCAGCGTTCATTGCTTGACAATGTCGTCGTACGGCCAGGCACGTTTCCCCTTCCCCTGCTACGAGGAAATGTTTCGGCCAGACGAATCCTCCGCGGCTTTGGCAGCTGCAATGGTGAGCCTTCACATAACCAGTTGCCGCGGCATCTGCTGACTCGAGCTTCGTGTGTTTCTTGCGCACTCCATGACCGCCACATCACAACTACTAGCAGCCTTCGCCTGTATCTCAGCATAGTGGCGGTGACCCACTATACGGTACTTATGCGGTGGGCGTATACACTGCGCCGCCGGGTCTTGATCAAAGTTGGGACCACGTCGGTACCCAGAACATCACAAAAGTAAATGCCCCCAACCAAGAATACGAGCAATTGCTCGCCTCAACAATATATGGGGTCAGTAACATTTGTGACATCGCTGGTAGCGGAACCAACTGAAGCCCTTTCTAGGCTTCCATAGGAGGGGCTACACACGCTGACGAGCCGCAGCAATGGCACCGCGCATCCAGCCAGTCAATCTCTAGTTCGTACGAGAGGTATGCCCAAGCGAGTCCTGATGGCAACGTTGGGTACACCTTCGCACAGCCATTGAATTGCTGGATGTACGCGGCCTTGCCGCAAGGGGGCAAAGGTACAGCGGATCGTCTCCCGATCTTCAACATACTCTGATCATGACACGTACCTTGTAGTACGTTATATGCCTTCATCTCCGGCATCAGGGTTAAGTCATGAGTCGGCGTCGACGTCGACCAAGCCTGCAACTCCCCCCGCAATGGCTCAGGGTATGTCCTATCATTGATCGGCGTCGATTGGAGTCGGACTGAGGCATACCGCACCAGAACCCTCGCTTCTACTGCACCCAACAGTGCAGCAGTGTAAGGATGAAGGGATCAAGATTGAGGTGAGGTTTCGTGGTAAAGCACTCGGTGTGTTGCTCTCGTGTCGATACCCACGATTCCGAGGGCTGATGAGATCTGCTACATAGGCAAGGTAAAGGTGGAGAATGCCGTCACCTTCCTTGAGAAGATCGGCTGGGATGAGGGTGCACGACCCGTGGAGCTGAGCACTGACCGCGAGTGGCTGGATTGGCTGAAAATCTGGATCAGCTGTGCAATTGACCATTTCAACGATAGCAACCTTATCGCTGTCCTGTTCAAGAGGGCCTGCGATAGATGCAAAGAGCTGAAGATTGCATGCACCAGAGACTGGTCGCACACGTGCTTGTAAGTGAGTTCGCTCCTGAAACACAATGGCAGGTGCATGAGACACGCACCTCAGCACCCGTCTTCTGTTTACATTTTTGCCTGTTTATTTGCTTTGATCATCCTAATAAGAATACCACTTTCTTCCGCCGCAGAAATTGCCAGGCTAGAGGGATAGTGTGTCAGACAGTACGGGAGATGAAGCGACTCGGCAGACCCCCGAAAGTCACGGTAAAGCCCTGAGTACCAACCTGAAGCAATCCGTGGAGACTCCACGGCGGCATGAATAAGTGGAGTAGTCAAACATGCCGCATGCGTGCTATGTCGGCCCAATTCTCTCCAAGACGTGATCTGTCATCATCGTATCATTAGTATATCCTGCATTCCGGACTATTTTTTGACGCACTTGTCTTGATTATGTGCCACTGAACGGTAGCTCAAAACAATGTAACTTTTCCACGTGAGATCTAGGGCGATCTTGTATCTTGTTCGAGACTGCTTGCCTCGCACTTCGAAATCCATTACAAAGCTTGTCGCAGGTGCGAACTTGGGGGAACCCTCTAATTGAATGAGCTCAGAATGACAGGCGATTAGAGAGATGTGCGAGAGCTAAACGTACATGGATTCGACAGATCCAGCTCCCACCATCGTCGACCTAGTCATCCAACATAATGAAACTACAGCCAGAAAGCCGGGGCTCAACAGTCTACCTGGCGGAACACAAGGAGTTGATTCGGCAGGCGGCCAGTCGCGGCGCCGATGCTCACTAGTTCTGGGTGCACTGAGCACAGGAATGACATTGATGCTCTGCGACACTCAAGTTGAACATATGTAGAAGATTCATGGACTACGACTACAGAGATAGTTAGCTCGATCGATGGAGGAGATGGTTTGCTGGCATTGTTGGGCGCTTTTCTCACATCGACGGGCCAGAGAAGCGCCGCGAATAGCCGAGAGCATGGGATATCTCGAAGAGGCGATTCACAATACGAGTCGGTAACTTTGGCTGCTGATTCCTACGCTGTTCTAAGTACGCGTCTTGTTCGCGGTCCGATCCCTAAGAAACCCGACCGGGTAGCTTCAATAGGCAAGGATTAAAGTGTAGAACAACTTCTTTCGGAGCGTTATCCCAAACGAGATCACTTCCAGTTTCATAAACGAAGGGAATTGGGCTTGGCAATGATAGCTCTCAATACCACACTTCCAGTTTCATAAACGAAGGGAATTGGGCTTGGCAATGATAGCTCTCAATACCACCATCTGAGAATATCCCGCATTTCTCAATGGCCTGAGTGTTATCCATAGGACATCCTGTAGCTGTAAAATTAGTCGTACCACGATACATATCCCGATGCTCACTAGTCGAATGCGCTGCGTCGAACGCGCAGTGGGAATGGGATGCAGCCGAGGCCTCTTCCAGGTTCGAGCTGATCGACATCAGTCACAGATACGCACATGATTGCGAAAGCGCCGCACTCGCTCCGATGAGCGGAAGGCATGCGTAGGGCGCCAAGGTTTCACCATGCGTGTGCAATGCGCATCCAGGATCCTGAAAGCGTATGTCGGAGTAGTCGCACCTAGAGTTGCACCCTGATAACACCGTTGAATCAATCTGAAGGGGAATTATAATCCCAAGCCCTATTCCTAGTCTAGAAGTATATGCATAACATAGATGTGCAGTGAGTGGAGAGGTGCGAATGCAGCGTGTACACGCATGCTAATTTTGGGCCTCTACCGAGGTGGGAGGTCGTGTGAAGTCGTCAAAAGGGAAGAGTCTGGAAGGTATACGCTCTAGACGTATTTTCCGAACATGGGAATGAGCGACTGCGCCAGCGTGTAACTGAACACGAGTTTTGGTCCGACGACCAGGATCTTTGAGACAGCTATGAGATCTTAAGCAATAGAATGATGGACTGGCTCAACGCACCTTGGGCGTCAGACCCTTGAACAACGCTGCAGGTCCCTCGTTTTTGATGAGATCCTTGACGATGGTTGCACCGCTAACCTTGCTCTCGAAGTTAGCGTTTTGTATGCGGGTCTTGATTGTGTCCAGGGGCGCCGCAACAGTGATGGACGCGACGGCTCCCGCGATGGATGCGACAAAGTTTTGTGTCCAGGTCGCCTTCGAGTAGTCCTGGACGCCGAAGAGGTACTCCTTGGTCACAGCAGAGGCACCAAACAGCTGTATGCACAAGGGAATTAGCAGAGAAGAGGCGTCAAGTGTAAGAATGGACGTACCGCGAAACTACCAGGAGCATTCCGTGCCATTGTCCAGCCCCACCCCCGGTACAGGGCGAACTTCTCCTCCATAACAATCTTGAGAACGCCCCGTCCACGGAACGCCTCCGGGTTTACTTGCCGCTTGATCTTGAGAACATCAAGGGGGAGCAGAACCTAGACGAAGGGCTATGAGACTATGAGGGGAGAGAAGTAGCATCCCCGCACGTACAACTTCACCGATACCCGTCAAGCTTCCAGCCAAGGCCTGGACCATCATCTTGCCCTTGCGCTCGCCAAAGGTGTTGGTGAAGTTCGACTGGTAGTTCTTGCCGATGATGTCGCTGAACCACGGCTGTCCACCGTACTTGTATATCCGCTGCGTGATCTTGTAGCCGGCAGCATACCCGAGACCAGGGAACAGAGAAAAGAAACGCTTGGCTAAAGGCGCAGAAGCGTGTTCCCTGAAGATGATCGTTGAAAGTGTAGAGAACGACACCTGTCCGGATATATGAGTCAGATCAATCGTGTGACAAGAAAAGCCATTTGTTACGGACGTACCTTCGACTTGTTGCTCATAAGTCGCTTGGCGATCGTGTCCACGGGGTGGAACACAATGAGCTCAGCAACACCTTCATTTCCCGGTCAATTCATGCTCTTACAATCGGTCGTACCACCACATAGTTCCAGACATACCTGAAGCTCCCGAGCCGAGGATACGAGCCGCTCCAGACTCCTTGCCCTTGACGTTCAAGTTGGGTGCCATTTTTTTGCAAAGTCCGTTCCCAGTGAGAATGCGAAAGATACGGCACCGGAGAACGTGGAGAAGTGAAGCAGCTAAAGTTGTCCGCGCTCAACTCGGCGGCACTCAGAAATCATTTTGGTCAAGGGTCGGAAAATCTCAGCCACCTGGAACAAACAGAGCCAAAGAATGATCGCGCCCCAATGATGTGAAGGGCGACGCGTCTAGCCCTGCTCAGCCGGCCCGCTCCCTCCCGCTGCTCTTCCCTTCTTCGCCACAGAGCCGCAGCTCTACTCAACCAGGACACGTCGTGACATTCGCGCAGACCTATCAGCTCGTGGATTACGTGCACATCACAAGGATGCAGATCTTCATAGCTACCCCCGGGACTCTCGATCCGACTTACGTGAGGTTACGAGAAGTGGGCTTCATATCACGTTTTCAGCGGCGATTTCTGCTCGAGACCAGGGCGTCACTCTCTAATTTCGGTCCGTCGCGCCAACATTGATCCAGCGTAATGAGACATATATATTGTTTGAACTCGACGGGCATTCGTGATATGAGGTTGTGTACAGCTATGAAGGTCGTGGATCGCGAGGCCATATCTACGTATTACTTTAATTTGCATTCCTGGAGTGGTCATAGACATCGTCCATGCAGAGTTCCGCACGCGTCCGCTTCGTGCAAGGTCACGTCTCGTTCGAACTCAAACATTGGCCACCTCCGTGATATCCTCCGTCGATGCCTTCTCGCGCTCGGAATGCTCCTCGGACGCCACAACTCCAGCATGTTCCGCAGCTGTGTACGCCAGGCGCTCAGCGGTGGCTTCTCCATCGAACAATCTGCAGCAAGGCGTCATCGTTCCACACACAGGAGTCAAACGAGCATAGTACTCACGCTGCAGTCTCTTCGAGAGTCCGCTGAAGGACGGGCCGAACGTGAATATGCCGAACGCAGCTTAGAACTAATACACTTACGTTCTTCGTCTCAACAAGGAAAAGGAAGATGAACACAATCTCAAATGCTAGCCAGCAGACGTAGACCAGCTGCTTTTGGTCAGCTGATGGTTACTGAATAGAAACAGCTACTCACATAGTACTTCCAGCCCAGCCTTCGTGCGAACATCAGCCGAGGTTCAGCAGCTATGAGACAATACACTTACGCTGCTAGTGCAATCGGGTTCACATATCTGGACGTAGAATATAAGCGACATTTGAAGTCGACGGCGAAGAAACCTTACTGGTTGAAGATCAGCGACAACGTCACGGAGAAGTTGAAGATCGTGAAGCCCTTTGCGCGGACCGCGAACGGCAAGATCTCAACAGTGTACCTGCAACAAGCCGGTGAATTGTCGCTCGCGCGGAGTGATACGGAAAAAGTTGGCTTACGAGACGATTAGGGGAGTAAACGCAATCTATGACGACATCAACAAATCATATTCCGAACGACAGTGCAAAACTTACATCATCTGGTACGGGTCAGTCAACATGCCGTCATACCGAGTAATGAGGGATGACTCACAGAATGCGTAGAACAGGACTACACCGGGACGTGTCGGTGTCAGCGCAGCCCTCGCAGATGAAGATATAATACATACAAATCATTGCAATGAATGTATGTGCTGCAGCAATGTTTCCGTGTTCGGAATACAGTGCGAAACATATCGTCTGGAGGGTCCAGAACACAAACATGCCTACAGATCACAGAAAGATTGAGCCACATTTCAATGACTCTTGGAAAGGACAACTCACCGATTGTAGACACAATGAACATCGGTCGTCTGCCGATCCTATCACACAGAAGGCCGGCCAGAATGGCGATGATGAAGTTGTAGATGTTCAGGATTCCATTCTAGTAGAAAGTCAGCGGGTGCTTTGCCGCAGTCAGAGATACGCATACAATCAGAAGCTGAGTGGTGGCGCTTGTGACTATTCCATGCACAGTGAGTCAATGTCTTATGCGGAAGATGAATCGGAGCGACACGTACTTCCGATGGAAATGAAGATCTTATTCATGTCTAGCAACCGAGTCAGAATTGATTGAACATGGATCGCTATCAAATGACGCACAATACGAGCTGGATGAGCGAAACTAAGATCAGCTTGAATGTTCTCCAGAAATTTAGAGAGGCTCACATCAGGTTGTTTCCAGACCACTGCGAGAAGAATGCGATGGCAATCATGATCCTCAGCCGCCTCCTGTTACCTGGAGTTTTGAAGAGACTCTTCCAGCCGACGTTCGCCGCGACTTCACGATCGAGTCGTAGCGCAGCCTTGATTTCCTCGAATTCATACTCAACGAGGGGATCCTCCCTGAAAGAACGTTCAGAGGCAATAGTGCTGCATGTCAACACTACTCACTCATTGCCATTAGCATGATAGTAAGCAAGAATTCTCAGCGCTTCGGCCTCGCTACAGATGAAGATCAATATCAGTGCTCAACATATGGAAGTGCTGGGTGACTCACCGTCCCTTGGAGCACAACCAACGCGGAGACTCCGGGACAAACCATATTAGGCAGATTTGGCAGACCGAGGGAAGACCTTGCAAAGCAGACGGGATTCGCCAGGACCAGCTCGTGGGGATGTGGAAGGTGCCGAACGTCTGCAGGCGATGTCGTTAGGGGTCGTACCAGATTAAAGTTGCATGGTAACTGACAGTCCACGAAGCGCTGTGTATCCCGGTGGGGACCGTGAGATGTGATTTGTGTTAGTGGTTTGATCACCTACACAATGCTTCCCAGGAACCTACATCAGATCGAGAAAGATGAGCAAGAGCCGAGAACAGGAAGTAAGGATCGCACGGACCAGAGGGAGTTGTACAGAGACGTCACAGGTGCTCGCTGCGTCGGATACGCGATTTCCGTGACAAGTACGGGCGCAGCAGAGGCGGCGAAGGTTAGGCCAAACCCAATCATGAAACTGTTACCCATGTAAACTGTGATTACTTGATCATGAGATGATATCAACTGACCGAGCACCGATGAACATTCCCACGGAGTGCGACGCTGTCTGTAGGATGGTCGCGGCGCACATGATGAACGCGCCGAATGCTACTGCTGTACGTCGGCCGAGCCCATCGGACATATACGGTGAGAACGGATATGCAGCAAGGCATCCAATGTTCTGTTGCAGGGACTCATTGATTGAGTTGCGATGATTTTAGGACGACCACCCTTACCTGGATTGCGTTCAACAAGCCGAGCTTCAGAGTTCATTAGACAGCTGCCAGAGTATGCCAACGCGTATCACGAACCATGCCACCCGTCGGATGATTAAAGGCAGACTCCCACTGCGGCAGAGATTGCAGTCCATCTGTCCCGTGTTCAGTACTTGTACTTTAGCCCGGACACCCCCTCACTTACTCATCATGCTACCTGTTCTCGTCAATTGGTCACACCTTCACTTGCATTGTTAGACGAAGACATACCATCGTACCCGTTCGTGGTCGAAGTGATAAGCCTATATGACCCAAGACTTGTCAGTGCAATGCCGAGTCGCAGAGATCATAGTTCGAACAGCAGTAGGATCCAACCGTTCAACGCAAGGAGCCGCCTATTCATCCACCATGGCTTTGAACTGTCGACGAGATGCGTAAAGGCATTATTTCCTCCAGCAGACACTGCAGCAGGACCACCCATTGCTTCGAGCTACGAAGGGCGGAGGTGTTCTTCGAGTTTGTAATTGGGTGCGAGACGGAAGCGGATCGGCACCCCAGAGTCCCTCTTGATGGCAGGGGAAAGGGATAGGCTTGCGATGCGCTGTCGGTAGGTTTTATCGGACAGCACGCATGTGTGTGCGGATTCCGAACACCGAAGCCGAAGAACAGCGGAGGAATGTCGCGAGAAATCGCGCGTCGGATGTTTTCTCGGCATTCAGTCCCGTATTGAGTGCATGCTAATAGAGACCACGCACGATGTCCGCAGCGGCCGTTGGCCGCATTTTGTGCATCAGTTATCAATTCAAAGATACATACATGGAAGTTATGATGTCCGTCGGTGGGCCAGGGCGGGAGAGAAGGCGCAGTGGTACGGTGGAGGCGCGGCAAAACTACCCCACACCGGTCCCCCCGAGCGCGCCATTGCCGCATTTATTCCTCTAGACCGACGCGAGATGCACGATATGCCATAGGTAGACACCAACTGCAGTCGTATGCTAGGGTGGAGGGTCCCACTGTATCCGTCCATTCCGATGATTGTCCTAATGCCTCGTGGGTGGGTAAAGTACAAGGAACAAACATTGTCCAGCTTCAAGATACGAGTCTTGACGCCACAAAGAAGGAGGTTCAATGCGCGCGACCGACAGCTTGTGAAGGACTACATGCTTATGTCTTCAGGATCTCTGGGAGTTTTCCCACAAGGTCCTCGGGATGTGCCTGTCCCAAACCGGTATTCCCAGAGGTTGTTCAGAAGCCGAGAGTGCACAAGTCGCATGCTTCCTGGACGCACCCGAGCGGCCCGGGCAGATTGTCGATGTAGTGGATGGCAGCGCGGCGATATCAGTGAAAGTAACCGGAAATGAACTGTCAAGCAGTACTCTGCAGCACTTCACTTGTATACACTCAGAATTCCATGCCTCCTAAGAGGACTGAGGTCTGTCTGGAAGCGACCAGGCTTGATAGAGAGGGAAACCGAGAATCGTGGTCTGGTCCGAGATCTCTCCGCGAAGAACACTGTGAGAGGGCGATCAACATGACGGTGCCAAGAAAGGCTTCAAGACTGCCAGATACACTCACCGGTCAATGAGATTTACACATAACGTTCCCGCACGTTCGTTACCACGACTAATCTACGACTAACAGTGCATGTGAGAAGGTTAGGCATCTCAGAATATTTCATTGACAAGCCAGTGGTCGTCGGTCATTCGGCTTTGCCAGAGGCTTTGAGAAAATGAACTAAACTAGGTCCAGACGCGTGGAGACGTGAGTTATATTTTCAGTTCGGTACACTGCAGCTGAGAAGCACGATGAGATATCTGGACCGCCGGAGACGATGGGAGTTGAACTTAAGACTCGCGTCACGAACGCGTCGGACCGCATTCGGCACCGCAGCGCGTGCACGTGCATTTCACGTGCTGCCACTGAGCACGACGCGCTGTGGCGTCGCGCTGCCCGGCGGTCTTTGAAAAGCAGTATCAGCGTCCTAGGGTTTGCTCCAAATTCTACCCTATCCACCGCTTTCCTCCACTCCTCATCACCTCGATACCACCACCTTTGATATGCTCGTGCGCATCATATGCTATCACGATATGAAATCCTCAAGATGATCGAGGCAGTATGAGTCGAGAAAACGTGCAAAAACGTGCAGAGAATGAAGGACCAGCTCCGGAGTGTCGTCACGAGTGCCACGCCTGGGAAAGACGATGTCAGTGGTAGGATTCTCATACCGGTCGTACATCCGAACGATACATTGATTGTATGAGGATGCAGATGCATGTGTATACAATTCACCTGCCTCCAGTTGAAATCCAGGAGGTATCAAGCCCGGATGCGAGGCGAGATGCGCCGGGACAGCGCATGTTTTCCCTAAGGATTCGTTTCATGCGCCGTTAGACGCCGACGTGAGTAAACTCGAGGCAAGGCAGGACTCTGGTCAGTCTGGCTGAATTCTTGAACGGTGTATAATCTCACAGACCTGCCATACGTATCGTAACGTCTCCTAGTCCAGGCAGGGAAAAAGAAGCCTACGGCATAACTGCACATATGTCTACCTGCAGGAAGGCTGCGCTAAGACACGCTGGCAATCAAGTATGGATAATAGTGGATTTTGAGTCGTCACCCCTCTGCCCAGTCAGTTACTCGACTTCTCTCATGAGGAAAGGCGGGTCCGGGCCACAATCTCTGCGTTTGCGGTACAAGCGGCCCCTGCATTATATTGGAGTTGCGCATATAGACATCTACGTCATAACCCTTGAAGATGCCCGCAGCCGACATTCGGCCTGAACCCCTCAAGTTCGCGGTCTTGGTGCGTCCTAGTGAGAACAATGACCTAGACTCAATCTTACGCACCAGTGGCGCAACGTGATCGCCACGTCCTAGATTGATAAGAGGCTCAATGCGCATCGTAATGCCGTGCCGGAGATCATGGTCAGTGCGCAACTGGTGCTCCCCGAGATTTCCTCCATTCGGGCAGCGGGATCTTACCGTTGGCGGTTCTGAACATGTCCCGTTGTGCAACCACCCCAGTCATCCCAGTCTTCGTTAGCCAAGTACCGCTGATCCGTTCCGAAATGAATTTCCACAGTTTGTCTCCACTTTCCAGCCGTGGATTCCGGCTGACTTCGATGTTCACAGACTCCGTCGCAGCTGTGGCGCTTTCCCAAGTCTGCTATTCTCAACGTCATGTCAACTGTACTGCTAGTTCGAAGAGACAACGCTAGCGGACTCGGGGGGCATATCGACTTCTTCCGGAATGCTTCCTGAGACCAGGCCTGCTGATCACTGCTTCTGATGTCATCTGCTTACGGCCCTCATCTGAACGCGATGCGACTAGACCCGATAAATCAATACACTCGTAAGCGTCTTTTGGGTCTCACTGCCGACGTGCACTGTTGTGGCAGCTGAGAAGTCTTGACGCGGACCTTGACGCCTCTCCTGGGATAGGGTACTCACGAGCAATGAGGCAAGGTGCATTGCTTCCGGTAAACCTTATGTATTCATTTTGATCTCATCATCGACTTGGGGCTCAGATATGCTATCTAGCACCGGTGCTTTGTCCTCGCCCACTTAGATAGCAAGTTGATTCACCGCTGCGTTTTCATTCTGGCGCGCTACTGGAACACCATCGCGCAGAACTTGGGGCACAGGTCACGTCCACATGACCGGCAGCATGTATGCCGTGAACAATATCTCCCTCCCAGGGCTCTGTGCTTAATCCAGCAGTCCGGCTCCTGGAGGTTCTATGCACAGTCGCGGGGACGTCTATCACACGTCCAATCAAGGCAAATCGCCACCACACCTCCGACGGGGTAGTAACGTGCTCACTTCGACGGTTCCCCGCCTGCTGGAGTTGGGACGGCTATTGTCCGTCCTGGCCTACTATCGAACGCCAACCTAACCTTGCGCAGACATGCGATACTCGTGCGGCCGGCCAAGCTGCCGAACGAACGAGCGGATCACCAGCCTGTATCGGCGAGACGCGCGGCCGCAGCTGGCCCCCAGAGACGCGCGTCGGGGTTAGGGCCGGATAACCGTGGGAAGCGGGCAAATACTGAAGGCAAACACGAACAACAACGTGGCGAGGAAATTACGATCGGTCTGCGGTCGCCTGCCGTCTGGCCTGACAGAGCCTGGCAGTCCTCCGTCAGCAGGCCTCCAAAGGAAAGCGAGAACTTTCCCGTCTCCTCTGGCCACAAACGCCTCGTGCGTGCGGCTCTATCCAACTGCTCCCTGCGGGGCCTCCCGCAACTGATCTCTCGTTGCGACACCCATGGCTCCCCCGCCACCACCTCCGCCTCCTCCGCCTCCTCCACCGCTATGCCTCCCTTTCTTCGGCAATAGCAGCAAGAAACCTCGCCGCAGGCTCTCGTTTTCGGAAAAGTCTGCGACAGAGTCCTATGATTCCCAACGGTCAAGTGTCGATCGTCTTCGACACTCTGACCCTGATTATTCCCCCACCGCGACGCTGACTTCTCAGGCTCAATCCCGTGCTGAGAAGCTCTCTTTCAGCACCGAGACCGAGTCGTTCAACGTTCCAGATCTAAGCCAGGCACGCGAAATCCGTCCTGTTCTTCGTAGGAACACTACGAGCAAGACAAAGTCTCCGATCGTCAAGCGCTCTGGGACGAAGAAGTGGGGTTATGGCGGTTATGGGTGGGGACTTGGACGCAAAGGCAAGGAGAAGGAAGCTGAGGCAGAGCTCGAGGACGCGTACGAGCCGCCTGACCTCTCCTACGACTCCCCAGACGTCCGTCCGCCGCTTTACCAGTCACCGCGCAACTCGGGCAACAGCAAGCGCTCGCATGCCTCTGAGGATTCCCAGGCCTCTCTCCGCGCAGCGCAGCAATTCAACGCTGGGACCCGTTCACTGCCTCCAGAACCCGAGTCACGCAACACTTCACGTTCCAACAGCTACCGCTCTCAGCTTAATCCGATAGCACAGCCCTTGACGCAACCGCCTGTAAACAACTCGCGCACCAACTCGCGGTCTAATACGTTCAAGTCGAACTTGACTAAATCCAGCGGGAAATCAAGTGGCAAGGCTGGCCGTTCGGCGAGACCTGCGGGCCTCAAGTCTTCGGAATCGTCCAGCACGCTCGTTGGCTCTGCTCTGGAGCGCAAGCGCAATGATGACGATGTGGATCCAACGATGAACAGGCCGGATACGGCTGATCGCCTAGAAGCCTTGCGCACCCTAATGAACAAGGACAATCTGGATTATTAGTGAGTGTCTCGTAGGGATTCCGTTTGACTCTTACTCACCATATCTGCAGTGTCGTCCCATCGGAAGACGCACACGGCTCAGAGTATGTTGCCATCAGCGACAAGCGTCGCGAATGGCTTTCGGGGTATGTATTCCTATCGTACTGAAGATTGGTTATCTCAATGTAGTTTTCAGATTCACCGGTTCCGCAGGTACAGCGATCGTGTCGAAGTCAAACGCCTACCTAGTCACCGACTCTCGCTACTGGCTGCAAGCGCGCGAGCAGCTCGATCAGAACTGGATCCCCATCGATGCAGGCGCTCCAGGTGGTCCGAAGGATTGGGCCGACTGGCTTTCCGATCGTGCAAAGAACACCCGTATCGGAATCGACGCACGCATGATCACTCACGAGAAGGCGACGGCGCTCAATGCGGCGCTGCAACCAACGGGCTCAAAGCTCTTCTTTCCGCCGCAGAATCTCATTGACCTCATATGGCGCAACAAGCCAACCCGCTCGCGCCAGCTGATTTTCGTGCAGCCGAACCAATTCGCAGGCATGGAAGCAGGCGCGAAGTTGGCCAAGGTGAGGGAGTGGATCAGCGAGCAGCCGCCCTCAATGCCATCGTATGCGAAGGGAGATCCCAAGCCCTCGCAAATGCAGGTCGGAACGCTGATATCATCACTAGCTAATATCGGTATGTTACGGTCCCGTCTCGAAGTAACATCTCGTCTAACATCTGGATGTTAGCTTGGCTCCTGAACTTGCGCGGAGATGACATTCCGTTCAACCCTGTGTTCCTTTCTTATTTGTTTGTTGGTATGAACAATGCGATCCTGTTCATCGAACCAGCGAAGGTTAGCTTTGAGGTCGATGAATACTTGCAAACCATCGGAGTACAGCGGAAAGACTATAATGACATTTGGACATTCCTCCGACGGAAAGAGTGGGGGGAAGGCAAGGTGAGCCATCTCGTACTAGTCACGTAACTCGATAGTTTACTGATCCATTGTAGTTGCTCATCACACCGCAAACGTCGTATGCCATTTCCCTTATGCTCACTAGCTTCCGTTACACTCTATCGTCATCGTTCGTTGATATCGTCAAGGCCGTGAAGAACCCGGTCGAACTCGAAGGACTGCGTCATGCATACCTACGGGACGGTGCAGCGTATGTGAGATGGCTCGCTTGGCTCGAGCACAAGATGGGCGAGGGCTACGATATAACGGAATATGAAGCTGCGTGGCGGCTGACCGAGTATCGGAGGGAGAACGAGTATTACTCGGGTTTAGCGTATGAGAACATCTCTGCCAGTGGACCTAACGCAGGTGAGCCTACGGTCATTGGTCTTGACCCTGATCTTCGAAGCTGACGTTTCTGCCCCAAAGCCTTGCCACACTATTCTCCACATAAGGCGACAGCTCGCATGATTGACCGCGAGACTCCGTACTTGAAGTATGTCCGAACTGTCTGATACCTGATCGATCCGCTGACTGACGACATCTGACATTGTAGCGACTCTGGCGGCCAGTATCGTGACGGTACCTGCGACACCACCCGGACTGTCCACTTTGGCCGCCCGACGGAAGAACAGATTGATGCCTTCACACGCGTGCTGCAAGGACATGTACGCATTGTACTCGTGTGCATCTCATATCAGGCTGACAAGAGATCAAATAGATTGCTATCGACAGCGCCTTCTTCCCCGAAGGAACCACTGGACGGCAATTGGACGTCCTGGCTCGCAAAGCGTTGTGGAAGGATGGTTTGAACTACGGGGTACGTCACTCCGGTCATCACCGAGTTATGACACTAAAATCCTATTTCTAGCATGGCACCGGGCACGGATTCGGGTCGTATCTGAACGTACACGAAGGACCGCAATCTTTCTCTTCAGACGTTCCACTCGTCCCAGGACATGTAATTACCAATGAGCCAGGCTTCTGTGAGTATAATGCCTTGATATCGTCTTCATCTCGGGTCCACTGATATCCTGCCACAGATAAGGAAGGCCAATGGGGCATTCGCCTCGAATCCGCTCTAATTGTCAAGCGTGTCAAGGTACGTACTGACCAGTCACAGATAGAGGACCTGTTACCAACATAACGTATCAGACTAAAGGCGAATTCAACGGCCATATCTGGCTCGGGTTCGAGCGTCTCACATGTGTACCAATACAGACGAAGATGGTCAGGGAGGCGCTGCTGTCAAAGGAAGAGCGCCAGTGGCTGAAGGTTTGCTAGTGCCGGCTTCACGCGCTGGAGGTTATACTGAAATAACCATTCTTAGATTCACAACGAGATGTGTTACGAGAAGCTGCAGCCTCTCGTTCGTCATGACAAGCGTGCGCTGACTTGGCTCCGCAAGCAAGCTGATCGGAAGATAGGCGTCTCGAAACCAGGCCCCGGTGGCCTGTCCATAGATTGGGATTGATTCCTTTCCTCCCGTCACACATTGCTACTCCCCATTCTCTGAGTGTATGTATACCAACTCGATCACAAAGGGCTGTCGTAGGGCATTCCCGTCGAGTTCGCTCGGGTCTGTTAGTAACAGAACCCTTTATCGTATTTTAGTGTCACCTCCCGTAGGATACCTCCCTTGCCACTTGTCTCGTCCATCCGTACTTTTGTGATCTGTTTCAACCGCCTTGCCCTTGTAATCCTTGCTCCGAAATACCTACCAGGAAGGACCATACCATCATGTACATACTACCCTCGGATGTCTCGGAAATCTATGTTGTGCTTGTTTGAGATAGTCAGACACCGGCATTCCGCGGAAGAGACCATTGGGAATTGATGATGATACAGCAACATATACGATGCACAGGGAAGCAAAATGTAAGAATACGATAAATCTATCACCGACGGTTGTTCGTGCCCATCTTCCGCTTTCCAGAGAACAAGTGTTTTGGCTGTCATATGGCAGCTTAGTGCCTGCACCATCTAGACGAGGATGCGGGTACATACCATCTTGACCTTGATTGCACGGTCGCTCTCGCCTGCCTTTGCATGCATGTTGCGCTCTCTTTGGCCGAGATTCCGCAGTTTGACAGCTTTTGATGCTTGCTAGTATCCGACACATATGCGTTAGCACTTCCCCCGGAAGAATAAGACGAATCACATACCGCCTCGTCCCGCATACCAGCGAGCTGACGGTTTGACCGCGGTTCCCGCTTGTTCTTCGCAACGACCGCACCGGAATTCGACTTTGCCCGCTTGTTCGGCGCGGCACTCCCCTCGTCGACGTCCATCCACGCGTCCTCCGCACCCTCGCCGTCCTCGTCCACATCCATCTCCGCATCTTCCTCCTCGCGCTGCCGCTTCCGCTTCTCGCCCGCGACCTTCGCCAGCATCTCCGCGCGGTGCTGGATCCGGCTCGGGTCCAGCCCGGCCTTGGTCATCTCGGTCGTCAGCTCGGACAATGTCCGCAGGCCGGCCGTCCGGGGGAGCTTCGCCTGGTTCTTCATTGCCTTCTTGGAGCCTTGCGAGACAATCTTGTGCCCGAGGGACACCTTCATCTCCGCTGCGTCCCGCTCGTCGTCGGAGTCGAACTGCAGAATCAGCGTCAGCGGGGTGCACCTGTGGGAGAGCAGTTCAGGAACACACCATGTCCTCCTCGCTGTCGTAGAAGCCCTCCGCCTGTAATTTCTCCTCTTCGCGCTCGAGGGCCTCGAGCTTTTCCATGATGTCCAGATCGATGAAGTCCGCAACGTTCTTGCCGTTCATGATCTCTGGGATGACGTCCATCTTCCACTCCGGGTCCGCAAGCAGGTAGTTCTCTGGTCAGAAACGGGTCAGGAAATATCCAGGGACGGCAGGGACGGAGAAGCGACGCACTTTTGAGATTGATGTTGTACACGCCGGCACCACCCTCCTCCGCCTCGATGTCCCGCTCCAAACGCCTGCGGCTGGGGTCCTCCTTGTCGTACCTCGGCCGGTTCTTGATCGCCTCCGGAATGAACGGCTCCCGCACCAGCTCGTCCCTCGGCTTCGGCTGTGCGACGTGCAGGCGATTGATGATCGAGTTGACCTTGTTGCCCTTGAGCTTCTGGTCCACGCGGTGCTCGAGCAGGGCGTCGCACGCCTTGTTCTTCAGGTCCATCACGCCCTCGTCAGTGTAGCACGAAACCTGGACACTCTGCACGCCCTCGCCTGCCAGGATCTCCTCGATCATCGCACGGTTCTCGGCCGAGAGGTCCTCCAGGCGGGTGACGTCGATCTTGTTCATGACCAGCAGCGTCGGCTTGTTTGCGAACAGCGGCTTGATCGACTGGAACAGCTTGCACTGCGCCTCGACGCTGTACCCGCACTGCTCGCTCAGGTCCATGAAGTACAGTACGCAGCTCTTCAAGTGCGCGAGCGCGGTGATGCTCTGCATCTCGATCGTGTTCATGTCCTCGAGCGGGTGGTCGAGGATACCCGGCGTGTCGATCACCTGCCACCGCATGTAGCGGTAGTCGAGGTGCCCCACGAATAGGGACTTGGTCGTGAACGCATACGGCTGGACGTCGACGTCCGCGCGGGTCACCTTGTTGATGAACGACGACTTGCCGACGTTGGGGTATCCGCAGATGAGCAGCGTGCGCGCGGTGGGGTCGATCGCAGGGAGACGGGAAATGTGTTGGCGGACCTGCTCGAGGTAGGCGAGAGGGTCCTTTTGCCGGCGCATGATGGTCGCCATCCTGCCCAGACAGTGTCAAAATCATGCTGTAAGGGGAAAGGGGCATACTCACCGACCAAGCGCAGCCTTCTTCAGCTGCTTACACCGGTACAGACTGTCTCCAAACTTTAGCAAACGGACATAGTCCTTCGCTACTTGGTCAATCAAGTGCCGTGCGGTACGGAGCTGGCCGAGAGCGAGCTTGTAGTGGTTTTTGTCGTAGAGAACGTTCATGAGGGATGCGAGGAAAGGGTGGAGGTCCTGCGCAACATCATCAGCCCGTCGTCCCGCCCTGAGGGCTCCGCAAAACGTACATCAAGCATGGGGAATTCCTCAAGGATAGCGCTAAGCTTTTCATCGAAAGAGTCCTGAGTAAACTTGACTTTGCGCATGTAGAAGTTCCGTATCCGACTGATTTTGAAGTTCTTGTGGATGACCTGGGGACAACTGTAAGACTGGGAAGGTTGTCTCCGACATCTGAGAACATACCGTCGGCGTCTTGCGCTGTGTTTTTGAGAGGACAATGTCCAAGAAGTCCGCCGCCGTGGGGACGGGGGCGATGGCCTTCAATCCGCTCGTCGACATCTTGATTGAGGATGCTGGGCGACGGGGGGGACAACGAAGGGGACGAGTTGCGGAAGTGCTCGAGGTCGCCACCCTTCGCAGGCTACCGAAAATTTGTTTTAGGTAAAAAGATCGCACGCTTTGGTGGCTGAATGCCGATAAGACCCAAATATGGGCATAACGAAAGATTGTTGAAGTAATATGCCAGAAAGGAAACCCTCATAGTACGAAACTTACAGAATGTGCGCCCGCCATGCATCACACTAGTACATGGCTAGCCATACCCTACCTTCACTAGATTCCCTACAGTCCTGGATACCGCTCACAATTCTGGTAAATTACACTACGAATGCGAGTATAGGTCCTTTGGCCTTCGCCCATATAATCTCCCATCAGTACCTACAATTGCAGTCCGCATAAGCAGGCGTCTACTTACATACCTTATAGGGCGCTACATCGCTAGCACTCTTTGCTGAGACTCGTTCGCCGGTACGGTTGGATCTCTAGTCCGGCCTCTATACATTGCCTCGTTATCGCACATGCAGATCCGTGGGCGCTCGCATATGCCGGTATGCGCGGAGTAGAGATCTTTCTGCGGCACAAATGTATCAATCTACGGGTGTCGTTACTGCCAGTGGACGAATTTTCGGACGCCCAAAGAGACAGCACCGCCAGGTTTGGTGCCATCGCGATGCGAGTTTTCACGAACGGGGGTGAGGCGTGTTCGTGGGCAGTTCTGTAAGCGCAGCTACAGGGTTCACCAAGGATAGAAGTATGAAAATGTCCTCGAGTCTCACATTCGCGCTTGTCCAGGGTGTAATCACAGTTGGGAAGGCCACGAGCTGCGGAACACCACAGGGGGGCGGGAGAGACATTGCATGGCATTCCCATGGAATCCTTCGCCGAGTCCCTAGCAAATGTCTCGACGAAACACTCGTTCCCACATGTCGCTCGCCCCAAACATGACGACGGCGGAATTGGCTCCGCATGCGGAGCAGGGTGGACATGGTGGCCTGAAGACATGCTGCAGAAGCCTTGATTGCTTTTGCGACGTCTGTACTGGTCCCGATTGACGCAGCGAGGGAGGTTCGCGACGGAACGCCAGACGGATTCAGCAACGCTGCAGATGACATCTTTCTTCTCTGGCACTTGCTTGCCTCAGATGAATGTAATCTACGGTTGAGATGTCGTTATGTTTGGATCCTGTACGGCGGGTGTCACCAGGACCCCTGAAAGCGCGTATGACAAGGTGGCCATCTATCCAGAGATTGAGGGCCGGTTTTGACCGATGTCCTGGCCGAAAACCTGGGCAAATTGGTCGAAAAGTGCCAAAACAGCTACCCAACTGTGCCTGAGGCTAGCACGGATGTCTGGACAGATAGTGCAGCTGGCTGGAGGTACGACAGTCGTCTTTGAGTCCGGTGGTGCAGAAGGTTGATTCACGCTATGTACACGCTGTATTTGCACGGGCAGGCTGCCACAGCAACTTCCAATTTCGATTCACCGGTTCGAATAGCACCTACCTAGGAGGCTGGTCTTCTGTCTCTACATCAGTGCTCTTGATGGCCAAACTAGCCATCACTAAAGCTGCTGGCCCAGAAATTGTCTTCTACCACTTCAAATCACTCGGACAAGGCAGACTATTTCCAAACCAATACGCCGGCCTTCATTGCGGACACACATCATCAAATGTGTAAGTATCCAGCAGATGTACTAGAAACGTTCCGCTGTAATACACATGAGGACCGAGGCGTACTTGCACATGCAGCGATAATATTGCAGAAGAGGAGCACCGATCTCATTGAGATTGCGCACGATCTTGTCCGGCCAAGGAGGCGCCTTGAAAATGGGGGTTTTCAGCCAGCGTAATACAGGCGCTTTCCGGGGTCCTGTGTCACCACGCAGGAGGCTTGAGGAGATAAGCAGGGTCATCCAGAATACGAGGATCAGGTGAGGTGCGGCAATCAGAGGGGAGATCATCGCGAGCCGACATGTCGCAAGAGACAATGCTGCCAAGGACACAGCAAGGACAAGGGGTGTCAAGGAGGACAGCCGCGGACGGGCGCACAACGGCGCGTGAATCACTAGGAAGATGAGAAGGAGGACACAACACAAGGATATACGCCGCCGGGGTGGCGCAAGATATGCGGCTCGAGCAACTGCTGAATGATGCAGATGCGATCATGCCTGCCGCGTGCGGCGAGCGTCACTGGGGTAGAGGGACACCGAAGGGGGCATGGGCGCGCTGAGGCCTCGAGGGATCATTAGAAGGATGTGTTGACGATGGTCAAATTGGCGACTCTGAGTTCAAAAGACGAGTCTCGCAGGTGTGGCCGGCGGTGGCGTCCCCGCGGTGGTGCCGTATGCGAAGTCCGATGGTGGTGGAGGTGGCAGTCAAAGGAGAGTTCGTCGGGGAATCGGAGGATGAGAAGCTGATGGCCGCTCTCATTCGGGTTGTTCGACGACATAGGCTCAGTCTGGCTGTGGGGGCGACGAGGACAGTTGTTGCACGTGGCGATGAGCAAGAACAATTTGGTCCCGCGCGCAGACTCGGCCTGGCATGGCCTGCCAGGGGAGACGCCAAGGACCGCGAGGCAAGGCGAGGGAGGCTCGACTGCAGTCAGCGCTGGGATAAACAGCGAATGTGCCTGACAATCAAAGGCAGTGCTCGTGCACCTGTCAGCGACGCATTTGAATCTTCCTGGCTTCCCCATCAAGAATGCATCTCTCCCGTGGGATACAACGCGCTAGCTTATCCACCCATCCTCACCGTTGTCTGACATCTATCACCGGTCTGTCCCATACTAAATAGGTCGCGCTATGGCACCACGCGACGACTCCCCTCCCGATTCTCCAACCGACCTTTCCTTCACTGCAATGCGTCCCGCACGACCACAAGACGATGCAGCAGCCCAGCGCGTCAGCGAGGCCATCGACGAGGAGCTCCGAGTCCGTCTCCTCGTTATTACGTGATATCCCTCCAAAATTTGACTCATTTCTTCTAGCGCGAACGCGAGGTCCTCAGGAGGAGAAAACCAAGAGAAGTGAAAGGTGTGTACTGGGTGTGCATGAGCAAGTAGCCGCGCAAGCTTCGTCTCGTCGCGCACGCCGACGTGTAGTCGCCGGCGGCACCGGCTTGATGCGTACTTCATTCAAACCGGTCTCGCCATGTCCGACAACGTACTCAGGGCTCCAGTCAATGTCCCCGGGTCTTCTAGCGTCGTCGGCTCGGCCTCGAGGTCATCTCCGCTCTGGTGCCTGGTCTGACATGTCCTCCAGTTATGCTACTCGGCCAGGCCGAGTCCGGCAAGTCTACACTGCAGAAGCAGTTCCAACTCTACTACGCATCACATACTCTCGAGCACGAACGTCCGTCATGGCGGCCCATCGTCTTCTTCAATATCCTGAAAGCTATCCGTATGGTTCTCGCCGAGATCGACCTTGAGTTTCCGCTGCCCCAGGGATCCACCGGCATGGCGCCTTCTATCTCTGGCTCGACGTCTGCCTCGTCTAGTAGCGCCAGCCGACCAGATCCCTCTTGGTTCCCCGAGCTCGCGCAACTACGAATGAAGCTGCTGCCGCTCGTCGCGAGCGAAGACGCCCTGGCGTCCGAGCTGAGTGGCGGAGTATCAGTCGGAGGCGGCAGGTCGGGTGTCTATGTGCGCGCGGGCTGGCAGACGCTAGTCACCCCGAGTCGATCATGGCCCATGCCCTCGGACATGCGCTCCGCTGCGTCGCGACCTACGCCCGTGACGAACATTGTTGCCCAGACGATTGCGGCGCTGCAGGAGGAGATCACAACGACTTGGCGCCATCCCGGTGTGCGATATCTCCTGGCGGGCAACAAGCTGCGCCTGGAGGAATATGCTGCTCAGTGGGTAACGTCACTCTCACGGAGGAGTGCTGCGCCTGACAACACACCCTTAGCTTCCTAGACGACATAAGCCGTGTTGCACAGCCCGACTACCTCCCGACAGCGGGTATGTCGGTCATCTTGTGGTGGTCTCCAACGACTGAAACCTAGTGCAGAGGACATACTTCACGTCCGGTTGCAGACACTAGGGGTGACAGAACATACGTTCGACATTGACATGGCCGGCAGTCTCTACACATGGCTGCTATACGACGTTGGCGGCGCAGTAAGAGAGCCCTTACACTCTCCGCTCCTCTGTTCTGACCATCTGGCCTGCTCACCCATGTGCATTGCACCTTCGTTGTTCGACATTGCATCGCGTCCATAGCGCGGCCAGGCAAGTGTGCAGCTTCTCACGCCACGCCCTCGCTGACGCATCGGCACGCGTTCCGCTTCCGCATATCCACATATCTGCACGCGCAACAGAGACATGTCTGGGTGCCCTACTTCGAAGACGGTGAGCGCCATTCCGCTGCAATGCCGGGCGCCGGGTGTGCCTGGCCGCGCTTCCTACTGTGCTTCGCGGGTCACATGGGCGCGCAGATTGTGCGCTGCGAAGCATGATAGATGATACAGTGCGCACAGAGGGACTGCATGCTTCGCGCGCGCACGGCACCTGTCCGCACACACCGAGAATGAGTGTGTCCCCTGGGCTTCAGGATTCTCATAATACTGCCTGATACAGCGACGGCCATTATCTTCCTCGCCCCGATCAGTGCATTCGATCAGGTATGTGCACCCTGGCTCGTCATGAGTATTGCGCTGACGGGTGCCGCACGACATGTGCTCCGCACTCTCGACTTCGCCTGGCCTCGTGCGCCTCCATCACAGTACCTGGAGGAGGATCCACGGACCAACCGGATCGACGACTCGCTCCAGCTGTTCACTGCAATATGCTCAAATAAGCTGCTCCAGAAGGCCGCACTGGTGCTCATGCTCAACAAGGTGCGTGCTTCTCCATTCACGTCATGACGCGTCTGTAATTGAGTCTGCCTGTCTCGCTTGCAAACTGCATTTGGCTATTAATCTTGCCTTTGCTGTCCCGGCGGCAGACGGATATCCTGAGGAAGAAAATCGAGGCCGGGATCAAGGTCCGGAAATAGTACGTGTGCTCTTCCCCTGATCTGCATGCGCTCACGCCGCCTCCTGCCTTTCCCTTCCCTGCACTTTGTCTCCTCCCACGTCTGCCTCACTTCGCCTGTGCCCGCCGGCAGCATCTCGTCATACGGTGACCGACCGAACAGCTATGAGGAAGTCTCGGAGTACTTCCGCGCACACTTCATCCAGGTGCATCGGCGGAAGGATATCTCGCACCGCCCGCTATATCTGGTGCGTCTAATGCTCCGCCTCCCTGAGTCATCTGCCCAGGGCTGATATCCAATACACAGCACTTCACCTCCATGATCGTGAGTGGCTGATACTACTCTCCTCCGTGCCTCGTTCCAAACTCAAAGCGCCGTCCAGGATATCAAGGCGACTCAATCAATTATCATCAACGGTGCGTCACTTCCAGGAACTCGTGCACCGTAGCGCTCACCCCACATCGCAACCTGCAGTGAACGAGGCCATCATGCGCTCGCACCTAACTTCAATTGGTCTGGCGTAACCTGTGCGCTCCGGCGAGCGTACCCTCGAACGGTGCCTTGAGCACTGCAACAAGGGCACGCCCTTACTCCGCGGGGGCTGTGCCGCGGTTCCCCTCCCCTGTCATATCTAACGATAACCGACATCCCAATACCCCGTGGATGGCACGATACATACACATTACTCGGTACACATGCATTACTTGTAGTACATATACACTCCCAGAACCTTCTTGTATTAGCTCCGGAGAAATTTGGACGCGACGCCGCAGCGCTTGTATATCGTATGCGTATGTGCAGGCGTCTCGAGCACCGACATAGCGGGGGAGCCGTGCGCATTTGTCGGGAATGTTGGGATTTGTCAAGGGCATACACGACAGCCTGGATGCGAGCGCAGCAGCCAACATTGCTCGGAGTCCGGTGGCGTCCGTCCGTCGGGACGAGCCCGTGCAAGTCAGATAGGCTCCCGGACACTTTTGGGAAAGCCGGAGCCCGGGAAGATCGTGCTCTGGGAGCGGCCGGGACCATACCGCGGTGTGTCTGATGTCGAGATGATGGTGAAGTGCTGGGGGACCTAATATTGGCAATTGCGTGAGGGCGTAAGGAACCAGGCGCGTGGTGGTGTAGGTGGTAGTAGGATCGAGAAGCCTGTATACCCTCCGAGATGTCATGAATGTGACATGTCGTTCGCTCAGGCACCGAGTCAAACTTGGACGTGCTCGGCATTGACGGTGCTGACGGTCGCCATGGGCGGCCGCATGGCGAAAGTGGCGTACGCAGAAATTCAGGATGTTAGGCACGCGAAGCACGTCGAGGTTGGTGATATGGTGCATTCTGTCCATGTACAAATAGCAACGTGTGTTCATATTGTGCCTTTTGGACTTACTTAGACTTCCTCCCACGAGAGCCGTGAATTTCAGCAGAGGAAGCAGCACAGTCTTTGAATAACTTGCGTTTGCACGAACCAGAACCACCCGATCGTCGTAAGGGCGAGTAATGGTAACCCGCTTTAGTAATCACCAGCATGGACCAAGTGGTGATCGGCGTACACGGGATGAGCATATGGCTGGATGGGTGCTAGGAGACGATTTGGATGACGAGGTTGCCTCAATAGTAACCATTTGTTCAATCCAAGACGTGAGAGAACAGCAGACTTAGAAGTGACATTCCATATTACCAGTCATGTGGTAGCAAGGGCGTAATGCACCGCGTGCGATAGCTAGTTGAGCTCGAATTGTAAAGGCCTCGAGATCCGCCCTGTATGTCTTTGACAAATAAGTCAGAATTAGCTTTCCGAGTCATCCTCGTTGACCGTCCGAACGGGCACATAGCAAGGCCATATTCGCAGAGTTATGTTACGTCAAACCCGATATCTGGCCAAGCAAGAGTTGATACATATGTCAAGATGGATGGTTCCAGGAGATTATTCGGTCCAGAGGGTTGCCTTGTATAGACATTTGTCGGCGGCATGGTAACACAACAGGTAACACAACAAGCTTGGCAATACCATTCTATACTGCCAGTCACATGGCAGCATGAACAGGACGGGCATTTTATAGTTGAGTTAAGGCTTTCGCATATTTGAAACTCGTTGTGCACGTCTTGACTCTTGAGCGACCGGGTTGAGACTAGCCTTTCGAGTCATCCTGTTTACCGATACGAAGACACATAGCAAAGCCACGATCGAAGAGGAACGCTGTATCAGTCCCGACATCGGAACACGCGAGTATACTGCATACGTCAAGAAAGCGGGACATACACACTTTCCGCCGCACTACAATTCCTTCATGACCCGTCCCGGGTCGAATATCTCAACGCTCTGTGCACCGCCCTAGGCAACACTCTGCCGACTTTTGTGACTGCTCCGGCAACCATGATGCATGGATGACTCAAAGCATAGGTTTCTGAACAACAGCTAGCAGTGGGGGGGACGAGCAGATGTAGCGCAAGTGACGAGGAGGCTGACTGAGGCTGACTGAGGAGCGGTGCCACCCGCCGCTGGAGCGGCTGTGCTCCCGCCTCCACGTTGACCGTGTGAACTCGGGTCGCTCTACAGCCGCATTGCGGTGGCGCTTCCTCTCCTCATACCACTCATCCTCTGCGTATTCTCATTCTCTACCTGGGTGCGTATAAAGTCCTTTCGTCCCTTTGAAACTGCTGAAAGTCCCGCAGAGTATAGAAAGTAAATGCGCCTTACAATACTACCGCTCTTGGTGGCTGGCGCCGGCCTGGGTGAGTCAGCTACTCCTATCCAATACTTGTACTGATCCTGTCATCCCGACCGCATGCAGCCTCCCAGGTCGGCGCCAGCCCACTTCGAGTGGTTGTCGTCTCCGGACACACCGATAGCCACACGAACAACGGCGTAGCGTTCACAGCCACGGAAGTGCACAAGAACACTCATCCGCCGTGCGGCCGGATGAAGAGTGCTCTGAACAAGATCACAGCGTTCTTCCCCGGATGGCGCACCACAGAATCTTATATGCCGCCTCTTCCCCCTACCGCCTTTACCCCCGATCAGCCTGAGTCCGATATGGCCCACATCTTGCCCTTTGGCAAGCCGGGTCCGCTCCCTATCGGCCCGCTCTTCCACGTCGGAGCCGTCTCCTTCGAACAGCTCGAGCAACTCGAAGAGGCGAAGAAAGCTCAGGCAGAGGTAGAGGCGACCGACATGAAGCACGCAGAGGAGGATGTCCGTCAGGATGATAACACCCCTGGCCCGCTCCGCGTGATTCATGTCGGTCACCGCCCGCATCACTTCGGCATGGGCAGGCACCGCAGGCCGTTCGTCCACCGCCTGCACTTCGCCCTCGCTGCTCTTGGACCTTGGGAGGGTCGCGCCGTCGCTTTCGTCCTCGGTATGCAGCACCGTACCTTCATATTTTGGCGCATATACTGACAGTATTCACTCGTAGGATGCGGTATCGGTGTTCTCCTCCGCATGATCTGGGTCCTTGCAGTCGTAGTTGTGCGTGCTGCTCGCCCTCACTCATCCAGCGACGACACAGAGGTCGAAGCCATCTTCGACGCCGAGGAATACGCAATCGCTCCTCCCGAGTACCCCGTCGACCTCAAGGTCGCTGTCTCCGACAACGAGAAGACGGAGGAGACCACCCAGCACTAGGACTACCGACGACCGTTAGTCAGTCGGCCTTTCCATGTAGGAGTACCCATCTCGGACGATATCGACCACAACTCTGCTCGGGTGTTTCTCAACACCTGATGCTTCCGTCTATTCTTTGATTCCACTTCAGAAAATTCAGAAAACCCATTTATTGTTTCCCCCACTTCTGCTCTGTGTTCCATCTTCTCCACTACCCAATAATACATGACAACTGTGTCAATTCCCTCCCTTCGTCCCCCACCCCACCCCAATCGATCCTCGAATCTGTGATAGTGGACTCTCTGTGCAGTCCACTCTCGGCATGATGGCATTGCAGGACCTACGAGGCCATTTCCAACATTTTGCTCTCGTAGGCCTTGAGTTGCTACCAAGCCGAGAATGCTCTGCACAGCTGACAATCTCGTGTACCCTTATGTTCGTAGGATAACTAGCAATCTGCACCAGTTTGTCCGCAGCGTCTGATCTGCGTGGACTCCGCATGGCATACACACGTAAGTCGCAAGCTACCTAAACTCAAGAAGCGGCGATCAAGCGCAGAACCGATGTCTGGAGCGGGTATTACGTCTGTAGTTTTACCAATACATGTGATAGTTAGGTACTGAGATGTATTCGACAACTCCAACAGTCCGTGACTACAGGTGGTGGTGTACAGTGGGGGAATATACCGGACACAGCGATAGAACAAGGGAGAACAAGGGCTATGTACTGGAGAAAGCGACAATGAGCAGGGGATCTGTGAATGGAAATCAGCCTAGACAAGGGGGGTCGGAAATGTAAGATAAAGCGCGCGGATGGAGAAGTACGATGAGAGAATGGAATTCGTAAGTGGGTGAATGGAGATGGTGTGCAATAGCGGATGTACAGTTAGTCTTTCTCGAAGCCTTCTACGTCCACGTTCCACTTCCAGCGACCGTCTAGGAAACCGCGTGCAGTGTCCTCAAGCATGATCTCGTTGCGCTTCTGGACGTATACCTGGTCGCGAATATGTCAGAAATTTGAACACTAACAGGGAACTGGCATACCGTCTTGTCCGTCACCTTCTGGCGCAACGACATAATCACTTCGGGGTCAATCGGCGACTCGATGAGCTCTGACAGCTCCTCCACAGCCCTCTCCAAATCCCTGTACCCCAAGCCGTCAGTCGGCCACACGCAGGCGCTTGAAGAGACGCCAGTACGTACCGCTGGTTGTCCTCGAACAGCTCCTTCTCGTTGCCTTTCTCGAGGTAGTACGCCATCGAGTAAGTCCACTTGAGTGTGCCGCGGCAGCGCACGCTCTCGTCAACCGCCTTGCGCATGAACTGCACCTCAATCCAGGAGAGCGCGCTCGCGAGCTGCATCTCCTCCATCTTCTGCTCGGTCTTCGCGTACAGCTCGGCCGACAGCCGCGCGGACTGCTCGTGGTTCGCCCAGCGGTTGTAGTACTGCGCGCCGGGTCCGATGTCAGCGGATTTCCTATGGCGGGAAGGCCGGGAAGGGACATACGTGCAGGTAGCGCTCCAGCGAGGCACGGCTCCGCGATTGGGCATCTCGGGCGTCGACACTGGCTTTCTCGTCGTATCGATTGCAGGAGTACCAGGCTGTGCCATGCTCCGACCAGGGTCCCATGCACACCCAACAAAACTCGTACTTGCATTTCTTGCACGTCATGTGGCTGTAGATAGCACATAAAGATGACGGAGACCGAATATAAGAGCGGACAGTACATACTTGCACCCCCCGTTCTTCTCGATCGTGCTTTGGCACTTGCTGCACTCTTTCGTGTTGCTCTTGATCCAGTTCGCCGTCTCGCTGTCGTCGCGGCACTTCTGCAGCCACATCTTCGCGACCGCGCAAATCACCGGCCGGTGGTCCGTATCGATCGCGCACCCGAAGCAGAACACATGCGTGTCCGAGGCGCCGCAGTGCACCGTCGGGACGATGCTCGTGAGCGCCGATTTCGATGCCGCGCCCGGGCACGAGACCGTGTTCGTGCACGACGGGTACGGACAGTACTTCAGGCTGGGCATGCACGAGACAAAGTGGCGCACGAGGAGCTCCTGGAATCGCGCCCACGTCTGCGTATCGTCGGCGAGCGCCGTGCGCACGAACGAGTCCGGCGCAACAAGCGTGCAATTCTCCGCCATGCAGGTGATCCAGCTCTCCCCCTCTGTCCGCACCTTGCTCGACACGTAAGTGCTCCAGCATGCGGTGCAGTACAGGTGTCCGCATGTCAGGGACAGCGTCTTCTGCTGCGTGTCGTCGAAGCAGATCGGGCACACGAACGGCTCGGAGGCAGGCGGGCTCGGTTCGGCGCTCTTGCTCTTACTGGACTTGGTAAACCCCAATCGCGAGCTGCGACGGGGGCCGCCGTGCGAGGATGAGGGCTCTGGTGACCTCTCAGGAGGCGCGATGCCAGCGGCTACGGAAACAGCGTTGACGTTGTCCATGTACTTCTCGATGAGGCGCTCCTTGTTCCAGTTCATGTGCCGTAGCAACAATGAAGCTACCTCCGACTACATCGAGGAATCAGATATGTGTGAGTGTGTCTGGAGTGCATAACAGCAGTGCGAAACCGCAAACCGTCTGGCGCGCGGTAACACGGGGGCGAACATGGCTGGCACGCACGAGGAGCCCACTCAGCCAACGAGTATTTCCCATCTAGCGCATACAGCTCTTGTGCGTGAGCTGCTCACCAAGCTGGAGCCATGAGCACGCCCGGCGCTGGAGCAGCCTTGCCTCGATGAGGACAGCGCTGCGTGCTGTCGTTGCGCCGGACCCCCCTGTTGCTGCACGCCGCGTCGAGCCTACCCTCCCCAGCAATTTGCTGCATGCCGGATCGTCTACGGGTTCGCAAGCCGCTGGAACAGGTAAACAGGACTCACGTCAACCCCAAAGATGCCGCTAATGTGCTCAATATCCTGTCGCATGAGATACACCACCGCGTCCTGCGGAAGCGAGTCATGCTCTACTTCGTATACTTTAATCTTCGGGCCCTTGTCTATCTTGAAATCGTCGTTGATGTTGTCCATCTCCATGTCGGAGGCCGAGCCTGTGGCTGCTTGATCAGCACGTAAAGCTAGTATGACTATGGCGACCCCACTGACCTTCGTCATCGTCGAGCATGTCCTCATCGTCGTTGTATTCAAAGTCGTCATTGTCAGAGAACTCATAGTCGGACGACATGATGGTGGAAGTGGATGTGTGCACGCTGCTGCACACGGCGTCGAGGCTGGCGCTGCCGCCGGCCGAGCGTCCTAATATGGCGGCCAAATTCAGACTCCGCGGGGGAATATCCCGCGAGATCTCCCCTGAGATGTCTGCTTTTGGACATTTACTACCGAGATATTACATAATACTCTCCGCAAGGTTGTTTCGGTAATTTCGGTGACTCGATCGAGTATAGTAGCAAAAAGTTGTATGCTACGGCTGCTTTTGCAAAGGCCAGCTGTTCGCGCATTCTCCCTCCCAAAACCTCGCACTCTCTATCCGCTGAATTTACGAACCATGGCGACGAGCGAGAATGCTGGCACCCACAAGGACCCGGTCACGGGCGAGATGATCTCCAAGACGTACGCGATCGTCAATGTCTGCTTTGCACCGTCTCTGACCGATATCGATCGAATGTTGCACGAACAGTGAGCTCAAGCGTCGCGAAAAACAGCGCGAACGTGAGGCCAAGAAGGCAGAAAAGGTAGCGGCACAGCCGAAGCCAGCCGCGAAGGAGGCAGGACCTAAGGATGAGGAACTCAGCCCGAATGTATGTAACTGAACTCTCAAATCGCACACGAGACTGATACTGCCACCAGCAATACTTTGAGCTGCGATCTCGCCACATCCAGAAGCTCAAGGAGACACAGAACCCTAACCCCTACCCCCACAAGTTCCATGTCTCGACCGCCATTGCCACATATATTGAAAAGTACGGTCCTGAGGGCAAGATCAAGTCTGGCGAGAAGCTGGACGGCATCTCTGAGTCGCTCGCTGGTCGCATTCACAACATCCGGTTGTCCGGACAAAATCTCCGCTTCTACGATTTGCATGGCGAGGGCAGGAGGGTGCAGATTATGGCAACCAAGCAGTACGTTTGCAAGTTCGCCCGTTCACTTACAGAGATTTTATATCCTCGATAGAGATGCTGAGGATCCCGAGGCGTTTGCTGCTGTCCACGACAACTTCAAGCGTGGAGACATTGTCGGTGTCATTGGCACGCCTTCACGAACCAAGAAGGGCGAGCTTTCGATCTCCCCCAAGCAAATGATTCTCCTTGCACCCAACCTCCACCAGCTCCCCTCCGAGCACTTCGGTCTCAAGGACCAGGAGACCCGGTACCGCAAGCGCTACCTTGATCTCATCCTCTCTGAGGAGACGCGCCGCATCTTCGTCACCCGCAGCCGCATCATCAACTACATTCGCCGCTACTTCGACAATCTCGGCTTCCTCGAGGTCGAGACGCCGATGACGACCATGATCGCAGGCGGTGCGACCGCAAAGCCGTTCATCACTCACCACAACGACCTCGACCTCGACCTGTACCTCCGTATCGCGCCTGAACTCTACCTCAAGCAGCTCGTGGTTGGCGGTCTCGATCGCGTTTATGAGATCGGCCGTGTCTTCCGTAACGAGGGCATTGACTTGACGCACAACCCCGAATTCACGATCTGCGAGTTCTATATGGCGTACGCAGATATGTACGACGTAATGGACCTCACGGAGTGCCTCCTCGAGGGTATGGTCAAGTACCTCACTGGCGGCAAGACTGCGATTACCTACCATCCCGAGGGCAAAGACAGCGACAAGGTCTACGAGCTTGAGTTCAAGCGGCCGTGGAAGCGGTACGACATGATTGAGACCCTTGAGGAGAAACTCGGTGTGAAATTCCCGCCGGGTGACACCCTGCATACCGACGAGGCGAACAAGTTCCTGCGCGATCTGTGCCAGAAGCACAATGTCGATTGCAGTGAGCCTCGTACCAACGCGCGCCTGCTCGACAAGGTGAGATCCTCGGACTGATGTTGTATCCAGTCGCTGATTATAGCTTTTTCCAGCTCGTTGGCGAGTTCATTGAGCCCCTCTGCATCTCTCCCTCCTTTATCGTCGGCCACCCGCAAGTCATGTCCCCGCTTGCCAAGTACCACCGCTCGCGCCCGGGTCTCTGTGAGCGTTTCGAGGGCTTCATGTGCGGCAAGGAGTTCTGCAATGCGTACACAGAGTTGAACGACCCTTTCGAGCAACGACTGCGCTTCGAAGAACAGGTTAGGCAGAAGGACGCTGGTGACGACGAGGCTCAGGGCATTGACGAGACATTCGTTGACGCGTGAGTACCCCAGATTTCTCTCAGCCGACACACGATTGATATTCCTCCAGTCTGGAGCACGGTCTGCCTCCAACAGGTGGCTGGGGTATCGGTATTGACCGTCTCGTCATGTTCCTCACCGACTCTATCAGTAAGTTCTATATCAGTCTTGTTGACAGGCGCAGAAACTTATTCGTGCTCTTAGACATCAAGGAAGTTCTCCTCTTCCCTGCCATGAAGCCGATCGAGACCCCCGCCAATACCTCAGGCACTCAGCCTGGCCCTGCCGGCCAGATCTAGGCGCGCTCACGGGACGCGTAGAAGTCACCAATCTTGCAGATCTTGTACATTACAGCCAACCGTTAACATATAATCTAGTGTCCCCACACGAGTAACATGGCTGATATTCGAGTCCTGGCAGTCCCATTCATTCATTACCCGACTAACTTACTATCTGAGTGAGGCGAAGGATTCCCGGATCGACGATGTTGAGAGATATCGCGGTTAAGGTCAATTCCCTTGACAGATACGAAGGAAGGTGGCCTCGTGAAAGTGAGCGACCCGGAAGAAGTCATTCAACGAACGGGTTCTTTCACCGTAGACAAAACGCTCACATGGAATTGCCTAGCAGTGAGCAATCAAAATCACCTTGCTTGCAAGGTCTCTCAGACTGACAATTGTCACCGGTTTTCCGGTCACCGATTCCCACGGCATCACGTGCATGTCCAAGTTTGGTAATCGCCCACTTCCCGTGAATCCCGTCATTCGATTATCGTAGTCACGGTCCAAGCGATCCTCTACGCCCATTTGCGCGATTCTCGCTGGAATTACTATTTATACAGGACATCGTTATGAAATACATTTGCTCTCGCCGCTTTACTCTGTAGCCAGGCGCGCCTGCGTGTACCAACAAATACACGGGCACAGCGTGAGAGAACGTTCATTGATCCTACCCAGGACCCGGGCAGCTCCCCTATAGGTAAGGCCCCAGCGAGACCCTAAAATAGCCTCAAATATGCAACGATTTGGGTGCAAAATATGCTACGAGTGCCCTAGGCTCGTCACGGAGTCACATCACGTGCTCCGATATGACGCATTCGGTCACGCTTTGTCACGCCTCTCCCAAGCGTAGAATTCGTGCTTGCAGCTCGTGTTTCTGTGAAGCTATATTACAATACGATGTACGGTAGCGTAGAAGTGTTATGCGAGAACAATATACGGCTAATTGAGCTGAATGAACGACATCATTTCAACAACTTTTGTACCTTTGTGTTGCTGAAAGTTCGCCAACATATAGCGGCTGTCTGAGTTAGCTGTCTATCGTTCGGTCGTCCAGCAAGAGCACCAAGTCCCAGATTGTATACCAGGTGTTCAACTTTGGCGTGCGTGTGCAAGTCAAACCGACCGTGACGACATGAGAACCGAGGGACAGGTGTCTCCTCATCGTCTGAGTCTGACCAGTCCTCGACATCGTCATTCACCTCCCCTTTATTCTGTAAGAATTGTATCAGTGTACAACTACAGGTCCAGAGGCAGTATATGAGAGCACGTACTGCTGCTAGCGGGATGTATACACGCAATGACAGGTAAGACAGCCCTGTAAGGCTATCGGCTGCTTCAATTGAACCATGGCGTTTGCTAATCTTGTAGATGTCGAGAACCTCGCCCACGTATATACGTACTTTGTTACGGATGATGACGAACCCTCCTATACGTAGAGGGTTTATTTGATGTACGTTCCTGATAGAAACATTGGGTACCACTACGAATCAAAGGTAAGTAGACATTGAGACCGCCGTTGATGCATACATACCATCCGGGGAGACCGTTTGCCGTATGTGTCTTGCTGCGCTCATCCAACGCTTTTCGCGTTCCGTTTGAACCCTTTGCAACTCAGTATTCTGGTCTTCTGCAATACGTACGCGGTGACTGGCTTCCTTGATACTCAATTTTGTCTTTGGTGCCTCTGACATCAACGACGCCAGCTGCGGCATTGCAAATTTTGGGTCAAGGATGACCACACGTTCCGAACGTGTAGACGTTCCGGACTGGTGGCGAGTGCGCGCATCTAACAGGCATTTGATTGAGATCTTCCCCAAGCTATCAGTAAGCTCGCTCGACTGTTCCTTGATGTTCTCGGAGTTGTTGATGGCGGTCCGTTCATTCGAACTTGAGATTGTCGTGATCGAGGTGTTCGAGTTTAAGCCTTGGGGTTGTATGTGTTGGAGTTCTTCTAACGACTCTTCGTATCTCTCCGAGATAGCCGCATACCGAGCAGCATCTTTCGAAGCCAGGCGGCCAACGTCCTCAAGACTTCTACCATCCTGCCCCTCAGATTCTGAGTCGTCTTCCTCTTGATCTGTGTCACCAACATCTTCCTCCAGATCAGTGTCTGCGTCGTCAGGACACTCTATCTCTGGTATGTGTTCTTTTGTAGAAGCCCCTCTACGAGTAGACCGTCTTTCAAGCGAAGTCAGTGTGAGCGGGAGGACCGGTACTGGCAGGTAGAGAAGCTCCTTCGATATCTGAGAGGCTTCTTTGAATGCCAGCGCCACGGTTTGATTCAATTCCAGTGTGCTTAGCTTAACGTGATTCAAGCTGAGCTCCTCTTTGGTAAGCGGCGAATTGTCGTAGTCGAGGATGTAGCCTGAGCGAGAAGAGCGCTCTTTCTGAGGTTGGAAATTCCCGGTTAGCAAGATATGTTGTCGGAGCATCACATGTTTGACGAGTTTGAGCAGCTCCGCATATGTGAAGTTTGGCAGCAGAGTTCGTGCTAGCCCGAAGAAATGCTCGACAAACTCAGTTCCCAACATCCAGGGGCAGAAAGCGTGATCCGGGTAGTATCTAGCGTACGCAAGCGCCAATAGAACCAAGCTATCGCACATCCGGTTGAAGATATTGAAGCTGGCGGGTGAGATAAAGGATTGCGTTGTCGAATACAGATCTGGATATTCTTGGGAGAGGTTCCTGATGTGCGCATGCCAGAAGTGTAGGAAAAATCTCGCCCTGAGAGCAGCCAGAACACGGTCACGAGGAGCCATTCGTCGGTTAAGCCATGCATCGAATAGCTCCCCGAGAATGAACAAGTACACATGTAGGCCGAGAAGCTCGTCCTTGATGAAGCACCGACCGTCATCGTCGTATGTTGTAGCCGCCAGAGCAGTATGATGAAACAGACGGCGTGCAGCTCCGTCGTCTTGTTTGTCGACATCAACGACATCTCGTTGGACTAATCCTGAGTTCCTCACAGTGTAGAGCTGGACCAGAGACCGGTTCACGAGATATCCACGACCAAGACTTGCCGTATGAGTGCCATGCTGAGGCTGGTTTCTAGCAGTTTTGCGGCCATGCTGCGGATCAGAGACGGAGACCAGAGGCCCCGTCTCTTTGAATACGGGTGCATGAAGGTTGATTCCATAGAGCGGGTAGCTATAGAGTAGTGGCGGAAGCTCAGAAGTACTCTGGTCCATGAGATTTTGGGCGGCAAGCTCGGAAGCGGCTCCGTCGGCGGCAGAAGATACTACGAGTAGCTTCAGCTGTGCAGCCATCTGTAGGAGCTGCCGCTGCATAGTTGAAATAGAGTCCGCCGTGTCACTGCCGTCCGTCGGGAGCAGAGCCACAACGAAGGGAGGAACTTGCGGGAGTGGAACCTTGATTAAAATGGCCCGGGTTTGTGTTGCATATGCCCGACGCTCACGAATGGTCCCAATGACGGTGTCGATATCCTCATTGTTCTCTACTTCGCACTCCGATAAAGGTAGGGTCGAGCCGAGGACATGACTGCCAAAGTCGTTAGAGTACGTGAGCCTTTGTCGAACTTTTGTGCAGTCTCCAGAAACCGCGACAGGTCCATTGAACCCAAACATATCTGCCCAGCGTTTGACTCGAGCGATGTTCTCAAACTCAAGAGACGGGTTCTGTAGGCAGTCGGGCGAGCGTCGAACCATGTCGCGCATAAGCCTAGGGGAAGGGCCGCCAATCTGGGATGTCAGGATACCGAACTGTTGAGCTGACTGATGACCATAAGATCGCATGAGAGTCATGAAGTTGAGATAATTCCTGGGATAGCGTAGGCCATATTTCGCGTTCGGATTGTTTTCTCGCTGCACACGTTGCTCCATGACTTGGCATACTTCGGTGAATGTGACTCTGTCGTGAAGCCGGCCCTCAGAGGCGTGTTTGTAGAGACGAAGAAAACATCCCAGATTATCATCCTTCTCGAGGTCCATCCACAGCGCGAACAATAGAGTATCCTTGAGGTTGTTCTGAAGCTCACGAGAATCCGGGTTAAGCAGGGTCCTGGGTGCGTATTTTTCGCGAGCGATATGTATGGCATGCTGTTCGTCTTCTGGAAGACCAGCTTCTTTCATTTTCTGTACACAAGTGTGTAAGCTGTAGTACTCATCGCATTGGTATTGTACTTACCCGGGAAATAGCCTTCTTCAAGGCTCTGTCTGATGTGAGCTTCTCGCATGCATCACATATGTTGGACATATTTGATGTTGTTCCCTCGCAGCGCGTGGAACGAATGAACTTGCCATGGTAATGGACCTCCCACCTGGCCCAGGCCTTGAGCGTCAGATCGAGCTTTTGCTTTTCCTGGTTGGTCCACATATGTTCTGGTTGCCGTCGGTTGCCATCTGGCGGGACTTCGTGCTTGACGGAACATGTTATGATGTTCTGTTCCTTGTGCCCAACGCCATCGCCCTTTACAGGCGGCAGATTCTTGTACGGGAAAAGCTGCCGAGCTGCCCGGCCTCGAAATATCACGGAAATACCCCCAAGACCCCGAGTACGTGTGCGAGAGATATATTCCTGGTATACCTCATCGCACAGATGTTTACATGTGTACATTTTGTCGACTCGCATGGCGGGAGGGTCAATGGAAGCCTCAGCAACATTATTAGTTGGCGCCGTGCGGATCCTTTCCACGTCAGCCTTGCGTTCGACGTGCCCAAAATACTTGATTATCGACGGAGTCTACAGAGAGACATCAAGTCAGAGAGGTACGATGTCAACAATGATAGTACTCACTGCTGCGACCTGACGAGTCTCATACATCACCGAGACACTGTTCTCGGTATCCTCTGCTGCAACGCTCGTCTGAGATGACCCCGCAGCGCCTGTATGGCCCTTCAAAGGTTGAAAGAATGCGGTAATGGACGACCCTGATATCTTAACCTTGTGCTCGACATGGGTTACACGCTGACTTTCGGAACCGGTGATCTGAGGGCACACATTACGATGTTTGTCCCAGTTCGCCCGGTCGTATTCGCGGTTTGAGCGCAGCTTGATCCACTTCCAGCACGCGGAACATTGGACGCGAAATGGCTCGGCCTTCAGAATGAATGAGTCGGCTTCAAGGGCGGCTTGACGAGCGTCGACAGTCTTTCGAGCAGCACGAGGCTTCCTGGGCTCTTGTTTTGCCTTCTTGCTTCGTTCATCACCCGTGCGATATCCATCTTCGTCATTGTCCTGAAGTACATCTTGAGGTCGCTTCCGACCTGTGACTGGAGGCGTGGATTTAGTCTCTCCCTTACGAGATGAGCCGGCGGTGTTTCCGATGAGCTGTTTTTGTTCTTTCGGCTCCCTAATCAGATACACTGGTCAGTGATACATACAAACAGACCACTGGCCTCGACGTACGGACGAAATGGTAATGCAAGCAATGTAAGCAGCATGTCCTCTCTGTACTCCTCTTTGCTGCTGTTAGTGACTCTTCGAAAGCTCGCCTTCATGGCAAACATCCTCTCGGCCCCCGCAACGAAAAGACCACAAGACCAGGAGTCAAATTGACGTTCGGTCTCTAGAGGAGAGCTCAGCTCGAACGTCCATTGCCCCTGATCCCATAGTATAACACGTTGATCCGTGTTCTTGAGGATGTAGTCGATAGTTTTGAGGAACAGCTTCAATATACAATGAGCTGAGTTCGGTATTTCATGCAGTGGCAGAAGCTTACCGGTTTTGCCCAGTCCGTTGAGTCTAACTCAGGGATGCTATCAAATATTCCTGCCTGCTGCTGGTCGAAATCAATCCACCCTAAGACCCAGTGGGAAGGGTCGCCACCGCACAAGGGTATTGCCCACCGTGGACGTGATGGAATGAGATTAGGGCCGCCCTATAGAAAGATTGAGTCATAGCGGTTCACTGCTGAGAAGATGCGGACTTACAGCGAAATCAATATGGCCCCGGAGTGAACCGACGAAAGCATTCTCTTGACGAAGACCATTGACTAGATCAGGCATCCAGGAAGAGAAGATACAGAAGTCCGCATTGCCGGACTCTTCGGCCGCTAGCTGTAGGGCCGCACCATAAGCGTTGAGAACGGTGCCACATATCTCGTCAGATTTTCCCAACAGTAACGGATCCAAGTCACTGCGAGCGACCTGAATGTCTCGGATCTGACGAACCCGGTTCTCGAGAAGTGCAGACTGTAGAGATGAAGCTGAGGCCATCAAGATACTTTGACTGACGGTTCGAATTGTACATGACAGAAAACCGTTATATTTGCAGAAAAATATCAAAGCCACAGAACGGTACGCGAAGGAAAAGCGTTTGCGCGAGCCACGGAGCGGAACAGTGCCACTTGTGGTGCGCGGTAGCCGTGTGGCGAGCGGTCACCGGCGCCTGGGAGACGCGTCGCGCCAGTCACCTGACCCGAAAATATGCAACGGGGACCATAGGCTTCCGGATTTTTGGCCTCAAATATGCTAAAAATGGACAAGGATTTCGTGATTTCGGGGGGGTCAAATATGCTAACTGGGGCCTTACCTAATAGGGAGCTGCCCGGGTCCTTCCTACCCTTCGCTCGCACATAAATTACCCCTCTCAAGAAGTCCGATACCATCTCCGGATTGATGCCGCATTTTAGGGTTCACAAACCAAACACCATGATGTTGTCAGACACGCTTCATTCCATGAAGTTGACGTTCACATCTTTGTGACCGAGCACAAGTGATTGCAGCATTGTAATGTTGTTCTCCTCCATTTCTCCATGATGAAATTGGTTCCAAAATCTCCGTCAGACCATATCCGTAATGTATATTTGCTCTTCTAGGATGATTAATGTCAAAGGCTTCGTGGAAGACACATCCTACGAGAGCATCTGTCCCATCCGATGCATGGATTGATCACTTTGAGAGCGAGCAAGGTTATTGCCGTCTTGCGGCGCTTCTCTAGTGGCCGATTAAATTCGCAAATCGCCCCTGGATCGCTTTCGGCTATTCCCGGAGCATCTCGAGTCGACGTGAGAAAATGCGAGCTAATGGTCTCCTCCATCGATCGAGCTAACTACATATCCCTGCGGTCCCTGGATTTCCACATGTATTCAGGCGAGCGTCGCAGAAACTCAACGTCATTAATGTACTCGGTGCACACGGTGAATACTAGCGTTATGAATGGCCAACCCTGCCAACTGAATTCGTGTTGCGCCAGGTAGGCGTTGAAGATCCCTCTGATCGCCTGTCGTTCGGAGCTGAGTCTACTCGAGGATTTCTTTACCGCTAATTACGACATCTCAGGTGGTCTCACAATTGAGCAGCTGAGACGAGCTTTATCATGGGTTTGTCAGTCCAAGGCGAGCTCTCCTGAACAAAATACAAGAACGTCGCACATTGTACGTGACACAGCGATACAGATTTCTGTTATCTAGACAATGGCACACCATCAAGGCAAGTGCGTCGATACAACAGTCCGGGATGAAGGATATAAACATGACACGATGATGACAGATCACGTCTTGGAGAGAACTGGGCCGACATAGCACGCATGCGGCATGTTTGACTACTCCACCTATTCATGCCGCCGTGGAGTCTCCACGGATTGCTTCAGGTTGGTACTTAGGGCTTTAACGTGACTTCGGGGGTCTGCCGAGTCGCTTCATCTCCCGTACTGTCTGACAAACTATCCCTCTAGCCTGGCAATTCCTGCAGAAGAAAGTGGTGTTTTTAGTGGGATGATCAAAGCAAATAAACAGGAAAGGATGTAAACAGAAGACGGGTGCTGAGGTGCGTGTCTCATGCACCTGCCATTGTGTTTCAGGAGCGAACTCACTTACAAGCATGTGTGCGACCAGTCTCTGATGCATGCAGTCTTCAGCTCCTTGCATCTATCGCAGGCCCTCTTGAACAGGACAGCGATGAGGTTGCTATCCTCAAAATGGTCAATTGCACAGCTGATCCAGATTTCCAGCCATTCCAGCCACTCGTGGCCAGTGCTCGGCTCCACGGGTCGTGCACCCTCATCCCAGCCGATCTTCTCCAGGAAGGTGACGGCGTTCTCCACCTTTACCTTGCCTATGTAGCAGATCTCATCAGCCCTCGGAATCGTGGGTATCGACACGAGAGCAACACACCGAGTGCTTTCCCACGAAACCTCACCTCAATCTTGATCCCTTCATCCTTACACTGCTGCACTGTTGGGTGCAGTAGAAGCGAGGGTGCTGGTGCGGTATGCCTCAGTCCGACTCCAATCGACGCCGATCAATGATAGGACATACCCTGAGCCATTGCGGGGGGAGTTGCAGGCTTGGTCGACGTCGACGCCGGCTCATGACTTAACCCTGATGCCGAAGATGAAGGCATATAACGTACTACAAGGTACGTGTCATGATCAGAGTATGTTGAAGATCGGGAGACGATCCGCTGTACCTTTGCCCCCTTGCGGCAAGGCCGCGTACATCCAGCCAATCATTGGCTGTGCGAAGGTGTACCCAACATTGCCATCAGGGCTCGCTTGGGCATATCCCTCGTACGAGCTAGAGATTGACTGGCTGGATACGTGGTGCCGTTGTTGTGGCTCGTCAACAGGAGGCACCCCTGCGATCATAGACTAGAAAAGGGCTTCAGTGGGCTTGCGCTACCAATGATGTCGCAAATGTTACTGACCCCATCTGTTGTTGAGGCGAACAATTGCTCGTGTTCTTGGATGGGGGCATTTGACTTTGTGACACTGTTGGTACCGACGTGGTCCCAACTCCGATCATGACCGAGCGGCGGCGTATATACGCCCACCGCATCAGTACCGTGCAGTGGGTCACCACTGCTATGCTGGAATGCCGGTGAACGCTGCTAGTAATCGCGATATGGTGGTCGTGGAGTGCGCGAGGAACACATGAAGCTCGAGTCAGCAGATGCCGCTCGAGCTCGTTATGTGAAGACTCACCGTCGCAGCAGCCAAAGCTGCAGAGGATTCGTCCGGCCCGAACATTTCCTCGTAAGAGGGGAAGTGGTAACTTCCCTGGCCGTACGACGGCATTGTCAAGCAATAGAACGTCGAAATGCGGAAGTAGGTATGGAATGATCTTCGCTAACGCTGGGGAGAACTCAGGATGATAGAGACGTTCGTACTTTGCTGCTCTTAAATATTCCTCAGTCGTGGTCGCTGATGCGTGACTCGCCAGCGGAGGACCCTCCCACAATGCGTCCTACACGTTCATGTTCGCAGAACTCGACAGACAATCTTAGGTGGCCTGGACTCCGACATGCGGACGAACAACGGGGACCTCTGAACGGCGAACAATGGATCGCCATCTTCCAGTATCACTAGCCGGTCGGTGTCAATATAGAGCTTGTAGTGATCTTAGCAGAATTTGGTAGTTCTGATCCAAGGTACCAGAAAATGAGCCGTAGCATGAGGATTGGGCACAGCACCGGCCACGACATCTAGTCGCCACAGCTTGCCATTGGTTGCGACATCGCAGTGCTCACTCTAACGCTTTGCGTAAAGGACATTTTGGGGTGGTGGATGTGGGAGACAAACGAACTTCAGATGGAATTACGTGGTGTGACCTGCCTCTCAGGCCAATTCCTCAGATGTGCGGATTCGGTCATTTTGATAGATATAAAGATTCACTGTTACACTCCGATGATATTCTAGCGGAAAAATATCATGTATCGCAAGGTGAGGCCCGGGAGCAGCTATTCAGGCGGGGTCTGAATTTGATTTTCCCTCATTCCGTCGCAGTGGTTTCAAAATAGTTACACGCTATCGCAAGTAGATACAGTGAAAGTTGAGATATTTCGCCTAACGTCTCTTGCTTCAAATTTGATGGTCTGAATGATGATCCACTCCAATCCGCTACAATGTTCTCATCCGTGGCGCACGGTAATGAATAAGCATTTTTGCCTCGTGCGATGATCAGGGGTAGATTGGATTATAAAAATGTGCTCGCACCTCCAGCTGTTACCGACGGCAGATTGAACACTATGTACGTCGGATCCAATTCGACAGCGGTTCTTTTCAAGACTTGAAAACTCCTTTGGGCAATACTAACGTATAGTTCGGGAAATGTACCGCAACACGAGACGTCCTGAGGTCTGGCTTCGACTAAGGGACCAGATGCGACGGCCATGGATTGGTCATTTATTTGTCAATGCACATGATTCTGGTTTTCATATGGGAACAATCTATGAGAACACTTTGGATCGTGGACACCGTGCCACCGCTGCTTGTCGGGTATCGGAATGTGATCCTTGTACAACAATCACGGCAGGCGGGCCACATTTCCCTGCAGGCATCAAGCACAGAGCGTGGAACGGGACAAATGCAGCAACAGTGCCAGTACTGGATGTGACCGGAAGATTCACCGAGGAATTTGGCCCGATCTGCGCGGCGCGCTCGGATGGTCCCGGGTGTAGTTCAACGCGCCAGAAGCGCCCGAGACTGCCAGCGAACGACCGTCTGCGTATGTGTCTGGGCCTTCTCATCAGGCTCTGCAATGCCCTTGAGACACACCGCATGCGCATGGACCGAATGAAAGAAACTTTGACATGACTGGCAGTGGCACCCATAGAGAATATGCACAGTAAGCGCTCAGTCGCTCACGAAGACCTATGTTCAACTCCTCGCATCTTACTATATAGATCGTTCGATCGCACTGTCCAAAGCACATCGATTGTTCTTGATGAATGCGGGTCAGTTTTGACTACATTCAAGGTCAGATATCTACGATGTATGCATACGTAGCCATTGAACACAAGTCGGGTAGCCCATCGTATGGCGCAGTCTGAGAGTTGTTGTATCGATTATCGCCCAAGCCCAGATCCGTGACTTGTTCATAGGTATGTCATATTTTGTTCACAATGCTCGTGGCACAAGTCAATACAGATGTGTACATATGAAGCGATACGACTAGCAGCACGAAGCAGGGGTTCTATAATGGGAATCGGGATTCGGACCTGGTATACAACAGCACAATGCAACGACTGTCAATTCATAACCTGCTGGTGGTGAGTCTCCTGGCCTGTGGAAGACGTGTGCAATGTCGGAGGCCTTCCCCGTTTTTTCATCGGTCGATCTGTTGTACACGGTTGCCCCCTAGCCTGACACTTCCTACAGAAAGGTGACGTCGTCAGCGAAATGAGACATGGCAAGCGCCGAAGCAAGAAGACAGCATTGGACGCGGATCATTTGGTGGGTATTCCCTGCGTCCGCTATGTGTATTCAACGGATTGTCTCACTCACAAGCATTTGTACGTCTCATCCCTGGTGCACCTAATCTTGAGCGCTTGACATCTATCGCAAGATCTCTTGAACAGGATTGCGATGATGTCTGTGTCGTCCAAGTGTTCGACGACATGATTGATCCAGGTCCCTAGACGCCCCTGCCACTCGTTGATGTCGGGGCCGACGTACCAAAGATCGCCGATGTATCCAATTATCTCAAGAAACTGAACGGCCTGTTCGACGGGGACCGTGCCTATGCATCAGGCATCGTTAAGTGCACGTTGTTTGACTATCTGCTCAAGTAGGCCTACCAATGAGTGCTTCACGGAAGCGCACCGAAACTGTATCCTTGATTTCTTGCACCTGCGAAAGCAGTAGTGGGAATGGCACTGCAGAGGTGCGCTTAATTCAGAGCTATATACATTCATTCACTGATAAAACGCACTCATGGCCATTGCGGGAGCAGCCAAGGACGTGTCCGGTACTAGACAGCGCATCGAGAGGTCAGTGAGTGTTGTGATCAGAAGTTGTAATTTCAAACCTGTACTCTGGTGCTGCAGGGCCGTGTGCATCCACCCGTCCATTGGCTCTCTGGAGTTCTCGTAGGTATTACTACTCGAAACTGCGATACTGGTCGTCCCGTACGAGATGGCGAGCGGCTGGTCGGCTGTGCGCTGCCATTGACGTGAGCCATTGACGTGAACGCCGATTGCCGTGGGGGCCTGGGACGAAGTCAGCGAACCTCCGCTACCAACGAAATCGCAAATGTTACTGACCTCGTACGGTGTGGTAACGGGCAATGGCCCGTACGCCCCGGCGGGGACATCTACATATGTGCTGTCGTTGGTACTGATGTTTTGCCAACTTGTACCCGTTGCGGATGGTTGCATGTATGCATCCGTGCCCTCCCCATATGACGGATCAGGAGCGAGATACTGGATCTCGAGAAAATACTCAGAGACCGTTGTTCGAGGCAAGACAGCCCGAATAGATTGACGACTTACCATGCCAGCAGCGGGGGCCGCTCGCAACTGGTCTATACCAGGACCTCCGGTGTATGGAGGGAAGTAGTACGATGGGATGAATGACGACATTGGGACTAGAACTCAAACTTGGGTTAAGGGTTGTAGAAGGTAGACGAAGAACGAGAGAGAGCTTAAAGATGGGAAAGTTCGAGCGCGAGCAGTGCTTTAAGTACTCGCCAGCTGTAATACCTAGAACCTCGGCCTAGCTACCAGACCGCGTGTGGTGGGTTCCACGCAGTCTTCCTTCACATGATGCCACATAAATGTACGTAATATCGACACGAGGGTGAACAAAGGAGACCCTCCGGACGGCGGATAATAGTTTGCTAGTCTTGCCGTGGCGGTCATCAGTCGGTGTCTATAGACGAGATTGAAGTGAGTTCGCAGAGTTCGGCAATCCAGGTCGAAGATGCCACAGAATGAGCCGTTGCACGAGGTCTGGAGGTAGAGTTGGCCACGACGTTTTGTTTCCACGACCATTGGTTGGTTCGAGTAATGTATCCGCAGACATCAAAACATCGCAAAAACATCGCATGAACACGTTATTGAGGCTATACGGGACAGATTCCGAGCCGAATGCACTGCCTCGTGCAACCAGGAAATCTTGGGCATCACGTATGTGATCGGGTTTCTGTGAGTACGCGTTCAAGTCGATAGTCGGAGATAAAGATCCATTCCCGAGCTAGAGTGCCCTGAAAGTAGCTACAGTGAGGTGGCCATGTGTAATCATTAATGCCGCTGCGCGGCCATATTCGTGATTACGGTGAGCGCATCAGAGACAATCAGAGATCGAATAGACTTAGACACGATGTGAAGGGGAGCCAGGCCTTCTCAGCGGCAAGTTAAACCCCGCAGAACATATCGCCGTTAGCCGACCCTCGTGCACAGTGAACTGGCCACCAGCTCGGCTTGAGCACGATGAGTCGCCACAAGAAGCCAGGAAATGAGCCGTAGCGCGAGGCGCCTTGGCTACGGGAGCAGGTCTTACAACCAATCACCGGCATACATCTGATGTAACCCACCTTCTGCGTGATAACGCGTAGACTTGGCTGCATTTGATCTCTCGAGAAGGATTACATGCCGGACGGGTCACCACTCACGTCCTGATGTGAGTGTTACACAGGGAAGACTAAGTAGAGAAATTATGTGCGGGAGAGTATGTAGGCAGTTGTCCTCCTCAAGACTTGAGAAGCTGAGAACTCGACCGCCTGATGATGTTGACTGCAGGCAGAGAACCGCGCCGGGGAACCAGCTGGATGAGCGTCGGGTGCGCATATGAGCCATTTCTCATGCATTGTGCAGGGTTGCTTAGTGGCAAAAGTCTAGAAAGTAAAACAAACTACAATTGTGGTATCAGACCACAAAACAAGGGTGCCGATTCTCGCATCCGAGTGTGAAAAACGTCTTTACTCTAAGTTATAGTGCGAAGACGCCGATCAGTGAGGCCGAGGCTGAGGCCTGAGGGGCCACGATGTACAATGAAAAACGTGTATACCTAATGCACCTTGCTGTTTGAATCAGGCATTTCAGCCAAAGTTGTTCTGAGCTTCCGACGTGACTTCTTTCCTTCTCCTCCATATCCTGTTGACTCGACAAATCCCCCGTCTATAATGCAATAGTGAGCTAAGAGATGGTCCGTTAGTGAACTACTAGCTAGAATGTTGGGCCAGTGCTTTCTCTATACCAACCGACTCTGATAGTAATGTTCTTTTCACAAAAACAATGTAGGCATCTGCGCCGTCTGTCCGTGGATGGTCGTTGACAACGTTGAACTTTGGTTACCGCGCTGCCTCATTAGGAAGTTCCCGAGTGCTCGGAGATATCCGATCAGAGATTTCTTCCTCTTGCACGCCCATTTGCCAGCGCATGTCCGTTAATCCCACTCAGCTTCACCGTCATCCCTCGATGTGCCTATGGTTCAGTTTGCTTTGCAATGCCCACATGACATGTTCTGCCCTTCTCTGATGATATCGGACTAATCGGTCGGCGCCAGGACCAGTTGCAAACAGATGCCGTCCTCTCTGAACACTCGCGGCATATTTTCGGTGCAACATCATGTTCCGTAGTCAAAGTCTAGCTGCGCATACTCTCTGCTAAGGGCCTTTCTGACCATCTGAGTACTGGAATGTTGGACCGGTCGTTCGCGACGTATAACCACGGATTCATGGACATCTGTTGGTGCTCGGCATGTACATTCAAGAGAAGCTTATCCCGATTACACATTTACATTACATTCTCAGACAATTCCACCAACCTCTCAAGACCCTGTCGTCTTTTTGCTCGCCTTCCTCCTCTGTCCCTGGCCAGGCTTCGCTCGTTCCTCTATGTACTTACACTCACGGTGTTTATCCCTGCAATGCCTGGTGAGGTCACATTCGTCAATACAGTGGCTGATTTCGACGGAAGGGTAAACCTCACTTGCATGCGGTGCGTTTACCGTCGACGATGACAGGCAAGCACTTCAGGTGGACTCCGCGGCATCCCGTACAGGATAGCTTGCTCCTGCGGTGCACGCGCTTGCCTTTGCACTCTTCGCGCTCTACACATGGCACGCCGCGTTTCAAGCAGGTCCTGTGTGATATCAGGTGAGCACGATAGTGTCCAGGGATAAGCCAAATACTCACGTGCACGATTCTGAAGGTGAAGGTTTGTCGCACTTCTTTTTGCGATCGTGGCAGTGGGCGCATGCAGGAAGTCTGAGTTCCTCATTGTCCTCGAGCGCGCCAATGGTACTCGGACCTGAGACTGGCCCGTGTGGGTGCATGCCCGCGACCTCGGCGGACTCAGCTTCGTCTCTAGGTGTAGCTGACGAAGCAATGGAAGACGGTCCTGGCATGCTCGGCGGGCTGGTGCAGATCACTGGACCCGCCGAATGCTCGTCAAATACTGGCGCTGCTAGAAGTACCAGTCAGCACTTCACGAGTGCGAACGGCTTGCGGCGACACTCACGCGCTTCGGTGCAAGGCGCCTGCCTTGTTGCCTGCACTCGGGCTGGTTGCTTATGTCTTGCACGCTTGATCTGCGGCTGTGCTTCCGCCTCTTCACCTACGTCAGCACGCCTCTTGCGGACGTTTCCCATCCCTGCGGTCGCCAATTGGACAATCGGTCGGTCGACCGTCACAATGTTCGCCCTAGTTGTGGGCATCAGAGGCGGTGCCGCAACTTGAGGGGAGTACGATGGGTAGAAGTCTGTTGCATGGTTCAACACATCGCTCCGCGAAGTGAAGCCAGCAGCGACGTACCTGCAGGGACCGACGAGTACTGCGTCATGTGCTCGTATCCAGGCTGGGCAGGTGGATGAACGTAGCCATTTGGTGCGCTTGGAACCTCTTGTGGCATGTCCTGCGATGTATCTCAGTGGCAAGACGTGACGAGGGACCGTCGAGCTCACCATCCACGGCGTAGCGTGCAGAGGCTGGTCATTGCAGGCAAACTGTGCATACTGTGTGCGCTCGAATGCGGCGTCCTGCGGGACATGCATGGGCTGCTGATAGCTGGACATGGTGTCTTGCCCTGGGTACGAAGGCGTCTAGAGCTAGCATCAGCTTGTTGTATCTACAGGTCAGCGTTCGTCGGAAACTTACCATGTACGGCGACTGAGACAGTTGTCCAGGTCCACCGTATGGGTAATTTTCTGATGTTTGTTGATCTGTAAGAGAATAGCATGTTAGATCTGGCGCAGCGCTCTAATCAATCGGACTCACCAAAGTGGGCTGCTGCCATGTTGACGAAGCTAGCAACACCCATGTCGATCATTGATGGAGTGATACTGCTCGAGCCCGAAGACGAGTCCTCGATGCCCTGAGCAAGCATCGCTCCGCCGTGGTATTGAATGCTTGAGTCAGCATTCAGGTTAGTGGCGGTGTCGGGAGTCGGGGGAGGTGCGCCGTAGGTATGTCTGGCGTCGTATTGGGAGTCGGGCAGGGTCGCGTACTGGCCTTGCGGGTACGAGGCCATTGGCGTACCTCTGATGCCCTCCATCGCGGTGCCGACCACAGGAGAATCCCCCATCGATCCAGAGGGAGGGAACAGGACCGGGTCGAGCAACGACTGCTGCCCGCCCGGTCCTTCCCCATGGAATCCTGGTTGAAGCCCGCTGCCGACATGCTGCCGTGTATGTGAACAAAAGTATGAAGGCGAGCTGGATGAATACTGACCTCTCCGAGCCAAGCCACCTCCGATAACTCTTCTGGTTGAGGTGGTGGGGACGCCTGCTCGATACCGAGCTGGTCCAGAGGGTGGCCGTACTCCAAGGTGGTATTGTAGGCCTGTCAATTGTGTGTAAGTTTAGTCTCGCCGTAGACAAATGCGACACTGACCACACTGACCGGCATAGAGTCCGCCGATGGTTCAAACTGCCCGTTCAGAGCCGGAGGATGGAGTCCCAGAGAGATATACATTTCAGAAAGATCGTCGCCATCCCCGGCGTTCGGGGGGATATAATGCGCCAGAGGAACATGTGGGAACACAAAGTCAAGGGACATCTTAGCAAGGACTGGGGCGACTCTGCGAAAAGTGAGAAGAGTGCTGAGGTGCGTGCGGGGGGACGAGCGGCTTAGAGGACGAAGATGTGTCTTGTCCACATTCAGCACGGCGGCGGCGTATTAATAACGCTCGGCAACAGGCCTCGTTAATATTGTTATGCGAGCACGTCCGAGCGGTGAAGACATTTTGAAGCCTCGGTCCCCGCCCTGAGTACAAATCGGGACAACATCTCGCGCCGCGTACGGCGCACCCTCTTTGCGTGCTCGCCGTGCCGGGTTATACGGAATTGCATCAGACGCGTCGGTAATCAGGCGGGGAGCACGCGCACTTTTGACCGGATACCGCGCCTCAGATGTCCGCCGTCGCACGGACCGCAGTTCCAGCAGTTTGTACCGCGACCGCTAATGTCACGCGAGTGGCACATTGGTCAGATGTGCCATCTCGCTCAGCAATCACTCCCAAGAAGACACCGATGCACCGCCCAACACTTGAACAGTCCGAAACTTCGTACGGCTGGATAAACGGCTGAGCAAGAGATTTACACGAGAACCAAATTATGTGCCCCAAATTTACTCAGAACATGCTCTCGGGATATACCTGAGTAGTTCAGGAACCTATGGTGTTATTTGGTCACTCGGTCGTACCAGTGTCGAGTTACGCGCCGCGCCGCAGAGCGTTTGACGGAACGGGCTGTCATCGTGAACACCAGTACTTCGTCACCTGGGATCGCATGAATTCGTCGAAACCGTCGCTACACTTTTGTTGCAGGGGCCCTCCGAGTCTGCTCATGAATCTCTGCATAACATGCGTTGCGCCGGACGCGCCAGACGGACACGCATACCATTATTACCGACCGCGTTGCACGGGCACCTGCCAAGCCGATAGTCACGTGCTGCGACATTCCATCGACGTGTCGTCCGAGGTTCGACGGTAAACACGAACCAGAGCCTGTCCCTCTTGTCCACTGCACCGGTCCCTTCACTTCTTTCTGCGTCTGGATTACTATTGAATAATGCATAGACATTTGAGTTGATTGCTCGTCTTCATACTGCGTAGATGAGGCAAGGCTGCAATGACCTAGCACAGACGCGAACTCAGGGCGCTCCGACTTCAGCATACTGTGGTCCCTCAATGCATCCGATATTCATACGGCGAGAAGACTACAAAGGATGTTACACTACAGATGCCTTAGATGCCAAGGATGGTACAAAGAATTTTCTGGTGGTACACATAATGACTTGGACGTTCCAATGCGTTGCGGACGCTATTGATCGACATCCGACGGACTGGCGACAGACTCGTCCTCCGACTCCACCAATGTCTCGCTCTCAATATCCGTACATTGCCCAGACTCTTGCTTGATGGGTTCCCCGCCACTGTCCTTGACCTCGTATCTGCAGACCTTCTTCGTCCGCGTGCACGAACTGCCAAAAGTTATGTCAGCTACGTGAGGAACAGGATTATGGAGACCGTGCGGCGGCGCCCAGGATGAGGACAAAGAAAAATGCAAGCATGTGCATCGTCAGATTCCGATCTCGCTATCGCGTCACCGCTGTGGCTTTTGGTGGTGTGCTCACCTGCATTTTGTCCGCTGACCGTCCAGCGTACCATACGTACAACTCCTTTTGGAGTCGCGGCATGCGATGCAAGCTTGTGGCATTTTGAAACGGAGCGTTTTCCAGCCGTTCGTCGGCACGACACATTCTTTGTGAGTATTGTCACACCGTCTACAGATTATAATATATCAGTCGCTGTTCCACGAAAGCGAGAGACCACACCCGATACTCGTCACAACCCTCGCGTGGATGCACGAGAGCATGTGGCCCGTCGTAGGGAGCGGAAGAATATCACTCACTTGCACTTCTCGCTCAATATTCCCCTTCTACATTTTGTTTTCGCTTCGCGACATCTTTGACAGGCGGGATACACAGGAGACTTCAGGCATGGTCGGACCTCCGATTGTCGCTCAGGTGGGACCTGGATGCCATACTCGTATTGGACCGACATTGACTTCGACGGGGGGTTTCTTTATGTGGTAGGAAGGAAAGAGAGTTTGTGGCGTTGTCAGGGCGGGCTGCAGGTAAGTGGTAGCGCGCTTTGTCTGATTGATTTGCTGTGGGCCACAACCCCGCGTTGCTCTGCGTTTTTATCGCTGGATCCGTCCATTGTTCCTCGTCAGTGCTGATTTGGCGCGGTAGGGGAGATCTGATGGCGCGCACACCAGCGGAAGCCGAGAGGCTGATAGCACGTGCCGCTTATCGGTGGACCATCGATGCACCAATCAGGCTCTGTACGCTTGTTCGTACGCGCTCTCTTCACTCGCTGTTCGGCCTCCGTGGGCCCCTGCGTCGGTCGTCCGTTCCTTGCCGTGTCCACAATGTTTGGCGAGGTCAGAAGGGGTGTCTAGCTCGTGCGCTAGTCGTTCGTCTACGAGAATCGGATGTGTGCCATCTGCTCGTCGGGTGGCCACAGCGGATCCTGCTGGATGAGTATTGATTGCGTGGTCGTCGGAGGAACACATGTACATATGCGCGAGTATCGGCTGGCCACAATTGCGGCCGCGGCTATTGCTAGACTCTTGACTTGTTCCCGTCCTGGGTTTGCGTATTCTATACCACCGCAGCATAGATATGCCAAAAAATTCCATGAAGGACGCAGCATTTACCGTCTCCATGTCTGTCGATACGATACTACATAGCTTCCAGTAGAATATGGTAATGTTTCACAACGCTCGGAAGGAATGATGATTATTTAGATCGTAATTGGATCGGTCTCTAGTTTCTCTGTCATCTCATCTTGTCCTGTTCGACTCCTTGAGTTTGTATTCTGCTAGAATATCATGTCTTCGGGCCTTCACGCTCAATTCTAGCTTCAAGCTTTAATGTTCTCAGCGCAGTCATGTCCGGCAACCTCCGGCAACTCGGCAGATACATATTTCGAGGGGTGTTTCCCACGTGCACTTCACTGCCAGCCCGTCGACTGCGATCGATTTTGAGAGCTTTCAAGACTTTGTGTACTACATCACCATCCTGCACAACATATCCAAGCCTACAACGCGATAATGTAAATACAATATTTGGTACTGCTGCTATTGGACTGCACTCTGTCTTCTAGACTTTCAACGTCCGCGATACTTCACTGGCGTCGAGGTTGCAATGATTAGACATTCTTCAACGCCTTCACAATACCATCGCTTGTGAATCGTCGCGTATACTCCTATCTTGGCCGTGTTCGTTTCGCTTGCGACTCATGGTATCGGTATGTTCTGTTCTACGATGGCGGTATCTGGCTGATCCTTGCTTCCCTTGCGTCGCCCCGGTGGTTGTTTTGGCCTACGTATGCAAGGGCATGACTTCCTTTGACATCGTCTGTGATATACGAAGCTCATGAGCTCTGCATTAATTCAAAGCTCATGAGAATCCTCCAACGCATTGGATCTCTCATCAGAGGTCGTCACCGAAGCCTTTGAACCCAGAACTTAAATGAACGTGCTCGGCCCTCCTCGCTGACTGACATACTCAACCAAGACAAGCGAACACTCACTTGCATGAAGTCGACCCTTCCATGGGAACGCACTTGACTTTCTTTTTTCGGCACCTTTCGCAAGCCTTCGTCAGCCCACGCTCCGGTGGTCCGTTGGTCCGTGCTACCCCACTTGCGATCATGCTCCTTGGCCGTGCAGACGTATCCTCGACAATCTGTGACGAGTCGGGGAACAGAAGAGAGCCGAAGACCTGCGTATGGCCCGTGACTGATAAGTTCCCTTGGATGGGTTGTACTACATGATACGTATGAGTGCATGTATCACAGCCGTGACTCAAGAAAGAACAAGTATCGAGATATCCTTCGTGCGTGTTCTTTCGAAAATATGTTGGCGAGGCAGACTCTGGTGTTCTATAGTCCCGGCTCATACCGAGGTTCGGATGCATGGCCTCCTACGCATTTTAAATCATTATACCGCTCGTGTTACTGCTGAACAGGTCATACTGCGTACTGACCTCAGATCGGAAGGTCTGGACCTGATGGTTGAGACCCTCATTGGGTTCATTTGGGGTTTTGACCTGTTCAGCACTTGCATAGTGCCTTGCAGGCTCGTAGGTGCTCGCGTAAAGCATCTGTGGTCCCTGTGCGGATTCAGCCACAGATCATCGTCCCATGGCAAAACTTACACTTGAATATGGATGAGGTGGCCAAAGCATTGCGCTGCTGGTCCAGCCGGGGCTTTGCATACTCGGTCCAACAGTGTGCCGCTGCAGGTCTGTGGCGACATGTTGGTCTTGCATTGCGTCCTGGCGTACGGAGATATGACCACTATAGGAGATACATGAAGGATCAGGCTCACCTCCAGAAGATCTGATGACTGCGACATCGACATCTCCCATAACCCAAATGAGCCTGGAGCAGGCCCCGGTGCGCTATGCATGCCATCTCGGCTGGTGGGCTGGGAGAGAAGTGGAGAATTTAAATGTGACATATCAACAGGTGGCACTCGGGAGAGCAGACTCCAATGACCGACTTTGCCACCTCTTCTATAGAGCAGTGATCTCAAACGCCTGCTGTGCGTGGCCACTACGGGCCACATCTTCGCGAGTGGCTTGAACTTGTACAAATAAGGACACAATCGCAAACCAATGCTAATTGATCTCACGCTGCACCTCAGCTGCGAAGAATGTATCTTTCTTCGCGGGCCATTCTACGGATGATCATCTGTTGTTCGCGCAACGGGGACTCCATCTTCTGGCCTGGAATTGGTAGGACGGCCCTCATATCGAATTCGAGCAGAATGCGCTCTCAGGTGGAGCTACATTGAGAATTTGAGATGATATTGGCCTCGATTTTTGCAGGCGTCAAGCCTCTAATAGTTGAACATCGGCTAAGTTATCAGTGACACTATCTCACGTCGCCTTCGTCCCGTTGGGAATCGCAAGATGTCTCGTCATTTCCAGTATGACAATTTCGAGTGCGGTGCCTACATGGTCCGCGCCCGCACATCTCACAAACTTTCCGATTTTCATGGTCTATAGAGTCGAGGAGGACTCGTCGGTAACACCGGTTAAGAGATGTACTATTCACACAACAACATGGTCAAAGACGTAGGCGCAGGACATAGATTCCCATGTCTATCCCCTCTGATCACACATTTCAGGATGTTGTATGTCTCTACGGAGATGTTCTAATACAGACAAGTGCGGCCCTAGCTATATATATTCGTGAAGTTGACTCAACTGGAGCTTATCTCGGTTTTTGTTCCAGATGTCATAGCAGTGTATGACGAGACCTTTGTTGTCTGCAATGGGCTGGAGCAAGAGTTTCGAACAGTCCCTCTAAGTCATCTTAGCTCCCTGAGAACGCTTCCGTTGAAGGTTCTTCGACCTATGGATAATCGTTAAGCAACAAAACCCGGAGAGGGCTCCTTCCTGAGTCGGACGACTCCGGAGACATTGTGCGAGAACGAGTCAAGTGCCATCAACTATGACGCAAAACCGCTCAGCTCCTTCAACGTATTGATCGAAATGCATGACCCTACAGGACAATTCAAGGATAACGATGACACGCCCTTCGCTCACGCTGCCGCGTCCAACTGCGCGTGTGGCAGTTCAACTGGTAGATAGAGCATTGATTAAGGATGCATGGTTCTGTACCATAATTGGCTCTGTACGTATGTTGCATTGCTGCCAGGTGTAATTTCACGCGTGAAGATTGACTGTACGATGCAGAGGTTTTGGCGCGGTTAAGCCGTAGATTGTCACCTGGCGAGGATTCTATGGAGATGTCGACTCAACGGTGGACGTTGATCTGATTGCTCATACCGTACTCGTAGGAGCAACAATCGACATTCACGATAGGCTCAAGCTTTCTCGACCACAAAGCAGGCGGTGGCAAACGGTGCAGGCGTTCTTGATAAGCGTGGAATCACAACTTCTGATAGTTTGTGGAGTAGCCTCTTGTGGCATTCATCCGCAGTCATAAGGGAAATCGGGGACGGCACCTGTAGGATCTCGTAACAGGAGCCCATGCAGAGACTAGTTGAGGGGGAAAGTGTCAATCCATATCCTGCAAACAACAAACGCGTATACATGGGGCAGATGAAAATGCGAACTGCTTTATACAAACAATGATGGCGGTGAAATGGAAACACGGGAAGATAGATATTGGGGGAATAACACACTATTCCAGGGCATACGTTGTGGCGGGGGTGGACTAGGGACACGGGCGTGGGTACTTAGACAAGTCAGGGTTGGAGACAAGAGCGGCGAGATGCTTATTGCCACTGGTTTTTGTCCCAGGCGGGATCCTGGAGGAAGGCACATAATACCTTGCTTCCAGTCTGCCGGGAGGATGAGCACAGATGAAAGCCGAGAACAGATTGCTACGCACCTGCAGGAGAGGATGCCCCGCAACGATCGTCAAGAAACGCTCCAAGCCCTCCCTCCGAGCTTCAATGACCTCCTCTGAAAAACGGTTCGTGAAGACCTTCCCGGGGAGGGGCGGGATGTTGACTCGTGTGGACTCGCGCTCGAGGATATCGCGGAAGGCTTCAAAGTCAGAGTAGCGCCGCCGTACGGAGGAGTGGCGCAGCTTGAACGCAGGGATGTTCGTCTTGTGACAGATGTAAGCCAAGTTCACAGCAAAGAAGCACACAGGGTCGCACCTTGCACACAATCTCGTAATCCGTGTACATCTTGCGTCCGAAACCTACATGACGTCGGTGTTATCAGCTTGATCCACGAACAAGGAATCCAGGGCGCACCATGGGTCTGTGGGTTGCGCACCTCGATCTCGAGGAAGCTTTCGGGGACGCTGTACATCTCCTCAATCTACAACCGATGCTCACACGGGGTTCTCGGGCGAAGAGCTTAGACACCGGGCTCACCGTCTGCTCGCGACCTGTTATGCGCGGCTCGTCGAAGACGCTGCTGCGCGCGAACGGTGAGACTGTCGTCATTTGTGCTGTGTGCGCTGTGTGTGTGTGGCGAGGAGGGCGGTGATGGCAGTAGGTGATGAAGGGAAAAGAAAGGAAATTGGTGGATGGCTAGAGCAGGGCTCTTCCGGTTCACGGGACGCCAATCATGACACGCACTCAGAATAGGCGCCCGTCTGTCTCGAACGCTCAAGCTAGCACTGCTCGGAACTATCGCAAAGCTGCGCACGTCGCCGCATCCGCTGCGCAATCACTCAGGCGGAGAAAAGTAGGCTCTATGCACTTCGAACACGGCAGTGTTTATTCGAGCAAAAAGCGACATATGCAAGCATGTGGACATACAAGACAAGGATGTAGATACATGTGGTGGAACTGGGGAACCAAGCACGGTCCGAGTCCAAGCGGAGGAGAGTCAAGATTCAAGCAAGAACGCGTATCTGGGACAGATAGCAGACACGTAAATAGCAGGGCGATACACATGAGCACGTCGAGTCAGATCAAGCATTCAATGCATAGATTTCATAGATTTGCAGATTTTCAAAATACGCAGTTCTGCAAGAGAAGCCTGTCAGGCAGGAGATTGCGCGTAGATAAATTCATCTACCCACCTCACGGACGCGGAGGCATGCTGTACCGCCGGTCATCTGCCGGTCTTCCATACCCGCCCCTGCCATACGAAGGCGGCGACCTCGGCGGAGGCATCCTCGATATCGGCTCCCTCCTATCATATCCATACCCACCGGCATCCGGTGCTCGCTCCCTATTAGCATACTCCCGCTCGCGCAGGCTGCGCGAATCAGGGCCAGCACCGTACGGCGGGCCAGTTGGTGCAGGTTCCCTATCGTAGTACGTTCCACCGCCCGCAGGCGGTGGCGGCGTGCGCATGCGGGGGGCGTAGTCCGCAGGCGCACTCCCACGCGGCGGTGGGTCGGCCGCAGCAGGCGCAGAGGCGTAGTACCCGTCCCTGCCGTACGCATCGTCGCGCGCCCGCTTTACCGGCGGACGCAAGTCGTCGACGGGCGGCGGGCCGCCTCTGCGCACGGGGCTCGGGCTCCTTGGGCGCACGCGCGAGAACGGCGGTGCAGAGGGGCTCGCATCGACAGGCGGGTAGCGCGGGCGGTCACGGTCGCGGTCGCGATCCCGGTCTCGGTCGATGTCCCGGCCGTACCCGCGATCGTCGCCCGTGTATGCATCGCTGAGCCGTGAGCTCAGTGGGCGCGGCTCGAAGGGGCGCGCGTGTGCGGCGGGCGGGTCTGGGGCAGGGAACCCGCCTGAGACGCGCCGCTCGCGCTCCTCGCGCGTCTCCCAGGGGGGTGGGCCCGCGTCGCGCTCGGGGTAGCGCGTATTGCGGTCGCGGTCACGGTCGAACTCCCGCACAGGCGCCGTCGAGGAGCGGTCCCAGTTGCGGTCCCAGTCTTCGGGGAGGCGGCGCTCATCGGGGCGCCAGTCGCGGTTATTATACGCCTGCGAGTCGACGGGCGGGCGGCGGGGCGAGTCGGCGTAAGTGTCGTTGGGCACCCATCCGCGTTCGGTACGTGCTGGATAGGAATCTGCCGGGGGTGGTGGAGGCGGGGGCGGAGGCGGAGAAGAGCGCCGGTATGGAGGACGTGTTGCAGAAAAGCGGCTTGGCGGCGGGTCCACATCCATCATGTCTCCGCGCCGGTCCACGTATCGGTCAGAGTCGGGGCGGTACGGCGCACGATCCCGCGGAGGCGCATCTGCAGTACGGTAGTCCAGGATGTCGGCACGAGCTGGCGAGGGCGGCCGCTTGAATGGCGGACGCGAGTTGTCACGTGCCACAGAGGCGGGACGGGAGGACACGAAGGGAGCAGGCCGGTGTCCACGGTCGCTGTGCGCAGGCGAAGGAGGGCGCGCGAAACGGTCTGAGACAGGCGGGCGCCCGCGATCGTCGGGGCGGCCAGCGCGGTCGACTGGAGGCAGTGGACGGACAGGCTCGGCTAGTAGGATCTTGCGGTCTTCAGGCGGAGCGATGCCAGGGCCGGGGCGAACAGCACGATCAGAAACAGGAGGTACAGTAGGAGGCGGAGGCCGAGACAGGCGGTCATCAGTGGGTATCGAGTGTACTGGCCGTTCTTCTAAGACAGGAGGGTGTGACAATCGTTCTTCTAAGCTAGGCGCAGGACGCGAGAGACGTTCCTCAAGCCTTGGAGGAGGTGCATGCCGATCGTCTGGTCTGCTTATAGGAATTCCGGGAGGACCACTGATGCGTTCCTGGAGCGATGGTGGAGCACGGCTTATTCTGTCTTCTAGAGGGGGAGCCAATCGAGGCGTACGATCTTCAGGCGGGCGAGCGCCACGCTCTTCCAGGATCGGAGGCGGTCGCAGAGGAGGCAAATCTCCAGGCGGACCAACAGCAGGGCGGACAGAGCGGTCTTCCGCAGGAGGCACTACCACACGACGGTCTTCGATCGGAGGCCTGGTTTGTCTGTCGACTGCGGGACGAGCTAGAGGTAAAGGCGGACGACGGTCATCAATAGGCGGGCGGCGATCATCTACAGGGGGCCGACGGTCGTCCACTGGCGGCGGACGAGCCCTGTCCGCGCTCGCCATGGGCGGTGGCGGCGGACGCCTCTCATCGGACAGGCGGGCCTGACGGTCACTAGTAACAGGCGAGGGCGGGACAGGGCGCCTGTCATCAGTAGGCCTTACCGCAGCAGCAGGTACAGGTCCGGGCGGCGTGCGCCGCTCCTCAGGTCTCACAGGTCTGTCGGCGCCTGGCGGCAGAGTGGCGGGCAGGCGGCGGTCATCGAATGGCGGGCGCACAGGGCGGTCTCCAGCAGCAGGCGGGGGTCCGGGAACGCGACGGTCGTCGCCTGGGGGAGGCCGGCGATCTTCAGGCAGCTGTGGGCGCGCTGTGGGCGAAGGCGGCATGCGTCTGTCTTCAGGCGGTCTCATTTGGCGGTCGTTGGAGCTTGGAGGCGGCGGAGGCGGCCCGCGCCTGTCTTCGAGCGAGCGGATCTGTCTGTCGTCTGCAGCTGGAGGCGGGGCGGGACGACGGTCGTCGACTGGTGGTCGCGTTGGGCTAGAGTCCGGAGGCGATCTGTGCACAGGCTTATCGCGATCTTCGACAATGGGGCGCGGGGGCGCGCCGCGTTCCTCTGGCGGGGAGCGCACGTCGGGTCCTCTAGCATCGTACCTGCGTCCATTATCGTACCGCGAGTCAAAGTGCCGCGAGTCTGGCGGCGGAGGCAGAGGCCCCCGTCGGTCGAACGGCCGCGCACGGTCGTCCCGTCGCTCGTCGCGGAATCGCTCGTGGGCTCCCCTAGGATCACGGCGATCCCGGTCGCGCTCCCATTCCCTGCCATCTCGATCCCTGTCGCGCTCTCGCTCCCGATCCTTCTCTCTGTCGTAGAATCCACGACGATCGTAGCCAATACCTGCGCCGTTGTTGCCATGATAGCCGTTGCTATTGCCGTTACCGTTGCCGCCGCCGTAGCGGGCCTTGTCATCTTGGCCGTTGCGGTACCAGTCTCGAGGAGGCGGGCGCGTGTCATCCCTAGAGTCGGAGGCAGTAGACTTGGTTGGAGAAGCATCTGGTGGCCGTGCCGCAGACGTAGAGTCACGCACAGGGGACCTATCCAAGATCGATCGCACTACACTAAGAGGCTCCTGCTTGACCACAGGTTGATGTTGTCTTGCGTCGCTGGGCTGCGCAGAGTCAGGGTGAGGTGCCCGCTGAGAGGTCTCAGGGATAGCAGAAGGGGCAGAGGGCTTGTCGTCCATAGCCTGAGGTTGCGGTCTAGATGCAGGAGTGGATCCGGGTGCAGGCGTTGAGGGTGCAGCAGACACGGGCCCCGAGCTGGCTGTCTGTAAAAGGGAAGAGGCGGTGTCAGCAGGATACGGAATAACAGCGGGAGTCGAGGCAGGCAGCACATTTGTGGGCGGTTGCGGCTGGCTCACTGCTTTCGCGCTCTCCTTAGCATCGCTAGCTTGGGATGGTCTGCGGGTCCCAGATACAGCTGACCCATTGATGGCAGTGGTCGTTCCAGCAGGAGGGAGATCATTGCGTAGCTTAGACGTATCAAAGCGGTCTTGGGCTTGGTGAGGGGATTCAGAGGGCGTTACAGGAGCCTGAGCTGAAGCTGGAGACGACTGTGGACCTAGGTAGAGAGTTGCAAGAGCAAGAGGCTGCGGAACAGCGCGGAAGAATTCGTGCTGGCCGTTCTTGATCTGCTGCTTGAGTTTCTCTAGTACTTCAAGGTCACTCTGTCCCGGTGGGAGATCTGGATTAGGTGCGATTGGCTGGTGCTGCTGTTGTGGCGGTGACTGGTGAAAGAACTGCTGAGGTGGCGGGCCCATGGGAGAGTGTTGCGATCCAAAGTTCGGTCCAGGCATGGGCTGCATGTACGGAACGTTGTTGTAGGGAAACGGGGCGAAACCAGGATTGATGTTCATGGCGAAACCGGGTGGAGGCATGTTGGACTGGTTGCCGGCACTGGAAGCGATCGAGAAGGGCGAGGACATGATGCTGCCAGCAGGCTCCTCCATAGGCGTGGGGATAAGAAATGAACTCTCGGGAGTCTCTGTGAGCGTCGTCACTGTCCGTTCGCGGTTCATAACATTGTTGCGGCCCTTGCGCTTCTTGTTTTGCCTTGTCGCCATCTAATACCAGTCCAACCCCCGTCAGAAACCCAATTCTCTATCGAGCTCGGATGGCGACACGGACCCACGAGTTAGTCGCTGCACCCTGGTACTGGCCTCGATCGTCCCCGCGATCTTGGTGCAGACAAACTTCAGGAGATCAATTTCAGAGCTGGGAGCGGAAAGTATATAGTCAAGATACAAGTCGAGCAGCAGTTTGACGTGGAATTTTCGGACTCTCACTCCTCAGTGGCTGACGCTATCAGCACTTCTCCTCGTCACGCGCATCCGCCTCACCATCTAGGTAGCCTAGTACTCTGTCTACAAACACGTTCACCAACCTGTCTTGTCACCTATGGCGGCGGAGAATGGCTCTCTGAACTTGTGAAAACCTCGCCAACTCGAACCCAGAGACCACACGTGTTTCGACAGGTTGTTGTTTGTTCGCGCAAATATTGCCGTATAAGGCATGGCATGGCGCTTAACTAAGTAGTAACCTCAACGTTGCGTACAACCAATCCTACTCTGAGCTTTCTAGGGTACTCGTCGATGACGGCGAGAGCATTGTTTAAGGACCACTATTGCGACCGTGTCTCAGAAAACTTGCAGAACGTACTACGCTGGATGTGTTGACCGACATCAATCCGTCTTAGTAACTACAGCGAGCCAACTGTGCGGGGTCACCGTGATCTATGGACAATGGACATCCTCGAGCAGATTCCTGTCAATTGTGAACGATGACAGTGCAGGTGAAAGTTGTCTGCTGGAGGTCTCCAGTCCTCGTTCGCTCGAATTCTTGCTACTATCAAGCTCTCAGAGCCCTGGAGTTTGGCAAGGCACCGGCCAACTCTTGGACCGCCGCGGATGTCCTTCTGATTCTCCATTCTACATCTTTGCACCCCCGTTCTGCCATCAAGACATGCAGCCTCTACCAGGGCATCTATTCAGCGTCTGTCAGCTCCTGGGCTCGTGGCGAGTCGTCTCGATTCTCAACTAGTGCCTCCAGGCCCGTCGGAGCGCGTTGAAGGCGGCTCGGAGCTGCGCCCTGGCTCCCAGATGGCAGAGATAATAGACCAGTTGCTTGGGAAACACGCCCCCAATACATCTAGCTTCTAGTGACACGCCTCGACGAACTCTGCTGTGCGTTCTAGAACGAGGTCCCTCTGTCCTGCGCTGTCCTGCGCAGATTCTGTCGGATCTCATGACCCCCGTTGACGAGCGGCACCTGGCCTGGAGTCTCCGCGCCCGCGCTTTTGGTATTATTGTCAAATACAGGACTGATGTCAGCACAGCTGGCAAGCAAGATGTACCGCAATCACCCCGCGGCCGATAGGCCCACAATGCTCTACAAATAATCGTACTATGGGCCGTGGGACGAAGATCAATTCCAAATTCCATCCTCGAGCAGGCCTTCTTTCCCCAGCCTGCGAACCCTCGACCAGACCTAACCCCGGCTTCCAGACGTGCTGGGACACGCCACGAGGCAACACAACATGCCCAATACGGCTCTTCTCACAAGCCCACCGTAGTCACTCGAATGACAATCGGTTTCAATCAAACACATCGATACCTGTGTCGATCGTCCCGTGAGCGCACCCATGGCTCGTCGATGATCGGGGGAGGCCCTTCTCGCGCGCGTGCCTGTGCATATCCCCAGCTTCTTTCATATCGCACCGATACATCCCAGGGTCTCGCAGCGCGTCGCGTCTGCCAGCGGCCAGCCCGCTGCAGCGCGGCGTGTCTCCCAGGGACCCCCGTCTCGCGCTGTCAGACGCATCCTGGGCACAGCTCGACGGGACGGGTCACACGCCCCAGCTCGTCGCCTTCGACCCGCGTCGCGCATCCATCGGGGACGCACCGCCTGCTAATAATGCCTGCCCAACTGGCCACAGCCACGCGCGCGTGCGACAGCGGGCCTGGCTTCTGCTGCCTGCACGCCTCGCCTCGCCTTGCGCAAGGCCAGCCGCGGCCGGCGGGGCACGCAGTGCGCCCAGCGTCCCGTGACGACGTGCGTCCCCATCCCCCCGCGCGCGCATTCAGCGGGAGAACGTCGCTGAAAGTGCACGTCATCGCGCGCGCCGTGCCAAGGGCGCGCACGCGCACCTGATCGCCCAGCACGTCCGTGGTTCGCATTGTGCGTAGCGCTGCCCCGTTGCGGGCACCCGGCGCCCACCCAGCGCACCCCAGGCGTCCTCGACTCTCGACTCTCCGGCCTCCCCTGCATCAAGGCACCTCCTGCCGCGCAGAGCAGCCCGTCCCACCCCGCTGCCCCCTCCCCCGTCTCCATTCGTGGTGCATCGTGACTTCATTGCGTGCTAAAAACAGATAATACACCGACTATGCTACGTCCGGCCACACGCCTGCGTCTCTTCCACACACCGCCCACCCCCGTGCTGCGCATCGCGCGCGTCATAAGTAATCAGTGTAGCCAGCCATGCGCGATCAGTCATACCATCGTTCAGTTCGTGCGTAACAAGTGCATGGGACCAGAGTCATATATCCATCAGGGAGACGTGAGTAGTGTAAGCAGCAGCAGGCAACATCCCTCCATCTCCAGCGCCGCCTAGCCCCTCCGGGCACCGCGGGACCGCGCAACGTGTGTGCAGATGGACGCTGGGCTGCCCTTCGTGCACGGACGCGAACAGCGCAGGCCCGGGCGCGAGGGCGGGTGGTCAGTGCGGGTCGTGCTAGGATGCACGTGTGTTCGTGGGTGGTTTTGGGCCGGGCATCGCCATCGAGGAGCGCACCGGGGCGCGGGGGCCGCTCGGATGTAGAGGACAAGGCGAGGGCTTGAGGGATGCAGCGGAGTCGGGGGCGGCGGTCCACGGAGGGATTGTCGTCGTCAATAAATACGGTGCGGCATGGATCGGAGGGGCTTGAGGATGTAGTTGTAGTTTGCGACGGAGCAATGCAATATGGACAATGGACAGTACAACAAATGGCACAACCGTGGAACGATCTAGCAGTCTTGGGGCAAAAACGCAGGGAACGGCATGCAAGGGCGGCTCGGACCTGCAGCGCGCGGACGGGGGTGGGGGACTCGGCGGGCTCGACACTGGGGCGCTGGGACTTGGGTCGATTCACCGCGACGCAGCGCTGCTCGCGCTCTCGCTCCGGCCCTGCGCCTGCGCCTGCTCCGCCCCGCGCTTCCCGGCGATCGTCAGCCAATTCCACCACCGCCCGCGTCCTTTGCTATCCTCCTCGTCGTCCTCCTCCGCGCCCGCGGGCACGCCGAGGCCCTCCACGTTCGCAAACGAGACGTACCCGTCCATCGCGCGGCACACCGCGGCCGCTGCGCGCGCGTCGAACGGCGACGGCGGCGTCGGCGGCGGCGTGAGCGGGCTCGGGCTCGCACTCGCGCTCCCGGGCGAGCCGGGCGGCCGCTGCGTGTGTGCCCGCGGCGAGCCCGGGGCGCGGGGCAGCTGGAGCGGCGGGGACGCGGCGCTGCGGTGCTTCGCGTGCTTTGCGCTCGCGTGGGCAGACTCGAGCGACGTCAGGCTGGCCTGTCTCAAACGGATGACGCAAGAGCGCCCACAGTGCGTCAGCGCGGATCGTCCATGCGGGGAACGCGGGGGGTACTCACGTCTACGTGCGCGGCGAGGAACAGCTCGCCCTCGCTGCTCATATTCCTGCTGCTCGCCATCGAGTTCGCGCTCGCGCTCCCGCTCGCACTCCCGCTCTCCCTCCCGTTCCCACGGGGCCTCTCCGTGCTCTGCGCCCGCCGCTCCTGCTCCTTCGCGCCGCGCAGCACGCCCTCGAGCCTGCTCCTGAGGACCGCCTCGTGCGGGGTGAGCTGCGGGCGCTCGCCATCGAGCGACGCGCGCGGCGGGGACGCGGGCGTCGCGTGGGCGCTCCCGCCAAACGTCCCCGAGTGCGATCTCGAGTGCGCGCGCGACGCACGGCGCACGGCCGGCGAGGAGTGCACCGAGCGCTGCAGCTGCCCGCGCGCGGGCGACGTGCCGGGCGTCGCGTACGCCGTCGGCGGGCTGCCGGGGACGAGCGTCCGCGCGGAGGCGTCCGCGCTGCCGACGCTGTTATTCCTGAACAGGGCCGGCTTCTGCTGCGGGTGCTGTGGGTGGGGCAATGGGTATGCCTGGGTCGACGAGCCCGACGAGCCCGAGGCGGAGTTGCCGCTGCGCGTGCGCCAGAGCCACGCGCGCGGGTCGTCCTTGTCGGACATGAACACGTCGTCGCAGGCGCACTCGTCCTCGCACGACGCCTCGGTCGACGCGGACGACGCGGTGTGGCGGCGGAGCCTCCGCGCGGGGCGTGTGGGCGAGTTGGGCGTGGACAGCGGCGTGGGCAGGGGTGGCGGATTCTGCGCCATGCGTTCGTGCTCTTCTGCACGGCGCAGCGTATCCCGGAGCAGCCGCTCGGAGCGGCTTGGTGGGCGGGGCATGGGTGGGCGTACCGGTGCGTGCGACGCGGGGAGGGCGGGCACCGAGGGCAGGGGGGGTAGCTGGGATGATGTGGGAAGGGGAGAGTTGGGCTGCGAGGCTGAATACGAGGACTGGCGTGCTCTTGAGCGCGAGCGTCCACGCGCGACGTGCATGTCGGCGGAGGAGGACGGTGCTGCGCTGTGCACGGGCGCGGTGGAGCGCGAGGAGAGGGGGGTGGGCGAGTGCACCTGCATGGACATGGCGAGGGTGGGGCGTGACGGCTGCGGGAGGAAGAGGAGGGTTCGGTGCGGTGATCTGTGGGAGCAGGAGAAGGGGCAGGTGTAATATCGCGGGAGGCCAGAGTTGCGAGGCAGGGTCGGGTGGAAGTGGAAGCAGGGGGGGAAGAAGGCAGGGTCAGCACAGGGTCATATACGGGTGCGGGTGAGAGGTGGGAGGACGGTGCGCGAGCACATACGGGGGGGCGGGGAAGACGGGATGAAGGGGTACAAAGGTAGATTGGATGGGCCATTAAGAAGGAGGGGACGAGAAGCTCGCAGCGCAAAGGATAGGCGCGGCAGACCGTGCACATGCGTACGGATGAACACGGTGGCTGGCCGTGGCATTTGGCACCAAAGGGTGCTCGAGGCACTGGGCCAGACGCCGGTGCGGAAAACGAGGCAAAGAACATATTCGTCCGCGCTTACGGACGCCCGTGGATTAGGTTTGCATCCGCTCGTTCTCGCAACAGATGCATACACCGCTCCAGCAGGGCCCCTCCTGCCCGATCCGGAAAATGACAGAAGACCAAAGGGAATCTGCGAAACGGAAGCAAGAAGACGGCGCAAAACGTAAACTGACCTTAGTGACCGCGACCGGAGCGACCGCGGGGAATGTGCAGGCGTCGAAGGGGCCGCACGGTGAGAGGCGGCCGGCGTCGCAGGGCCGGACGGCGGGCTTCCAAATGAGGATACGGACGGAGCGGGCGTGAGGAGCGCGCGGTGCAGCGAACGAGGGGGCGGGGTGGCGGAGGGGCCGGCGCGGGGGCGGGCGTCGAGGGCGAGCGAGATGGGGCGGGGAGACGAGGAGGACGGGGAAGAGGGAGGCGGTACTTGAGCGTGCAAACTGTGACGCGGGTGCATCTGCGAGCCGTAGCCGGCGTGTCGCGCGTGATGGGCCTGGGCTTTCGCCCTCGGCGCGTGGGGCGCACGGCCCGCCTCCGCCTCGTCCGTTCCCGGTGCGCACGCATATCCCCGCCCAGACGACGACGGCGAGCTCGACAGCGCCGCGTCTGCAAGCCCGCTTCGACTTCGCGGTGCGAACCCGGTGCGCCTGCCCGTGCCCCGTCCCCCCCTCTTCGCCATCGACCCGCCGCCCGGGCTCGCCTCTCGGGGCCGCAGGCCCGGGTGCGCCGCCGCGGGCTGCTCTTCACATCCGGCGTCGAGATCCCCTGCTCGATCGCGGGGGCCGCGCCCGCTCGTCCGCCGCAGGGACGGGGAGAAGTCCAGCGTGTCGATCCGCCGGAGCGTGCGCCGGGGCGGGGCGTCGGGCGTGCGGGGGGCCCGTCTTGCGAGCTGCCCCGCCGCGTACGGCGGCGAGGCCGCGAGGGACGAGCGTGAAGACCAGCTGCTCATCGCGTCGTCGCCGGCTGCGCGTCGCCAATACTGGGCGTATAATTGCGGTGTGATTGCCTGGGATAGCCTGCGTTCGCGGGGTTGGATGTCGGCCACGCGGCGCGGCTAGCTTGCTCGTGTGCGGGGCTGTCCTGGCTGGTCGTAGCGTCGTGGTCCGCGTTGGCGGCGTCGTAGGCGGCGTGGCGGGCGTGGTGGTCGTCCAGGAGTCGGGGGAATATAATCCTGAGCAAAAAGGAGCCCCGACGACGTCCAAATATGCGCACGCGCGTTACGTAGCAGACACCCAAACAACGCAGACCGCGCACCCACGGTCCAGACCCCGCCCATTATCCTGCGTCACGCCTGACGCGCCACAGCCCCCGGCCCAATCGCCGGCCTCACAAACCACACGCGTGACATTCCCACGCTTCGTCTTTCTTTCATTTTGTGCAAATCGCCTGACAGCTACCCCGCACTACCGCGCCCCTCCCCATTCCCCGCACGCGCATTATATTCCCTGCAGGCACCCGCTCCGGACCTCTCGACGCACGTCGCACGCCTGCGCAAATTCCGCTCGACGTCTTCCAGCTCGTCCCGGGCAAATTCTGCTCTGCTGCACGCGGCGGACGCCACCGAGCCCGAAGCAGCGAAATGGGCCCGGCGCGGCGGTCCAGACCGCAGCATGCGCGCGCGCGTTCTGCCGTCCGCTGCAGCCGCTGGCTTTGGGTGGTTACCGACCGCGGCCCTGGCGGCGCAACGGATCAAGCAGCCTCCGTGCGACGGCGATCAGTGCGCCGCACCCACGCCCGTCTTCGCCGGGCGCCGTCGCTGCCGCCACCGCCACGCCGGCGTTGGGAGGTGCGTCGGCGTGCCAATGGCTGGCTGGCTGACGGATGATGCTGAATTTCCGAGGGGGCTGCCTGCCTGGTGTGGACGCGCCACGTCCAGCTCATCACCCCGTGCTGGATTTGCATTTGCATTTTGCGATATCGCTGCTCCAAGGCCCAAAGCCCGTCGCGAGGGGGTGTCGCTCAGCGGGTGTCGAGCACGCCCCGCCAGGCCCGGCCTGCCCGGTGGCAGCTACCTATAGCGGCGTCCTGTCCGGATATCCAAATTCAGACAGCCTCGCAAATTGGCCTGCGGACGACGTCCTCGCATACGGCCGTGGCCTCTGGCGCATCGGAATAAACCTCGTTCGGACGCTCGGATGCGATAGCGGGCGCGCTATCGCAAAGCGACCCCGCAGATGTTCCGACAATGCCTCTGGCCAGAGCCCGATTCCCCAGCCCCGCTCGTACGTGTGCGCTGTGACGCGTTCCCTGGTATCTGGCGTTTGCGGTGCGGTACTGGTGCGTGAAGAGCCGCCTGCGCCGCGCAGAGTTGTCCGGGAACGACGATGCGCGGACGAGCAGGATCTGACATAACGTGAACGGCGCAGGGGTGCACATGACGCAACCGGCCTCATGCACGATTCGTGCGCGCGCGATCTGCGCTTCGTTCGTCGCACCGAGAAGCTCACCGAAGCCTCGCCCAGATCTCGCTCGAATTAGCTCAGCATCCTCGTCTCGCCTTCCAACACCGACGTCAGCATCAATATTAATATCATTTGCAAGCGACTCTTCCACCGACCGCGCGAGCTGGCCGTATAGCTCTTTGGCCTCATACGCGCCCACATCAATTTCACTGCTGTTGATGCTATTCGGGGCCGAAGCATGACCGGAACATGCTGCACACTGCAAGGCCTGGCAAGCCCGATGCCTCATCTCGTCCTGCGCCGGCTGCTCCCGCCGATTTCCTCAGCTGCCAGCCTCGGACGCTACGCATACCGAATACGCACCGCGCGCGAACGCAGCACGCTCAGCTGGCCGCGCCTCCTTACGACACGCCCCTTGCGCGCGACTGGTGGCCTCCCGTGCGCCGTTATTGCCTCTCAGCAGGCAACCCTCTGTGGGATGGCGCGCGCGACAACGGGAAGCCGACCCCCCCGGAAGCTCGCGCGTGCGTCTCCCTATCCCCGCCTCCTCACGCGTTCTTAATGCTATTCGGAATCCTCCCCGGAATCCTTCCTGGTGATCCAGCCCCATAGCCACCGGGGGCTGCAAGGCCGAATTCGCGCACTCCGATAGATGACGGAGTACTTCGCGAGGCTCTGCCGTCCAATGGCACAGACCGCTATCGAGGTGCTGGCGTACTAGGATGCCTTTTCCCGCTCTCGACTGGATCGAGAGCCCCGGAGCTTGCACGTCTTCCTTGGATCTCCTTCGACCGCGCGCAGCATCCTGGAATTTGCCAATTCGCGAGCATGCCTGACGTCGCTGAAGTCGCGCGTGCGGAATCGGAGCTGGCAATGCTTCAACGCGCGATTTTCGCGACTCGATACTCGATATTAGACTATTGAGGGTGGGTTCCCGCTAAAGCCACGCTCGGGACGCATTCACTGACCGTATGCGTCCTTTCGGCTTCTTGGCTTCTTCGCTGGTGTAAGTTCTGTGCCACTCTCCACGCTATCTGCTCGTATATCACACCTGAAGTCTTCTGGCGTTTTTGGCGTCACTCGAGAATGCAATACGCCCAGCTGGCTCCAACTCATTACGCACAATCTGGCTTCGCGTGCACCATTGTCGACTTTCGGTGTGGGGCGACATGCGCGACAACCGAAGACCGACACTCCCGGAAGTATGTCCCTTGCGTCCGCTGGCCCCCGCTTCCTCACGCGTTGTTTACGCCACTCGCAGTGACCGGCGCATCTCTTGTCATGAGGTAACACAGCTTCCGGAGGCCTGTAACGGCCAAACTTGCTCAGTCCGATGAATGACGCAACCCTTCGTCGTGCTCTGAAGGATGGCTCCTCGTGCATTGAGTTGCGAGCTCCGGAATTGGCACATCCTCCTCACATGTCTCTCTCGACATCGCGTAGCCTCCGGGACTTTGGCAATCGACGAACCTACTCGATATTGCTGGAGTCGGTCATAGCGGGATTGGGGCTGAACCCACCCCGACGAGCGATTTTAGCGACTCGGGAGTCCATTTTGGACTGTTGAGGATGTTTTCTTCGTTAAAACCGCGCCCGGACCATGATCTCATCAGCACCATACACGTCCAACCTTATTCTGCATTAGGCACGCAGTGAGCCCATTCGGCCGCGTCGCGCCTTCGCTGGCGTAAGCTCTGTTCCACACTCTGCACACCCTACGCATCGTTGCTGTCTGTCTGTTCATGCATCTCGAAATTTTCCGGGGTTTGCGCGCACATAGTCGTTGGTATGTCTTTGGCTATCATCGGCAATCCCGTTTCTGATGTTCGACGTAGTGGAAGTCGATTACACACTGCTTCCCTTGTATTCACGCGAGATGAGGGCGTAATCGCATAAAATGACCTCTGCGGTGCTCCAACTGTCTATCTACCTCTGTGTTAGCGGTCGTTATCTCACCGCACGCTGCGTCTGCAGATCGTCCAGCGAGTCGTGCAACTTCCTGAAAGGCAACGCAGGACAAGCGATGCACGTGACTCGCGCAGCTACCGACACGCCCGCCTCTCAAGGAGCCCTCTTCTCCCGCGTCGCAGTACTGTCCGCGTATCGAATTTGATTATAAGACCCGCACCCGGCTTTGAAATTTGACAGATCGCACGGGCAGTCACACCGAACTTTCTCTGTCCCTCAGCGATTCTTCGCGACCGCGGGATCCCTTGGCGAACATCCCAAAACCGCGCCATCGTGTTATTATCGTGTATTCTACCCCTCAATTAAATCGCTCTCGTCTCGGACTACGCACCCACGCAGTGCGAGCTTCACCAATCGCGGCCATCTAATCGACCATCGCCCGGCGATATCACATCTTCCTCGACACTAACCCGACGCGCCGCGTCTCGCCCTCAACACGCCGTCCTATACCGTCCTCCGATCGCCCCCTCCCACTCTCACAGCCGCCAGACTAATCCCCTACGCCCGCCCCGGACAATCCGATCGCACCATCGCTGCAGACACGCCCGCGGTCATAGGAGGGCGGAGGCGCCGTGCGCGCACGCAGATGACCCCCGCCGAACCTCGTCGAATCTTCGCGACGGCCGGTGTGAGCGACCCGTGCGCGCAACCACATATCAGCCCATCACGCCCAGGCAGCGCGGCACCCTCTGGCCGCCTGCTCCCTCGCCGTCTCGCCGTGGAGCGCTGCATACAGTCCAGTCCGACGCACCCGCCCACCTGTCGGGCGTGGCGACCGCGCTTTCGAATCTGCACTCGCGATCTGGGCCGAGACTCGCGACTGGGACAAAGACGGCTGGGGCGGCTGCGCGTGAGTTTGTTCGACGGGCTGAGAACGCGTGGGGAGTGCGCTGAATTGTGTGGTGGGTCGTATTGCCCGCTGGGGGGCAGGTTCTGGTGGAAGATCGAGCAAGGCCTCGTCGCTGCGCCGAATCTCCTTCGGACGTCAAGTTGTCTTCCACTATCGCTTTCCAGACAATGGGTCCTCGTCGAGGCCCACGCTCCCTACTCCACGTCCGCCCCCGAGTCCGCCCCGTGCACTGCAGACGTCGAAACCACTTCTAGTCTGAGATATCTGCCCTACCACCCACCCGCACAGGCTTCGCACGACCTTTGGGTCTCTTCTGCCGCGAAGTCTGATCCACCGCTGTTCTTTATTCGCAGTATCCACTCTGGGCATAGTCGTCCTACTCCTGCATCTGTATCGTGTTCGATCGATCATATACAATCCTCGACCCATTCCCGGGCACATCACACTTCTGCACGCGTGCGAACCAACGCTCCATGGCGCTTCCGGATTATCTTCCTTCCCTCGCGCGAGGATTCGAGGTTCTATTCCGGATGCGGGACACCGTCCGTCGTCAGGCCGCACAGATGACCGTGCTCGATTGTCATGCCGCTGCGCACGCAGCACTGCCGGACGACTCATCGCCATCCTTCTCCCTTCCTCCAGACGACTTCTGGCCTCGCCCACCTGAGCGCACACCATAATCCCCACCTACAGACGCTCCTGCTCGCCCGACAGATCTCAACCCCTCACGCATCCTCGCAGGGCGTTCCGCTCGATATGCATCCCAGTCGGCGCCCGCCGCTCCACTTGGTACCTCCAGAGGCGAGTCCCACCCGCGCACCCCCGCCGCCGGCACCTGCCGGCACCGACGCGCTATCCCCCGCGCATCTCAGCTCTGCACATCAAGTTGGAGCGCGAGCTCTGATGCTCGCGGGCCTGGACCGCGCCCCACCGTCTGGTGATGGACGCGGCGCACCGGTGGAGCGTGCCTGCGAAGTCGTTCCACGCGCAAAGCAAGGATTGGCGGGGGAAGCACGACGTCGGACTAGGCTTTGATACCGGGGCGCGAGGTGCACAAGACCGCCTGGGCTGCGCTCCGCCGACGCCGTCGTCGTCATGGCCCGGCCAAAGTTGGAAATACTTTTGCGCCGTGTACTCTGTGTCTTGTGCCCAGCCGAGCGAACCACCCTTGCCGGAGCGCGCATCTCTTCGGGTGCAATGCGCCTAGACCATGGGCTGCAAGTCCTCCGCATCTCCGGACTCAAGTAGCACCCTCGCCAGACGACGCGAGCAGCCGGCTTGGCCATTGGGATCTCGAAATACAGCGTCTTTGCACGACTCACGGGACGCCCCCTCACGGGCCTGGCCGCCGCTCGCAGATGACGGACTCGCAAGTCGCAAGACAGAATCAATGAGAAGCCCTATGACGCAATGTGGGGAAGCGGGCGCCTGTCGCAGGAGCTTGTTTGGCGGGCGAGCAGCCCCCGACGCTGGGAGTCTCGGGGACGCAATTTGCAAGGGCGAGGAGAGCACTTGATCACCAGTGCTGCTGAGGTGCGGGCTCCGAGGACGGCATCGCGCGATGTGTGTCCGGGTCGAGCTCGGCTGCATCCAGGTGCCAGGTGCTCGACGAGCCTGACCAATGTGTTATATCATCTCTTGTGCAAGAGTGGGCGTGGTTTCCAGCTTCGCTTTCTGCTGACCTCTTCCTGTGCGCATGCCTGACCCAGCGACGGCAACACGAGGTGCACATGCTCGCCCCGAGCACGGCAGTCGCACGATCAATCCCGACGTCTTGGTGAAACTCGAAACTCTTTCGGCTTGCAAATACATGTCCAGCTGCACGTACCTCAAAGTTCACGAGCTTTGCGCACACGAGGCGACTAAACCACCTCGCGTGACTTCGGTAGCCGCCGCTCACAGACTCTGTACGTAACACTCGAGCTAAAACTTCGGTTTCATTCGCTCATGCGCAGGTCAGCAGCCTTCGCAATATATCTTCACGCTCACGGACACTCAAACCAGCCTACGCTTTGCTGTTTACATTAGCTCGTTGCCTTTCGGTCCACGCCGTCATAGCCAGCGTCCCGACATACTGCCTCCGGCATCTCGACGTGCTGCGTCAAATGATTACAGCGACCACAGGACCAATTGGCGTCGTGGCCCTCTGCTCGCCCTGGCATTTTGCGAGACTGCGGATGACAGAACGATGACGGCTGCCACAGTGTCTTTCGTCATTCCAGATCAACCCGGCTCACACTTGACGTTCAGCCTGATCATCTGTTCCGGCCACACCTCCGTCCGGACAATGCGACGCACCTCGGCCACGGGCCTGCGCACCTAGCAACATTCGAGATCAGCACGGTCGAGACGCTCGGGCATCGCTCAGCATGTTCACCTAAGCTGATCCGGTTGCTCGAGTCATCACGAACGTGCATGTCCTGCCCTGCGAACAATTCATCTGCACTGCCGGTAGTCTCGCAATATGCCCTATATTCGGCAGGCTGTGCTAAGATGGCGCTCGGGCCCTTGGTGTCCTGTCCGGAAGCGCTCTGGACAACATTCAGGTAGAAGCGCGCGTTCTCGAATTCCGGACGAGTCGCACATTTATGCAACCACCATCGACATCAGGACATAGCTTCGTCTCGCTGTCTTCCACCAAGGTGATATCTCGAATACTGGTGGTCTGTGTCCTTGTCTTCCCAACTTCGCTCTGCGCATTTCGGCGCTTCAAATCCTCAGGGTACCTCTTAATGCAGTGCGGTTGTTTCGCTGGTGAGGCGTCCCCATCTACTTCAACGTGCCGAGGGCGAACATCATACAATCATAGGTAATGCTGCCCCGCCAGATTCGTTTGCTCGTCGTCATCGATGTACGGGTCGCATACCTGGTGGCCAAAGTTACCCCGGACGGATATTGCCACGATGGCACGGGGCGACGGCGCTACGGCCAGACGCACCACGCGTGGATATCTCCATCTTTCCCATTTCGCAGCGGACAATACTCCTGAAAATGGGACCATTGTCCTTGAGAGGCGATTCTCGGGATACAGGTCGGGATACAGGGAACCCTCGCCAGATCAGCGGGATGCTCACAAGGCTTCAAGGCTGCCGTTATCCCTACAGGCACTGCAAGTCTGCACGGATCTCCGCCGGACATCGCTGTATCCCGTTCTCGTCCTGAGTTGAAGACCAACGTGCGCATTACGTGCGGGCTCCGCGTCTGCAACGTTTCTGAGGAGGCTACTCGTCGTGCAAATGCGGTGGTGCTCCCTCTGCATCTTCGGTCCGAACCCTGGCTGAACTTGGTGCGCTGACGCTCGTGGTAACCTCGGCTTTTCAAGCAGCACAGGATGCGGAGGATCAGCGCACTCCGGTCGCACTCGTCACACTTACATCACGCCTTGCGAAAACAAGCTACGTGCCCTGTTATATCCTCGGCATCAGTCCCATTACGCCGCACGAGACGCATCTGCTGGCGTCGTTCCTGTGTCTTGATGGCTGGGCAGCGCCCGCGACATTCATCGAGTACCCCAAACCGGTCCTGCATCCTATCTCTGTCTGTTATAACCTACGAATTACGACACCCTTCGACATCGACCTCCTTCTGACCGCTCTTCTCCGGGGTATCATTCGCCCCAGCTCTCACGCATCGAAAAGAAATAGGCTGTGCTACCGGTCTCATGGTGCGCATATTGGTGAAGCCGTCGCCCGTTCCAGCCTCGAAAGTCGGTCCGCGCCACCCAGGTAGCCTAATGTCCAAAAATTGGTGAAATCGGAGCCTGTGGTCTATTGGGGTGCGTTACTGGTCTCATATTCAACATACGCACACGCATATCCGCCTTCCGGACCTGATTCCGCATGACGGGACGCGCGAGAATTCGACGCCTCCGAACATAGGACGCTCCTTGTGCACGAGTTACGGCAGTCAATATTCTTCACCTTCGCACCGTGTCCGCAGTCAAATAACCGGCGGGAGATAAGGGCGAAGTCCCCCGGCTAGCCGATAATTGACATCCTGACAGTTCATATACTCACATACTTACTCGCTTACCCGAGACACACATACCTTCTCTCGCTCACCTACACGGTACACAGCACACGTCTAATACCGGTTACACCTGTATAGTTTATACATCTGTCCTACTACAGCACGCTGTAGGGCAGAGAACTATGCAATCGCATTCGCGACATGGGTAGTGTATAATGATGTTGTATGAATCGGGACAAGAAACCAACAATGAACAGTCCACGCGTACCCGGCTAGCGCCCGGCACACGATAAGCAAGCACTGCGCTGTAAAGCAGCCCCCGCCGCCCGCACATGCGCGGGCGGCGCATACAAGATAGTCAGTCGTGAAGAGAAAAGGTCCGAGTGCGTCTACGTGAGGAGTCCATGAGTGGGAGAGCGCTACAAGCAGCAGCGCAAACAGGACCTGGCTTTGGAACCAATGCCAGATTGCAGCGGCCAGAGACAAGGTGGGAGGAGCAGCGGCAGGCAGGGCGGAACAGGGTGCGTAGGTAGACGTAGGCAGGGCGGGTATATTCCGTATCGTAAGTATAGATGAGCATCGGGAGATGGGACGCCGTCCGTGTCCTGTCCGTGCCAGCCCCGCCGCACGCGCACTAGGGCGCGCTACTGCGCGTAAACCTGCTGCCCCTCGCCAGGCGGTGGCGAGTAGCCGGACTGCATCTCGACGGGGGGCTGCGCGTAGTACTGCTGCTGCGGCTCTGGGTATCGCGGCGTGGGCGACTCGGGAATCTGCTTTTCTTCGGCAGGGCTGCCTTTGCCTCCATCCGCTGCGGCGGTGGCAGCAGTCGGGTCGCCGATACCAGCACGGGTACCCCAACCAGTCTGACAGATTCATGAATACACGTCGATGGAGATGATAGCGATACGTACCTCGTGAAGCGTGAGCAGCGCATAGAGCTTCATGATTGCGAAGTAATACCCGAACGCGATGAACGCCGGGACGTAGATCACATCCTGCGGACGGAACCACAAATGCGGCAGGAGCTTCGCCGTACGTGTCGCTGTCAGCCATATGACATAACTGACAACGATGTTCCTATAGCGACAACATGAGCCTATACTGAGAACTTGCAGGGCAAAGCACATACCACCATGGCAAATGGTAACCACCGTCGTCGATGGGCAGGGTGCTCTTGTAGATTAGGTATGCGACGAGACATGGGCCGGAGAGGAGTGTGAACGGGTTGAACAGCTTGTCCACCTATCGTGATTCAGCGTCAAAACACGATCGTCAATCACCTGTCGATCATGACCACATAAAAAAACTGCGCACCATGGTATATGCAACATATGGATGAGTTGTCCAGATGTAGCGCTCCATGAACAGAGAACGGAGGTCAGACCGCCACGTATTACGCGTCCACCGTAGGACCTGTTTGAGGAACCGCCAGTTAGGCTTCATCGTCGACAGCAGCTCGGCCTCCTTGCAGCACTGCACGTATGTGCTCCAACCGTGGCTGACCATCCAGCGCGTGAGGAACTTGTCGTCGCCCGAGTTCAGCTGGTACTTTCCGAGCCAGTAGTCGTGCGTGAAGCCGTGGAGGAACTCGGGGTCCTTGAGGATGACAGTGCGGTACGCGGCAGTACGGCCAGACAAGCACGGGAGCCCGCCGTCGATGTGCGTCGAAGACGCGATCTCGATGTTACGGATGGACAGACGGAACGCAGCGAGGACCTCCCAGACGGTGAATTTGTCGCCACAGGGCTGGACACGCTGCGACGTGCCCACACCGCCCATCTTCTGGTCCTCGAAGCAGGCGAGGGTGTATGGGAGGAGCGTGGGCGGCCAGATAGCGTCGTCGTCGGCAAAAACGATGATATCCGTGGTGGTGTTCTTGATGCCGTGGGACATCTGCAGCCGCTTGTTCGCATAGGGCACAGTGAGGACGCGGATGCGCTCTGGGTCGACCGCATTCGCGAGCTCCTGGAGCGGGCCAAGCATCTTTTCCTCGGTGATGATGAGGATCTCCTTGGGCTTGCCGACGAGCCAGCTGTGGGCGGCCTCCTTGAACTCCTCGCCGGCATCAATGGTGGGTACTACGATCGTAACATCTTCTTCGGCGATGTATGTTGGGTTTTCAGGTAGAGGGATGGGACGGTATGTCCAGGACGCGACAAGACGAATGAGGTACCATAGATATCGGTAGAAACTGCCTCGAGGTCAGCATGTGGACTACGTGAGTGGCTCTGGAACGTACCCAATGACCCCAAATGGTACAACTGAAGAACGGTGTCAGCGGCGGCCATGGACGGCGCTGGAGCGGGGACTTACAGACTGGGAAGTGATCAGAGGTCAAACGAAGCATTGTTCGACCACGGGGGGGTTAGGACACGCAAAACGGCAGATGTGCAAAGGAGCGGGTAGGGGATGGTGTGGTAGTCGAGTCGAGCGCCGCGGACAGCGAGCGCACCGTCGTCTTCGTCGTTGTCGTCGTCGCTGGCAGTTGGCGAGCAGCCAGCCTCAGCGAAGTCGATGGCGACGACACGTCCAGCCCGCGTCAGCCACCTCATCACGCAATTCAAGCGGAGTACGGCGGACTTTCAAAAGAGAAGCTTCCCGATACAGGTGTTCTAGGGCCCTCTCCTTACGTGTTTGACGCTCCGACTCGGCGTCTGCTCGGCTTCCTTGTATTTCGCTAGCGGAGTTCCTCACGCACATCAAACTCCTGTCTTCCTCACGAGTCCACGGCCGTCTGCTGCCTCCACAAGTCCCCATGTTCGAAAAACGCAGCCTTCGAGCGCAAGCACAGTGCTGAATTTTTTGGATAAGGCACGGGAGGTGTGCCTATCGCCGACTGTGATGGGTTGGGCTGTCACACAGTGCCGCGCCCGAGGTCGGCACCGCGCTCAGTGCTGTTCGGATCAGCCTGCAGTTCTTCCCGTCGTCAAGTTCGGTTAGCCCATTGCGGGGCTGTGGATAACAGGCTTGGCTGTCTATTTATTGAGAATACAAATTGCAGCGGTGATCCTTCACAGGCCTACGCATGCTACATATACATGAACGAGCTGGGCTTTTCTTGGGACCAACATCTGTGCTGGCCATCGAACGTGTATCGGAAAGTTACGAGGTAGACGGACGGTGTGAGATGACCATTGCCAGGCTCACGGGAACCGTCCAGACAAAAGTGTACGGACCGCCGGGTGGGTGCGGTCCACGACAAATAAGCATCCCGTCATGTCGAGGCTATCTCGCGTGAAAATAGCCAAGACTGCATTCGATGTTCCAATCGGTGAATTTTACGTGTGTAGATGTGTCGAAAGAATCCTGCTGTGCGCTCAGCCAGCAGACTGACTCCTCAGCTTGGATGAGCCGCTGCAACGTTCGGCTCGAGTCAGTCAAATAGCTTGCAATGGAATCGACATGCACGAAGCTGGCTTCAGAGTAGAGACCTTGAGGGTGCCTCAGAGGTCTGCCCAGCTCGTCTAATTTCTCGAGTGCGAAATTTCGAGCGCCAGATTGGGCGCTTAATATCAGGCGACAATGCGGCGTCTATCTCTAAGACGATAAGATAAGATAAGATGCGTGCTAACTTCGACAAATTTCAATGACTGCTCAATGGCTGCAACCCTCACCACAAAGCCCGGTAACTTGCAAAGCAAGGCACTCCCGAGGTCCGTTTTGAATGCATATGCATAAATTTGGTTACAGACTCATGGTTCGACGTTGAACCAGTCCGTCTCGTCCGGATTGCGACAATCGCTCGCTTATTCTCGAGGAAAACCGTGATATAGCGCGTCGCGGACGGTACGTGACCGTCGAACTGAAGCGCTCAGCAGTCTATTGACCGGAGGTGCAGAACATGTTGGTCCTGACCGGAACTTCATTCCTCTCGGTCTCGAAACGGGACACGCTCCTGCGGAACATTCAGGAAAGGTGCCCCAAGATCGCCTCAGTCGATGCTGTCTACCTCCACCTGGTGGCGTGCTCCTCGGCAGCGGCAAAAGATGAGCTCTCGAAGCTGCAGTCCCCCTACAGACAGATCCTCGATCGCCTGCTCGCATACGGCGACGATATCAGTCTGCCCTCAACAGCAGAGGCGTTGCGCGCGTCCCACAACGTCGCTTTCGTACTCCCTCGGCCTGGTTCCATTTCCCCTTGGTCCAGCAAAGCCACAGATATCTCTGCCATCTGCAACTTGTTCAACTATGTTGAACGAATTGAACGTGGTGTCGTCTTCACCTTCACTACGACCGAAGGGAACGTTACGACAGAGGATCTGAGCACGTTCTCCCATCTCATCCATGACCGCATGACGCAGACTGTGCAGTTGTCACTTCCGGATGCAACTGCTCTGTTCGCTCACAAGGTACCAAGCCCTCTGCGCACTGTCGACTTGCTTTCCGAGGGAAGTTCGGACGCCCGAGAACGGCTCGTTGCAGCAAACAGAGAACTGGGCCTGGCTCTGTCCACCGATGAGATCGACTACCTCGTCGATGCCTTCGTCTCGGGTTCCTCCCCCATCAAGCGCAACCCTACGGATGCAGAGCTCTTCATGTTTGCTCAGGTCAACTCAGAACACTGTCGTCATAAGATCTTCAACGCATCCTGGACGATCGATGGAGCACCTCGCGACGTTTCCCTATTCCAGATGATCCGCAACACCGAGAAGTTGAATGGGACCGGCACGATCTCCGCCTACTCTGACAATGCTGCTGTCTTTGAGGGACATCCAGCCCCTCGCTTCGCCGTGACGTACTCTGCGTCAGAGGGCGCCGATGGTGTCCCCCTTTACCACTCGCAAGTCGAAGACATGCCTATTCTTGTCAAGGTCGAGACTCACAATCACCCGACCGCTGTCTCTCCTTATCCCGGCGCTGCGACTGGCTCTGGAGGGGAGATCCGGGATGAGGGTGCCGTCGGACGTGGATCCAAGCCCAAGGCTGGCCTCTCTGGCTTCACTGTTTCCAACTTGCTGATTCCTGGTCATGAACAACCCTGGGAGACCGACTTTGGCCGTCCGGCACATATCGCATCTCCCTTCGACATTATGGTCGAGGGCCCCCTCGGCGCAAGCGCATTCAACAACGAATTTGGTCGCCCAGCGCTCGCGGGCTATTTCCGTACGTTCGCGGAGACCGTTCCCGCCGAGGATGGCAAGTCGGAGATTAGAGGATACCACAAGCCCATTATGATCGCCGGTGGTCTCGGGAACGTCCGCACACCATTCGCCATAAAGTCCAAGATCTCTGCGGGGGCGAAGATCATCGTTCTTGGTGGACCTGGTATGCTGATTGGTCTTGGTGGGGGTGCTGCGAGCAGTCAAGTGTCCGGCGCGGGTTCGGCAGAGCTAGACTTCGCGAGCGTGCAGAGGGATAATGCGGAGATGCAGCGCAGATGCCAGCAGGTGATCGACGCTTGCGCCAATATGGGCGAGGGGAACCCTATCCAGTCTATCCATGACGTCGGAGCTGGAGGACTCTCTAATGCGCTGCCCGAATTGGTACACGACTCAGACTTGGGTGCTGTCTTCGAGATTCGGGATGTGCTTGTCGCCGACTCCAGTATGTCGCCCATGGAGATTTGGTGTAACGAGAGCCAGGAGCGGTACGTTCTTGCGGTCTCACCGGAGAAGGAAGAGCTCTTCAGGGGTCTTGCGATGCGCGAACGCTGCCCGTTCTCGGTCGTCGGCGTCGCCACTGCGGAAGAGGAGCTCATTGTGACCGACCGCTTGCTCAAGCAAGATGTCATCCACCTCAAGATGTCGACACTCTTCGGCAAGCCTCCTCGCATGCACCGCACAGATGTGTCTCGATCGGTAGCCCACGTGCCCTTCGACAACACACTGAGCAGTTACTTGTCTCAAAGCAGCCTGGAGGAGCGTCTCACCACAGCAGTAGACCGTGTCCTCCGTCTTCCTTCAGTCGGGTCGAAGTCCTTCCTCATCACCATTGGCGATCGCACGATTACTGGTCTGGTCACCCGGGACCAGATGGTCGGGCCCTGGCAAGTTCCAGTCGCCGACGTCGCCGTCACACGCTCGTCGTACGGATTTGATGTGCTCTCCGGAGAAGCCATGGCAATGGGCGAGAGGACGCCAGTGGCGTTGCTCAATCCGGCCGCGTCGGCGCGTATGGCGGTGGCGGAGTCGCTCACAAACCTTGTTGCGGCCAACATTGGCGAGCTCAACCGTGTCAAGCTCAGCGCCAACTGGATGTGCGCTGCGTCGAAGTCTGGAGAGGGTGTCGCTCTGTACGATGCTGTCAAGGCTGTCGGGCTGGACCTGTGCCCCGCGCTCGGCGTCGGAATCCCCGTCGGCAAGGACTCAATGTCGATGTCGATGAACTGGAAGGAGGGCGTCGAGCAGCGGGAAGTCAGTTCGCCGCTTTCCCTCATTGTTACCGCCTTTGCTGGAGTAGAGAACGTCGGCGCAACCTGGACTCCGCAGCTGCAGACCAACGTTGGGGAGGCGACCGTGCTGCTTTTCTTCGACCTCGCAGATGGCAAGGAGCGCCTTGGCGGTTCCGCCATCGCCCAAGTCTTCAAGCAAATCGGTTCAGAAGCTCCGGACGTTGAGGACCCCGCAAAGCTGAAGGCCTTCTTGGTGGGCTCTCAGGACGCGCGGGTGAGACAACCCGGCGTTGTCCTCGCATACCACGACAGGTCAGACGGAGGTCTTTTCACTGCGGTTGCAGAGATGTCTTTCGCTGGACGTGCTGGCGTCACTATCGATCTGGATGTTCTAAAGCAGAGCAGCAGTGTCGTTGCCGCTTTGTTCAACGAGGAGCTGGGTGCTGTCCTTCAAGTGCGCGATTCTGCCGTCGAGACCGTCCAGGCAGCATTCGCCGAGGCCGGTTTCCCTACTTCGTGTATCTACCGTCTGGGCAAGGTCGCCCCCTCCGTGTCAGATCAGGCTATCACCATCATACACACGTCGTCCGTCGTCTTCAGCAGTACCCGTGCAGATCTCCAACAGAAGTGGGCAGAGACTTCTTACCGCATGCAGGCGCTACGGGACGACCCCAAGGGCGCCCAGGAGGAATTCGGACTGATCGCCGACGACAAGCACACCGGCCTCTTCTACGACCTCACCTTCAGTCCAGAACCGGCGCGGCCCCTTTCCGTCAGACCCAAGGTTGCCATCCTGCGCGAGCAGGGAGTCAACGGCCAAGTTGAGATGGCGTGGGCGTTCACCGCAGCAGGCTTTGACGCTGTCGACGTTCACATGTCAGACATCCTCCGCGGTACTACATCGCTGTCCGTCTTCCGTGGCTTCGCTGCCTGTGGTGGCTTCTCATACGGCGACGTCCTCGGTGCTGGGAAGGGCTGGGCCAATTCGGTCCTGCTGAACGAAACCGCGCGGCGCGAGTTTGTGGAGTTCTTCCGCCGCGAGGATACCTTCGCTCTGGGCGTTTGCAATGGATGTCAGTTCATGAGCCATCTGCGAGAGATCATCCCAGGTGCGCAGGATTGGCCTGACTTCAAGCCCAACCGCAGCGAGCGATTCGAAGGCCGCGTCTGCATGGTAGAGGTCGTTCCAGGGCCAGTCACAAGCCGCTCCGTCTTCTTGAGCGATATGGTTGGTTCCAAGCTGCCCGTGGCGGTGGCACACGGCGAGGGCCGTGTCTCGTTCGCGGGCGCGCAGCAGAGCGAGGCGCTGACGTTCCAGGGCCTCGTCGCCGTCCGGTATGTCGACCCAGCTGGGACGCCGACGGAGGTGTACCCCCTTAACCCGAACGGCAGTCCTGGCGGTATTACTGGTGTGCAGACTCCCAACGGTCGCGTATTGGCGCTCATGCCTCACCCCGAACGTGTCACGACATTGGAGAGTAACAGTTGGTATCCACTGGAGTTCAAGGATAGTTGGAAGGGCGAGGGCCCGTGGTTCAGGCTGTTCCAGAATGCAAGGAAGTGGTGTGCGTGAAAGGAAGCAAGCGATGGGAGGCTTAGAAACAAGGGTGTATCTTCGTAATGTAGCATTATGATAGAGGGATTTATGGTTCACGATCTCAGAAACTGTACCGCTTAGTTGTCCGAAGAGCAGTGTCGGAGAATAACTACGACTGGCACAGTGGTGTGCGGCGCAAGCGACGTTGAGCGTGTGCGATGACGTTAAAATGCAGTTTCCTGGAATCACACTTGAAATCACGACGATGTCATCATGTCCAATGGGTGCAGGGATTTTTGCGGCATCCATTCCAATGTACCTAATGCATCGAAAGCAGTTATCTACAAACTGACCTCCTTGAGGTCCTCGATCTTATCTACGCCTATGGGCTCATGTATGACGACGTCCGTGACCGGCCTGTGAGACACACGTCAGCCAAGGGCGTTGTTATACTGGAGCATGAAAGCGCGAGGGCAGGCCGAGGGCAACGCAAAAAAAGCCGAAGAATAGATCATCAATTGCAAAAGATGGTACGCACCGCAATTTCATCGAATAACCGGTGTGCACGTCACGCATGATCAGTGTCTCCAGGGTGTGCACACCGGGCGAAAGTGCAAGGAAGTCCATTCTCACGGATTGACATGTCCCTGGCAAAAGCGGGCTGCACGACGTTGAGCATCACGGGAAACGACATCAGTACCCATAGCTCACCCTATTCGCACGCGACTTTCTAGTGGTACGAATCCTGGCCCTCGCTCGCCAGAAGCTTTGGCGGCACCACGTGTTCTGCGCTCCTTTTCATCAGAATAGCTCACCTCAAATCGTCTCGTCCAAGACGACCGGTTGAACACAAAAATGTCCAGTGTGAACTTGTCCAGGGGAAATATTTCCTCTGCAGCAAATGGGTTTCCTTTCGCCTTCCGCTTCGAATCATTGGGCAGAAGCCGTACGGAGATGACAATGGGCTCTTCAGGCGTGGACGTCTGTTCATCGTCGTATCCTGGGCCCACAGGGAACCCTCCAACCCGGGGACCCGGGGTAACCGGACCCTGCCTTTCGCGTCTAGGGTCTACGGTTACTCCGACAACCCCGGTGCTCACATTCTGCGGCAATCCGATGGGTGTAGGGGGCCCGCTAATACCAGGCGTGGATGGGTACGCAGGGTATGCGGGTGTGCGCGGAGGTTCTCCTCCAGGAGAATATGGGCCTGGCGAAGCGGGGGAAATATCGAGCACTGGTGTACGGAGATTGAAGGGGGATACAGGTGCATAGGGCGCGAGGGGATGTGTGAACGGGTTCGGTGGAGGCGCGTAGGTTGTGGGCGAGCGCACCTGTGCCTGTTGCATCATCATAGATGGCGGGAAGTAAGACGTACGGGTACCAGGTACTGAGAGCTGAAGCAGCGGATTAGATGCAGCAGTTGGTGTGTATGATCCACTTGTCGCGGCAACGGCATTTGCTGGATTGAGGAGTGAAGTAGGGCTAGTGTAGTCAACTGGCGGGCGTCGCCAGCCGTCGACGGGCGACATAAGGGCGGTTGCGGAGAAACGTTTGCTTCCTGCGATTGCTGGTGCAGGCGTGCTGCTGCTGGAGGTGCCGCTTCGGGATGTTAACGACGGCATCGCTGGGGGAATGGCCTGGCCTATGGAAAGAAGTCCCTGGCCACGGGGTATTGGCGCCGGAGACATAGGGAATGGAGTAGCAGGAGTTGGCATTGCGGTCGGGGAAGAGGGTCTATTGATGGTGGAAATTGAGTCTCGTGAGGAGAATGGTACTCGTTTGGGGGATAGGTCCAGAGTACATCTCCAACGGGAGGTATATGAACGAGCTGGGAAGGAGTCAGAGACACTATCTGATTCTCCGGAAACGTCAGCTCCGCCCGAGGGAGCGTCGCTCGGCCGCCCATATAAGATAATCTGTACTTCACGTTGAGTGTCCGAGAGTTCTATGCCTCGTCGGGGCTTGTTTGAAGGGACGACAAGTCCACTGTCCTCTGCCTCAGGGCCGCGTAAGAACGATACGGCATAGAGCAGATTTAGCTGTTCTCGTGGTGCGAGCCGCAGCGGGAACATCCCTTCGTCACATTCTGGATCCACAATGAGGGTCTCACCCCAACCGACTAGCGTCGTCCGCGAGTCCTCTCCGCTGACCACAATTTCTGCTCGATCGATCGTAAAACCAAATGAATCCTGAGGAGCCTCTGTTGATACACCAGAGCCATCGTCGTCGGAGGTGAAGGCGTTTTCGACCTCGATGCACAACACGACAGTGTGTTCCTCAGAACCCGCTTCCCGTTGCTCACGTGCACGTCTTGCAGCTTCTTCATCATCTTCATCTTCCATAGAGGCAGTAGTAGCAGGTGGATGATCCAGGGCAGACTTTCTAATTTTCTTGCCCATAGGATTGGTTGGAGGGAGTAGCACATGCGGAACGAAAGCAGTGTGCATTCGTACGTGAATTCCAGCGAGTGTGCGAAGAACTTTGCGGAACGATCGCCGTAAAGTGATAGAAGTGGGATGGGGCGTGAGGGCAGAGGCTGGTGAGGTTGGGGAGCGAGGCGCTAATCCAAACGCATTGCGCCGTGTCGAGGGTCCCAAGCGGGTAGAGGGGAGATTGAGGGGTATAGATGAGAAAGTAGGATCTGTATATTGGTTCACATCGAAAATACGTCAGAAAACGAGACACGGTCGAGTGGACTACGGGAGCGGGTACACACCTCCCCGAAGGCCTTCGAGCAAGTTGACTTCCTTCGGCCCCGACAAAATAATATCCTCAGGGTTCGCACCGTTGGTTGCAATCGGCGAGGTAGGACCTTGAGAACCGTCAGCAGCCTCGAGTAGAGCTACAAGGGCCCGGCGAGGTGGTGTTACCGGAAGAGGCTTCTCTCGCAGTGTGATGGAGACAGTCAGTGCAAGTAACGGATCTACTATCCGTAGAGGCATGAATGCTGCGGATGTACACAATTGAATATGTCAGCGTAGAATGGGACATTCGGAAATGTGAGGACGTACGGACGAGGACGTTCATGCGAAACACTGCAACCCACTCCTGCAGTTCCGAGTCCCAGAGTAACGTGATAGCCTCCCTATCCTCATCGACCTTCTTGCCTCCCTTCTTCCGACCTCCTGCGTCCCTCGCACCAGGATTTCGCTCACCCCATACACCGGTGCGTACGGGCGTACCCTGCGTCTGCACATACCGCTTGTCCGCACCAGTAGAGCCAGGCACAGGATTCGGTGTATTTGGAGGGAATATAGAAGGATGCGTGGCGCCGCGTCCGGACTGAGATGGCGGAAATGGTCCATTCTGTAGGCTGTCTGCACCTCCGGGACCTGGCGTGAGTGAGCTTGTCCGTGGCGGGATCTGCAGCTGGGTTGGGGCCGTCAAGACGGATGGAATGTAAGACACATCGTACGCGACTTGAAGGCGCACGAGGTATGCGAGGAGGACCGCGGGAGGCTTGTTGTCCAGCTCGTCGGCGGGTGTTAGGTCGAGAGCGGATTTGGGTATACGATGGAGAAGGAGGAAGTCGAGCTCCTCGTCTGATAGTGATATCAGCTATCGTCCTATACCATCAAGACTGAACATACTCACCAAAGAATGCAACGGCACGATCGGTGCCGGGTTCTAGTAGTCGGGCTAGCCAGTCACGGCCGACGGCGGAGTCAACGGCCACGGAGGTGGGAATGTCAAACGACGCATGAGGGGCAATGACTTCCAGCGAACTTGAGTTGAATATATCCGCGAACGTCACGGCCGACATCGACGACACCAATGTGGTCGCTGCTGCTGTTGCCGAGCTCAATCATCTAGCAGTGCGCACGTGACGTTTCATCCGTATGCGTATTGCGACGTTTGCGCCGGCTGGGCTGTCTGAGACTTGGACTGCGACTCACGCGCAACACCATCATTTACAGTCTAAAACAGCAAAAAGGTGATATTGCAATGCAATGCTACGCTAGCCGACAGTACTTCACAGATTATGCTCTAGTATACAAACGTCTAGTCTACATCCATTTCAGCCGGTCCGTCTTCCCTCTTCTCCTCCGCGGGTTGCTGCTGCTCGCCCTGCGGAGTCTCTTGTCCGCTCTTGGGCGTCTCTGCGCCCTCAACCTTCGGGGCTTTGGGCTTTGGGCGGGTGAGGATGGGCGTCGCAAGGTAGATGATCTCATCGCGCTTCTTCATGATCTCCGCGCTGGTGAGGACCGGGTCGGCATCCTTGGCGCGCTCGCTCTGGCGGACGATCTGATCCTCGAGCCACTTCTGGACCGTCGCGCACTTCTCAATGATGGGCTGCTTGTCCTTCTCGTCGATGTGTGCGAAGCGCTCCTCACTCGACGTCGCCTGCGCCATGTAGCTGTTGATCGTCTCGCGCAGCTGGGCCACGTTCTTGCTCCGCTCCTCCGCCTCCTTGTACCGGAACGAGATCGGGTCGCCCAGCGTCTTCAGCTTGTCGAGACGCTCCGCGTACACCGATTTGCTCGCATCCTCGCCCTCCTCGCTGTACAGCCAGTCCTCAGCCTCCTGTAGCGCCGCGAGCAGCTTCTCCTTCTCGTCCGCCTTGACGTACGACGCATAACGTTCGCCGAGGCGGCTCCGAGTGTCGTAGATGTACTCCTCAAGAGCATTTTTGCGGTCCTGTCGACTCGTCAGCATCAACTCGTCGTATGCGACCGCGCAAGATACTCACCTCGGTGTCCTTGACAAGCTTGTCAGCGGCGTGCATCTCCGCCTCCTGCTCCTTGAACTTGTTAAGGGCAGCGGCGTCGAGGTTGGCGCCCCTCCACTCGAAGGGAACATCCTTCTTACGCGTGACCCGCTTCTTCTTGGGGGCCTCCTGCGACTCGCCGTCGACCTGCATAGGCTCTTCTTTCTCTTCGATCTCCTCAACGTACGCCTGCTCAAACGACATGATACCATGCAGGTTCAGGCGCGTCTTGACCTTGACGCATGTGAGGTCGCCCTTGGCGTCGGGGCCAACCTGCTTCGCGGCGAAGTGCGCGACAAAGGGGTTGATGCCACCAGGCAGGGCAGAGGGCTCGGCGTAGCGCGCCTCGATCTCGAACGGCTCCTTGCGGTAGAACGTGAGCACCTTGGTCGAGGGGATGGAGTTGCCCTTGGGGAAAACGACCAGCTCGGTGTCCTCGTCCGCGTCCTCTGCCGTGGGCTGCCACTGCACCTTGACGGAGTAGGGCGTGATGTCGTGCAGCGTGAACTCACGGACGCGGAAGACGGGCGAGAGCATCGCACACGCGAAGGTCGCACCGCGCGCAGCAGCCTCGTCCTGGTTGAGCGTCGTCGACAGGGTCTTGCCAGGGAAGACGCTCTGGATCTTCGCGCGGACGGCAGGGATACGTGTGCAGCCACCGATGAGCTCGATCGCGTCGATCTGCTCGAGCGTCAGGCCGGACTCGGCGAGCGCCTGGTGGAGCGGGCTGGGGATGCGGTCGAGCACAACCTGGATGAGCTGCTCGTACTCGTCGCGGTTGAGGCGCGAGCTCGCGTCGATGTCGTTCATGATGCTCTCCACGTTCAGCGGCGCCTCTGCATTCGCGGACAGCACCTTCTTCACCTTGTCGCATCCCGCAGCGAGCCGGAACATCGCCTTGGGGTTCGAGAGCACGTCGATCTTGTACTTCTGCTTGAACTCCGCGGCAAAGTGCCGCAGGAGTGCGTAATCGATGTCGCGCCCGCCCGCATGCCGGTCGAATGCCGTCGATTTGACCGTGAGCTGGCCCTTGGAGAAGGCGACAACGGTGCACGAGGTGGAGGAGTGGCCGACGTCGACGAAGACGACGTGACGCGGGTTTTCGGGCTCGGGCAGGTCCGACTTGGTGATACCGTAGCCGAGGGCGACCGCGGTAGTGTCGTTGATCAGCCGGAGGCAGTTGAGACCCGCGATCTGCGCGGCATCGAGCAATGCGCGGCGCTGGATATCGGTGAACCAGCCGGGGACGGTGATCACGATGTCGGTCACGCCTGTCCGCAGCTCGTTCGCGGCAATGTCGCGCAGCTTGCCCAGGTACATCGCAGTGATTTGCGTGATAGTGAACTGCCGCTGCTCGCCGAGGTAATTGACCTTAAAAACAGAAAGTGAGATGACGCCGAGGCTGTGAGGGCTGAGTGCGACGCACCTGAGCACCGAGCGTGCCGTTGATGTCAACCAGCTTCACATGGGTGAACTTTTGCTCGACCTCCTGGATCTCCGGGTCCTGGAATGTGCGGCCAATGAGCCTCTTGAGGGAGCCGATGGTGTTGCGGAAGTTGGACGTTTCGAGAGTCTTTGCGGCCTCGCCAATTGCTCGCTGCTTGTGGCCAAAGGAGACGAGTGATCTAAGATGATGAAATGGGTCAGCATAGAGTCCTAGGTATCACTCACATTGTCAAAAAAACCACTTACGGTGTAGCACGATTCGAGACCTCGTTTACGATGATATCGATACCGCGGTGTCTCGCGACACCGATCTGCCAGACGTTAGTACGTTCAACCACGGTTCTAGCAATTGTGCTCACCTTGCTGTGAAGCGCACCAAGATCAACGCCGACAACAGCCATGATTAGAGTCGTGAAGAAGGGTTTGAGGGTTGTGAGTGACGGTGAGCCATGCTGCTTTTACGCGCCCAAAATTTGAGCGCGCACGAGCGCTTAATAAGGGGCTATTCGAGCATGTTCTTGCAGGTTCTCGTGAGTTCCTAACACTAGTTCCAACACGTACTGCCTCCTTCGAGAACCCTTGACAATTCCTAAGGTAGGATAAAAGGCCATCCACACTTCAAAAGTCGGACAGTCTTTCAATCAGGCTAATATTTAGCAACAAAAAATGGTCCTAGACAGGTCGCGGTCCGGACGAAAGATGCTGGAGATGTTCCCTAATATATCTCAGTCCGGATAAATGCTGTTAAAAGTCGCTCGATGTGGGGCATTGAGATCCCGTGATCTACCTTAGACGCTGCCGAACACAACTTATTTGGCTAATTATGGGCCCAATTTTGCGAAAATACCTCCTCAGGGTTGCGTTCTGAGACCAATATGAGAACTAGTCTACTTGGAGGATTATCAAGGGTCGTCCCGTCAGTCACCTCGCGAGCAACACGCCGTATCTGCACCTAGCACGCATGTATCACCATTCCAATCTCGTCTGTGTCTCATCGATCGCCGTCTTTCCGTGATCTTCGCCTCTGATTTGGTCCTGACTCAATGGGGCGCTGTCCAACCGCATCTCAGGCGACCGACGTCAACGTGACCCGGGTGACGACAACGACGAAAAAAGCCTTGTAAACTCATATCAAAGAGTGTCTCACACGACGGGCAATGGCCGGTAATTCCACCCCAGAACAGGCCCGTACAAGGCCCTAAAATGGTTTCCCGTTCACAAGAATGTTCTGAACCTGAAAGATTAAAGAGGTATTTACCATAGATAGCGTACTTCATGCCAAATGTCCCTCCGCTTTGGCCAGGATCGATGCCAGATAGGCAGTATTTGACACATATTTATCCAAATATGGATGGAGAATACATTACATTTTCAGGTCCGGAACAGTCTCGTGAACAGGAAACCATTCCAGGTACTTTCACAAGCCTGTTCCGGGGAGGGATTATCGGCCATTACCCGTCGTGTCATGTGCTCAAGATTAACTGGAAAGCTCTCTTGGCTGTGTCCTTACGTTGTTCGAAGTACAAATGACGGGAACAGCGCCCTTGTAACCCCGAATGGCTACAAGTACCTTCTGATCGTCCTTGATAACTGTCGAATCCGGGTGGTACTGGGTTTGAAAAGCTTCTGATGTCTGCCATCCTGTATAGCGAGTCGTATATTCTTGTCCTGGGTTCGGAAGCACAGGGTAAATGGTGGTTTGCAGCTAAGTGCTGTCCCCGTGCTCGTTCATAATTCCCACTTGTCGACCAAGCTAGGACGGCATTGCACGGCCTTCGAAGTTCTTCAGCTCAATACCATCAGGACTGGTTACCGCATTCCAATATATTTGATTATCTCATAGGCGGCGAAGCCGGATCGTCTGCTGGCTGGAATCTGGATCGATGAAGCGCCCTAACCTCACAATTGGGCTTGTCTGAAGCGATACGCACTGACAGTGCACGTACGCCTCCTGTCATGCCTGCTAACGCTTCTCATCCGTTATCGATGCCATATATACGGCACGATGGCTGATGCACAATGCCAGTAGCTTTCCCCGGGCCTTGGTTGGGGATCATCGACACTATACGCGCAAGCGCAAAGTAGTCATCCCAATACTGAAACTTCATATTTGTCTATTATAATGGTGGACGCGGATGAATTAGAAGAATCCATTATACCCGTCGTCTCAGTGACCATGGGTGTGCGCCTTATGTTCATCTATACTGATTTGTATGCCGCTAATTGGAGTACCCACAACATGCTGCTCAACTCGTACTGGGGCTGACCATCGATACGGTGGATGGGAAGACGTCTATAGCTCACGGGCCGTCTTGCCACCTCCAAGCCGAGCGCGCGGCAAGCTCCGAAGAACGAATCTGGAGTTTAGCTTGTGCTTTCTTCGGTCAACCTTGTCAAATCCCTCCTTGATCCTATATTCGTTGATAATGATGAAAAACATGGCTTTGTTCTTTATCGCCACTCCCTCAAGGTCGAACAAGAATGAGGGCATATATACTTGCCGTCGCTGTTGACCGATAAGCGACCTGTTCGATAGCGTCTCTATTTGGATGCAAGATGGTACGTGCAGTCACTCATGTTCGACCCTCCAAGTGTACTGATATGATTGACTATATCTACATGTTACGCATTTACACAGCCGCGATATATATAGCTTCGGTAAAACGGTCTGCCTTGAAAAAGACCGCCAATGCTCGCCGAGCACACTCAGCGAGATTTATACACGCAGCGGTCGCCGAGCCTGATACATCTCCTGAGGATCATTCACGTCAGTCCCGGGGTCAAATTAGAGAAGATCTATACACGCTCAAACAGGTGCACCAGGTCGCCATGGATCGCATTGCTGCATACACCTCAGTCTAAGAGCTGGGGTAGTAGACACTCACTCGCATTTACTCATTCTCCCATCGACTGACACCCGGTTGTTGCACTTCGCTCTCCGTCGGCGACATGGTTCACAGGCTCGAGTAGATTTGTTGACGGGGTTGGCTCCACTTGGTACGCACTCTATACGCCTCTTCGCGCAACGCCTGTGACAAAGAACAGATCAACGTCAACGACCAACTCAGGGACAATGGATTCAACGGCGTGATTGACTCAGGTAGAGTGCCATTATACTCACGTGCACGTTCCGGACACATGGATATCGCATCTGTAATGACGCTTGTGACAGGGAATACACGCTGGCCGTACTGTGACCTCGCCTGCTTCTCGGGGCAGCCACCGGCCGTCTGCTACAGTACGACTTGACTGAAGATTATTCAATATGACAGGTGCAGACTCTGGTCCAGTGTAACTCGTGGACGATGTTGTGTCAACGGTAGAGCAGGCATCCCAGTCAGGGACTGCTGTAGGTGCGTCTTCCTCGTGATGCGTGGAATGACCGCAGAGTGCCTCAGAGTCGCATGGCGTAGAGGCTGGACATTTGGTCAGCTCTCCATGTACACATCCAACATTATATGAGGCCTTACCAGCTCCTGTGCCCTTGATGCCCTGCTTCTGATTCGCGTCGCATTGTGCATGTTCTGTCTCGAAGGGACTCCCTGACAGAGACTCGTCGGGTGTCGTATCAGCGCCCCATAGTAGCAAGTATCCGTTGGATTCTTGAGTGTCGCGGAATGTTCTCTCTGCAACATTGTCGGTACTATGGAAGCCGAAATTTGCTATGTGTACCTCAGTACAGCCGTTCAGTAAGCGGACTCAACGTGCCCCACCTGACAGTATAGGATAGGGATCCATCAAACTCAATCCATGCCCCCGGAGCTCGGTAAAGTCGAGGAACGAAATTGGCAATGAAGGTAGCTGTCCTGCGTCATTCTATCGCTTGATCAATCAGCACTCTACAGAACAAAATGCAAACGAAGCTGACCATTCGTGAGAGGGCATGGTACACTTGCCAGTCTTGCGCGTATGGTGCATTTTCGAATGTATGATGGTCTGTAAACATGCATCATGAGTATAGAACCAGCATTTTGCGTAAGGAAAGTCATCATACTGTCGTAACCCATATGTGAGGATGTTGAATAGTCGTGACTACTCTCGCCCATTGGAGCCATTGTGCCAGACCCTCCGCTTGCGATCGCAAAATGCGATGTATTGCCGTCATGGGTGGGGTTCTTGCTGGACATGGTGTAATCGTAATAAACATCACCCACATGACCGAGCTGGTACGAGGAATAATTGATCTCCAAATTCGATGATGTTCCATAAGACGTGTCGGAGACTACAGGGAATGGTGCAGAGGCGCCGTACAGCGGCGGCGGGCTCAGTGAGGCCTAGAAGAAATGCAGCATAAGCCAAGACTCGCTGAAAATGATCATAAGTGAACACCTCAGTAACAGCCCTGTTACTGGCACTTTGAGTTGTATTACCGGGGGCGGCGTCCATCTGTAGCGTTCTGGATAGCGTCGGTATGTTTTCATCCGTGACGGTACCATGAATCGTGTTACAGGTCGGAGACCGCGATCCACCGAAATTGTAGACGTCAAGCTCAGGCAGCGTGGGGCCATACGTTTGTTGTCCGTGTGCCGTATACATACGTATGAAGGCTGGGCCTGCGTATGGGAGATAGTGCGACGAGTCCATCCTGCAATTGCGATGGGATGGAGGGTTGGTTGTGGTTCAGTGGAATGGTTCGGTAGGTGTGGCTTCGTCGTACTTATGAGATGCGTCCAGCGCTCAACATTCAACATCGGGGTGGCCCACCTCCAAAACAGTCGAAATCTAAACACCACCTTTCGGATCTAAACCATTTGAACTCCTCCGAGCCACCAGCCACATTGAGTGTTCATTGTCCTCATTGCGAGCGCCGAGGACTGGCGATATATATTTCCCTCCTCCTTTGTCAGACTTCTTGGTCTCTAAATTGTTTGACACTATCCACTGCGATGATGCGAAGTTTGAGTCGCGCCTGTTGTTGTCTGAAGAGCGGACACACTCTCCGGGACGAGCACGGGCCACATGCCGATGCCGAGAGTAAGGCCAATGGGGACAATCAGCGAATTCGCAACGATTCTATGATGCGCGGACGCAGAGGGGGTCTAGATGCCGCTTGAAACACTGTATATACGATCTAATGACGTTCTTTCGTCTTGCGAGGCCAAGCAATGCAAACAGCATCCACAACAACTCTTTGCAGCAACGACGCGCCGCGTAATGCAGCTCAACATGCATATGGGCTCATGGGTCGTAGTCTCGTGATCAGACTATCGGCACGTCGGCATAGCACTGCCAGTCGAGCCTTGAGCCTGAGCCTGAGGGCGAGATGCCTTCCACTTGAACCAGTTCGATGAGTCACCGAATTTCACTACTCCAGCGTTCTCTGGCTGCATGCAGACTCTCAGTCCTAATAGCAGATATCGCATCTACATGCATGAAATCGATAAACCTTGTAGATCTCAGCAAGAGTGTCACATGCTGACTCGGAGGACTATTCGGTCAATTCCCTTGACTGCGTCATATTCCCGTGTTATCCGCAGCAGCCATGTCCGGGATGCCATCCAGAAGGGGTATCTGTGTCCGCACTATCTACTCTGATCAGTGTGGAAGCTAGGTCGTACATCGTCAGGGCATTCCAGTGCACACCCATTCTGCAGACATCGTCTCGCGTCCGGACTAAATAGTTGATCATGGCCGCCATCGAAATAGCATCTCTGCCTCTGCCCCCCTCGGCAGATGCCTCCAAGTTTTTTGACTTTGGACGCGAACTCAGGAACGTGAACCCTGGCGCACTCACGGCCGAACAGTTCAAAGAGATTGAGCAGCTTCTGTACAAGGTGAAGCACCGCGTCGCTCTATACATGGTTCGTGTTGCTCACGCTAGTGTGATTGAGCATAGCACAGCGTCTTGCTTTTCCGGGATGTCAACCTTACCCCAGAGCAGCAGTACGCTCTCGTAAAGGTATGTTCCCCGATCATCCAAGATGAATAGCCATGCGATGACCTCGGGGCCAGGCGTTTGACCCTACCTCCGAGAGCTACGGGCACGGGAACTTCAAGACAGAAAGCATCAAGAAATCAATCCTGCATCCTCATCTCAGGACTATTCCACGCCAGCCACAGGTGCAACTCATTGGCCATGGCGTGGTGTACAATCATGAGGGCCTCGCGGAGGCAGAGCTACAACACCCGTCGCACAAGACCTTCCACAAAACACGCGTGTCGGAGGAGGACGACGCAAAGGGTGTGACGCGGTTCTACCGCTGGCACATCGACGCAGCGCTGTATGACCTTGCCCCGCCCAAAGTAACGGCCCTATATGGAATTTCTGTACCGCAGAGCCCAAAGCAGGTGTGTAGGTACGACGACGGGACTGGCGATGAACTCGAGGTCCCGCTCGGCACGACCGCGTTCGTTTCTGGAAAGATGATGTTTGAGATCCTTCCACCTGAGCTGAAGAGCCTTGCGGTACGGAGTAAGGTCAAGTATGCGCCGCACCCGTACGTGTGGATGGCTACTGCGGGTGCAAAGTCAAACGGTCTTGGGATTGAAACGGATGGTCTTGAGCCGTCTTTGGATGAGCTTCCGTCTTGGGAAGAATCGAAGATTCAAATTCTGCCTGTTGTAAGTCCTATGCCCCCTGCTATGCTCAAAACTGTGTATGCAAAGTTCTCCTCGTGTAGCTCTGGAAGAACCCTGTCACGGGATGTTTGCATTTCATAGTGCACCCCTGTGGCGTGGTGGAGCTGCTGGTGGACCCACTACCAGACGGCGTAAAGCGCAATGACGCTCTATATCCCGACGGGGCGCACATCACAGACCTTCAGACAGTGCGGGATTTGTTGTACAAGATGCAGAGGCCTGCGATCGCCCCCAACGTGAGTTGCTATGTCGTCTCCCGTCCAAACCCAATTTTAGTGATCTGTGCCTTCGCAGCTGGTGTACCCCCATGATTGGTCAGTGCTCCTTTAGTATGTATGTTCTCGTTCCTTGCGCTGAGTTGATGCAGGCAAGAGAAGGACCTCATCCTCTTCCATAATCGCGGTGTGATGCACTCCGTAGTGGGTACATTCAAGCCGGACCAAGTGCGTGTGTTCCATCAGTGCAATCTTGCCGCTTCGGACATGCCAGTCGGACCCGATGTGGTGGATGTCAAGAACTGGGCATGATCATTAGTCGTAAGAACGGGCCGTAAGAATGGGAGATGGTGTAGGATACAGTACTAGAGCAATTGCCCGTGTCGATGCAAGTCTTGGACGGACTGCACGACATAATCAGTACTGTTACTCAGGCATTAGATCTGTTACAACTGGCAGTAAATCGCATATTGTTGTCCTGCTACGTTCGAAATTACCAAGATGACATGGTAGACCTGTTCTACTCGGACGGAACAAGCGTTGAAAGTGAACAGCCCTGCGACCGGCTTCGATACGTTCTCGACTCGCAACTGACTCGTTGCGCTCAGCTCGTCTCTTCCTAAGGGCCCTTCGCTTGTTCGAAGTGGTTTCAGGTAGCTTCGTGTCCGTGATGGCAGTTAGTCCCGTCTCTCGGAACGCTCTCCGGTGGGCGCGCAAGTCGACATTGGTCCGAACGATTCATCAAGCAACATTAGAGGGTCTTGAACTACTTGGGAGTATCCCGATCGAATTTTCTGAGGAAATTTGGGGTACATAATCCTCTTCTGGTGTAAATCTCTTGCCCAGCCGTTTATCCAACCGTACGAAGTCGACCGTCAAAGTGTCGGGCGGTGCATCGTTGTCTTCTTGGGAGTGATTGCTGAGCGACAAGGAACATCTGACCAATGTGCCGCTCGCGTGGCATTAGCGGTCGAGGTACAAACTGCTGGATCTGCGATCCGTGCGACGGCGGGCATCTGAGGCGCGGTATCCGGTCAAAATTGCGCGTGCTCACCGCCTGATTACCGACGCGTCTGATGCAATTCCGTATAACCCGGTACAGCGAGCACGCGAAGAGGGTGCGCTGTACGCGCCGCGAGATGATATCCCGATTTGTACTCAGGGCGGGGACCGAGGCTTCAAGATGTCTTCACCGCCTGGACGTGCTCGGATAGCAATATTGTTGAGGCCCGTTGCCGAGCATTATTAATACGGCACCACCGCGCTGAATGTGGACAAGACACATCTTCGCCTTCTGCGCCGCTCGCCCCCCGCAAGGCATCGTATCACTCTCCTCAGTTTTGCGCAATCATTTGAGTCCCTGCCAGGATGTCCTTCGACTTCGAGCTCCCGCGTGTTCCTCTAGCGCAGCACATCCCACCGAACGCCGAGGGAAATGAAAATCTTTTTGAAATGTATACGACACTGGGCATCCCTCTAGCTCTGGACGGGCAATTTGAACTATCAATGGATTTCACACGGGTCAGTGTCGCGTTTATTCACAGCGTGGCTGAACTTACATGCAATTCACAGACCTACAACACGGCCTTGGATCACGGCTCCCCACTACACCAGCTCGGTATCAAGCAGGTGTCCACACCTCAATCAGAGACATTACCGGAGGTGGCCTGGTTCGGTGAGGCGAGTACTATTGATTGAAAGTGCCGTCCTACATTTGCTTACACACCTGGCAGCACGTCGACAGCGGGGTTCAACCAGGATTCCACGGAGACGGATCGGGCGAGCAGCAGTCGCTGCTCCCCACGGTCCTGTTTCCTTCCTTCGGACCGATAGGGAGCCCCCTTGCATTCGGCGCCGCGACGGAGGGCATCAGGGGTACGCCGACGACCCCACAAGGCCAGTATGCAGTCCTGCCCGATCCCCAATACGACGCCTACCAGGCCTACGGCGCACCTCCCCCGCCTCCCGCCCCCGCCTCTATCCTGAACGCTGAGCCCGTAGCGCCTAGCATTGAATACTACGGCGGAGCGATCCTCGCTTACGACACCGAGGACTCGTTCTCGGGCTCGAGCGGCATTGCTCCATTCATGATCGACATGGGTACTGCTAGCTTCGTCAACATTGCAGCAGCCCAGTTTGGTGTGCCCGATCGTTGAGAGTGCTGCGCCAGATCTGACATGCTATTCTCTTACAGATCAACATCCATTTGAAAATTACCCATATGAGAGACTTGGACAGTTGTCCCAGCCCGCATACATGGTGAGTTTCGAACGAACGCTGACCTGTAGATACTACGAACTGATGCTGGTTCTAGGAGCGTTCGTACCCAGGGCAAGTCACCATGTCCAGCTATCAGCAGCCCGTGCACGTCCAGCAGGACCCCACATTCGAGTACCCGCAGTACCCGCAGTGTGCCTACAGTGACCAGCCACTGTACGCTGAACCATGGATGGTGAGTTGCAACGGTTCCTCGTCGTGTCCTGCAACTCAGATACATCGTAGGACATGCCACGACAGGATCCAAGCGCACCAAATGGTTACGTTCATCCACCTGTCCAGCCTGGATACGAGCACATGATGCAGTACTCGTCAGCCCCTGCAGGTACGTCGCTATTGGCTTCATTGCGCGGAGCGATGTGTTGAGCCATGCAACAGACTTCTACCCATCGTACTCCCCTCAAGTCGCGGTACCGCCCCTGATGCCCACAACTAGGGCGAACATTGTGACCGTCGATCAACAGACTGTCCAACTGACAGCTGCAGCGATGGGGAGCGTCCGCAAGAGACGTGGTGACGCCGAGGGAGATACGGAAGCGCAGCCGGAGATCAAAAGTGCAAGGCATAAGCAACCAGCCCGAGTGCAGGCAACAAAACAGGCGCCTAGCGCCGAAGCAAGTGAGTGTCGCCGCAAGTTGTTTGCATTCATGAGTGTCAACCAGTGCTTCCAGTAACCCTAGCGACTGGCGAATATTCGGCGAGCCCGACGATCAGCGACAGCGTGTCAAGTATGTTGGGACTGTCGACTGGCACCGACGTGTCCTGTATTAGTTCGTCAGTCACGCCTAGCGACGAAGTGGGGTCCACTGGTGTCGGGGTCCTGCACCCACACGAGCCAGTCCCAGGTCCGAGTCTCATCGACATTGTCAAGGCACGCATGGGACTTAGGTTCCCTGCATGTGCCCACTGCCATGCAAGCAAGAAGAAGTGCGATAAGCCTTCGGCGTCAGGATCGTGCACGTGAGTATACAGTTCATCCATGGACATCATCATGCTCACCAGATACAATACAGGACATGCTTGTTAGCTGGCGTGCTATGTGTAGTGCGCGACGAGTGCAAAGGCAAGCTCGTGCACTGCAGGAGCAAGCTGTCTTGTACGGGATGCCGCGAGGCGCAGGTAAAATGCTCCCCTGTCATCGTCAAGGGAAAGCGCATCGCATGCCAGTGAGGTCTACCTTTCCATCGGAACCAGCCTCTGGACTGACGAATGCGACCTCACCAGGAATTGTAAAGATAGAGGCCGTGAGTGCAAGTATGTAGAGGAACGAGCGAAGCCTGGCTGCGGACGGAGGAAGAGGGCGAGCAAAAAGACGATAGGGTCTTGAGAGGTTTGCAGAATTGTTTGAGAATATGATGTACATGACGTTGGTGGTTGGACCCCTTCTGAATGTACATACCGAGCGCCATCGAACGTCTGCGAATCCGTAATAATCCTTCGCAGATGAACGAGCCGAAAGTAGACCATCCCGCATTGCTCCGATGATCAGCACAGATTCTTGCCAGGAAGAGTGCGCAGGTAGACTTTAGCTACGGAACAAGATGTTGCACCAAAATATGCGATGAGTATTCAATCGGGACGGCGTCTGTTCGCACCGACATGTGTCCCGACGTTGGCCGGGTTTTCCACAGCATCGAGGGGAATGACATGGGATGTAAGTCAAGAGACGACGAGGGAATGAGTGTGAGCGGCATGCGCTGGCAAATTGGGCGTGCAAGAAGAAATCTCTGGTCGGATATCTCCGGGCACTCGGGAACTTCCCAATAAGGCAGCATGGTAACCTATGTCGGACAGACGGTGAAGCTGCTTATAGTATTTTGTGAAACGGGCGTAATTATCAGAGCCAACGGCGATAGAGAAAATATTGACCTCACGTTATTCTGTGTGGATTTCATGGAAATCACTTTTTGGCTCCATACACCATCCCAGACAAGGGATTTGCCAAGTTGAGACAAGTCGAGAGACGTTGAAGAGAAGCAGATGAGTCAGGTCGGAACACGGTCCGAATTCGTCGGATGTCAGAATGTGTGAAGCAGAAATAAGGTAATATGATTCCTCAGAGGAGGCCTCAGAGTAAAGGGTTGCTACTACGGTGTGCACTGGGCCGAAGCGCCCCAAACGCCACCGGTCGTACCAAGCAGACATGTGCAGGACTACATGCGTGCCCCCAATCTTGCACAATAGATATAGAGTTGTAATGTCCTCCCTGTTCAGCACCCCATGATGGCCAACGGGCTGTCCGTCCGACACTGTCAGCGCATGAACCAGGATGTGCGACAAGCGCCGAATTACAAATTTGGAGCTTGCCTTGTACCTGATTCGGTCATCCTTGTCAACCTCGCCCTTCTTGTTTTCATGGACTACAATACGTTGGATGATTTCCTGATGGTTCATCACTAGGTTCAGCTCGAACGAGCTGTACTGCTCACTGCGACATAGCCCATCCGACCGCGCCCTCATGTTGGCAGACGAAATCAACGGTACGCTCACCTGGCATCCCCACCCTCACAACAAACTCTTTGACGTACCAGTTTTCATGCATTAGTAATGGCAAATTGTACATACTATTTCATGGAGCATTGGTCTGGCTAAAGCAAAGCGCCGACATTTCTATTCGTGGGTGACTCATACGCCCTCCAACCTTGTCGAACACTAATGAGATGTCTTCAGCGCAACTTGTACTCGCAGTAATGGCCCATCTTGGTACACCTCCTGAAAGTTTTCTCGTGTAAGTCTCATCATCAGATCATCAAGGAAAGAAGGTCATGTGCTTAGGTCACAGTGAAACGCGCCACCGGACGACTCGATACTCACTTGCATCTACTCATTCTCCCGTCGATTGACAACCGATTGTTGCATTTAACCTTGCGTATATGACATCGCACACAGGCTTGAGCAGACTTGGTGATGGGTTGTAATCCACTCGGCATACACTGCACCTCCATTTGGTTGCAACGTCTGAGTCAAAGGAATGGTCAACTTCGATTCGGTGAGAGCGAACCAAACGAATGCGTCGGGCTTAGGTGTGTCGTTGACTTCACTCACATGCATGTCCCAGACTCATCCATGTTGCACCTGTAGCGATACTCGCGGCAGCGAAGACATGATGGCCATACGATGACTTCGCTTGCTTGTTGGGGAAGCCACCACTCGTCTGGCAGATCAACCCCTGGCTCAAACTCGACCGAAAGGCCAGGCACGTTACCCTCGTGCTCGACTTGGCATGGAAGCGCTACCACGGAGAAATTATGCGACGCCTCTCCGTGGCGGAATTCTGAGGTGGGTGCGTCTCCGGTGTGATCCATGAGCTGATCACAGAGCGCAGGCGCTACCTTGACTTCATTTGTCGAGTACAGCGTGGATCCTAAACACTTTGTCAGACCCTGATGCAAAAGCCTAGCATCATGTGAAACGCACCGCACTCTGTCTCTCGGTTCTGTTCCAGCCCTATAGGTCTCTTTCCGAGAGCTCTCTCTGACGGCCATCTGTCGAGTGACGTATTGAGACCCCACAGACGCATATATCCACCGGATGCTTGCGCGCCATAGAGTGACGGGTGGCTGTAGGATCCAGTAACTACCACAAGGCAACTCAGGATACTTACTATTCGAGTGGACCCTGCGAGACGCACCTGAGGACATGGCACGAGTGCCCATCGGGGTCGTATATGGTAGCTCATGCCCGAAGAAATTGAGCAGTAGAAGTGGCAAATTATCCAGCTGCGCTGCAACGTACTGTGGGTCGATCGATGAGCTTAATTATAGGCCGGGGCATAGGCAAAACTGACTATTTGCGGAAAATTGAAATTCCATTGCCAATCTCTCGCATTTGGTACATTTTTGAATGTGCTCTGGTCTGTAAAAAGCGCATTACCCTAGTCAGTATAATTCTACCTCGCATAGAACGAAAGACATACAATGGCCGTAAGTATTCTGATTCCCCAACCCGGCTAAAAGTGGGCTGATTGTAGTCGATGATGCAGTACCGGGACCTCCAAAGGTAGGCAAACCGCGCACATCGACGTCGCACGAAGACTCTGCATGACCCCATGAAGTGATCTCCGCTTCCAAACTTGACCAAATATAGTTTGCATCTTCCGCATGTGGATCACGATGTTGCGTAGGAACCAAAACATTAGACGTCAGTGGCGCCAATGAAGCAATCACCGGACACTGAAGATTCTCCAGGATGCCGTCCGGTTCCGTTAGTGACCGGCTGTAGTGAACATCATTCGTAACGCAAATGGAGGACAGTGGCTTGTGCAGGCCACTGGCGAACTGTGTGACCGAATGTATGTCGAGGAAGCGCTCATAACCATCAATATGTACAGGGAACGACGACGATGCGTTGCAGGGGATCAGCGTAGTCGACTGTGCCTACGTATCAACCAGGTGTGAGTCAAGGTGCGAAGCGAAGCAATCGACGATCTCACCTCGGCAGCGACCAGAGTTTCTGTGGTATGTAGCCGACCCGAAGATGGGCCTTGCGGGAGGTCTAAGGCCAGAACGGGGATGCCTTCACCAGTTGGGAGATGAACTTCGTTGGTCACCGGAGACCGTTCTCCGGAGAGCTTGAGGTCATCTACCTCCGAGAATATAGAGCGGTGCACATCAGTTACAGTGTGATTTATTGCGAGGTTCGAGGCATCTAAGAGGTGCGGGTCTTGAGGCAGAAGGAACGGTGGCAACTCCATCCTGCAAGCGGTCGTGATAAGAGCTGAGTCAGTCGTGGTAGGATGAAAGAAACCAGCAAACGTGGCCCGACGCAATTTATAGGAGATCTTTGGCGCTTTCTTCACTGTGGCCCGTCAGTCTCCAAATATTACTCACCGGAATCAGTTTGCTTTACCTAATCTGGGCCACTAACCATGTCGAGCTCTCTTTGTCCTGCCTATCACGGCAAGTGTACATGCCCATGCTTTCTGCCATATCAAACTTCTTGCACCCTAATTCTGTTTGAGTTCTTGGCCGAATTAGGCAGATGACATGCTCTTGAAGGTGACCTTGTCAAGACTCGCGCATGAAGAGTTAGCCCAGTTGAAGCCGATTGCGATCGTTTTCTTGTTCATAAATGTAAATTTGGGACTCGTGATAACCTCTACAGTATACCCAGCTATGTGCCATGGTAGACTTTTTTCGCGTAGCCTCGAGCGAATGAGCATTATTTCGCGTCGTGTTGTAGCCACAGCCCACCAACGGGACGCGTCGCGGTCTCGTGACTAAGTGCCGGCATGTCGGCACCGCCACGATTGAGAGCGAGGTCAGCGACTTATGAGGACTGCCGGCAGACATTCTACATTATCTATGACAATGGAGGACACTCAGAATGCTCTATGTTGTCTGAAGACATGGTGCTCTTCATAGTATACCGGTGTACACGGACTACGACTTCAACCTGTCTACGACTCTACACCACGACATCTGCTCGTGTCATCATTCCGCATCTCCTGAGATCGCCTCGAGCTTCACTTACTTGAAAATGCCAGTAAATATTAATGGTGGAATATCCCAGCGTAAAGCTCCCTTGGCGGCAGTTACGATATTGACATCTAGCTGAAGTACAATATCCGCTAGTATATACTCCTCCCATTTACTGACAGCCAAGCGGCAGATCTCACGTTCTGAAGATAGCATTGCGCGCATGGGAGATTGAGCGTCGTCCTACAATTGTATGAGGGCGACTGAAAAACAGGCCTTCGCTGAGAGGCAAGGCACCGAACAGTCTGCAGGTTCAAAGGTACCTCCGCTACGCTTCGCTCCTTGAAGTAGGATTAATTGACTCGTCAAATATTCGGACTGTCCTATAAGACATGTTGAGCGTAATGCCTGGCGTTTTCAAGTAGAACTGCTTACAGACAACGATCAAACAACCGAGCGTGCGAGAGACAAGCCGCACGGTGCAGGTGACAGGTGGCATACCAGCCACAGACGCGTCGGGATCTCGTGACCCGACTGTGGCATCTCGGCACGAGCAGGGCGACACGCCGACAAGGGCGAAGTGCATGGAATGTCCAAGTCAAAGCCTAAGAGAAGGGGGAGTCCTCATCTTCATACTATGGTTTCCTTGTCCGACGGGCGACCTCTTCTGCGTTCCTCGAGTCGGGCCGTGAGCTTGCTTTGTTAGCGCGTCATTGAACGCAGAGCATTTGGACTCCTTCGCCCTCGCAGCAACAACGGCGTAATCATAAAGTAGCACAATCCATTCCACGCCAGGCGCTCTTCATGTCTTGAGCCTTGATGATATTTTGACCGGCTCTCAGACTCGGAGGAAGCACACATAATGAGCGAGCACGTTGTCTCTTGATGAGCTCGCGATGTCACGCAAATCTGGGCCTTGAAGTTCGTGCTGCCAGAGGCGGCTCTTGATATGTGCGCCAAACATTAACGTCTTGGCCCACAGTAGATTCTCCGACATTGAGCGGGTAGGACTTGAGCGTTCGGACAAATCACACCGATTGATGCAACTTGCTGCAGCTTTGAGTACTTGACGGGCGAGTCTTGTTGGAACTTGAATGAAAACTGTCGCAGGGTTGAGCACTACACGCGGCAAGATAGCAGACCGTGGAGTGGGAATAGTCCGAACAATGCCTCCACGACTTGAAGACGGGCGTTAGGGTCTTTGGACCCTTCTTGTTGGCTTGACGCATGGCTCGTTGGTCAGAACGCCCGGGCAGGTGTCCGAACAATGCATCCCGCAACACAGGCCGATACTATAGAATAACAGAACCACGCTCAAGAGAAGCATGCGCAGGCATACGTTACGTCAAAATTGGAGTAATATGAGCAGATTATTACTGCGACGGGCCTGGGCCTGGGATTATTGTCTCCTGGGAGGAGGTGCGGGCGGCAGAAGCAGTGTCATTGTGCCCGAAGGTGGACGGAGGGTGCTCCGCGGCCTCAGCGGCGAGCCACGGGTGCCTGAGCGCATTGGCGGTGCTCATTCGGTATTCGGGGTTCGGCTCGAGCATCTTGGACAAGAAGTGCATCCCTGAGTAAGCGACACACGTGTTGGCTCCGTGACAGGCTTCTAGACTGGAAAATTTCTGGAAGAACGCACCGTCGTCGCTGACACCATGCTCCGCGAGGAGTTCCCAGTCTATCTCGAACTGGCTTGTGGCAGCTGGCGGGTTTGACGCGTATGCGCTAGGCTCGTTGCGTTGACGGAAAGGCATGTGACCAGTGAGCCTGGGCGATGTCAGCGTGAGACCGGCGCAGACGTGAATCTAACGGGACGAACATGTTGAAGACGACTACTCCGAGACTCCAGCTGTCGATAATGCAGTTGTAGGACCTCTCGAGGTGTCGCTGCATCTCCACCTCCGGAGCAGTATATCCGGGAGTGCCGCACATTGTCTAGCGTCGATGTTCGTGAGACTGGCTCGCGAAGAATAGACAGCCATAGAGAAAAGATAGGCGTACATTCAAATTAGACGCAGATGTTATGGCTTTGGCAAGCCCAAAGTCGGCAATCTTGATTTCGGGCGGTTCTGAGGCCGTCAGGAGGATATTCTCTGGCTTCAAGTCACGATGTGCGACATTCATGGAGTGAACATACTAGTTTAGGGCATGAGACTCCAGGTACAGCACGCCGAAGAGATGTAGTGGGGCTCACGGTCAACGCATCGCAAATTTGGTATGTCAAGCGTTGCGTCTCTCGTTCGCCTACCGAGAACAGTGTTTAGCAGACATGCAACAAGGAATTTACCACGTTCCGGGTATGAATTTATCCGTACGCTCACCCAGTTGCCCCGCTCTAGCGAGGTAGCGTTCTAGATTGCCACCTGGAACATACTCCATCACAATGTCTGCGCGCATTATCGGAAGGGGTTCCGGGTGCGAATATGAAATTACTTACGAACTGCGTCCGTTTCAAATACTGCCTCGACGAATTCACATATTCTCGGATGGTACAGCTTACGCCAAATATCGACCTCGCGTCTGAAAATCTCCCAATTCGCAGCGCCTTCAGGAGCATAGATTGTGTTATGCTGGATAGTCTTGATAGCAAACCTTTCACCAGTATTCTGGTGGACTGCATAGCGCACTCTGCCAAAATGACCTCGCCCGAGGTCATGGCACAGCTCGTATTCGCCCAACAGAACGCCTTGACGGGGTGGCCTGGCCAGAAGCTTGAAAATGTATCCTGGTTCTCGCCAGTGAGTGGTTGTCATATTGAATTTCGTCAAAAACATACGATAGTCTTCTGTCCCGCCGTTCTGGAATTGCTGACGAGGAGAACCGAATGCAACCTCCTGCCCATCGCGGAGGACTTCTGTATAGCCAGTCCGTAGGCGCCGTTCGTCGACCTGTGTAGACGCACTGAGGCGACGGGCTAACCCAAGATGAGATTCTATGCTCACGAAAGTGCCATTGGTTGAAGTATCTTTCAGAGTCACCAAGGAGCTACCGTTCTCAAAGTGCTCCCAATGTATCGTGCAGTGCTGCTGACCTAAGGCGGAAAAGCGTTATACGTGGTCAGCTTTATCTGCCACTCTTGTACGTATCTATCACTTAAGTGCACCGCCAGCATGTACCATTGCATGTACATGGCACAAAATCAAAAGGGAGCTGAGCGTTAGACAGGGTTCGTTGAGCGGGCAATGCCTCGTAAGGCGGTTGGTGGCTGGTGTGAAAATTTTTTCCGAGAGCGCCATCAATACTCACTTATTTTCTGTCCAGCAAGAACGCAATCGCATCTGAGGTTTGACCTGCCTATGGAATAGGTATTCTTATGTCTGTAAAAGTCGAGTCGAGGGACCACTAGAGTACGAGGCGCCAAGTAGCCCCAGAGATCCGGATTCTCTTCTGGATCAATGTCCTGAGATAGAGATTGTGAGGCAGGCTCCGTAGTTTGGGTATTCTGCGAGACGTCGCCAGTAAATTGAGAGAGTTGGGACAAGGAGGCCGAGGAAGACCACGGGGAGCTCTCTGCCGTTTGGGAGGACGGAGCCTGCTCGCTCTGCGACATCAGGAGGGGGATGAAGAGGGGAAAAGATCTGGGGTAGTGATACGGAGGATGGCGGTTGATAACGATCTGTTAAATCGAGGATAGCGATACATAGTGATGGACCGCCTCATGGAACGGGGGTGCGCCAAGCGCAACAGTAGAGCTACATTGAAAACTGTTAGATACTATAAAAGGCGAATCACAACTCCCGATCTTCGCTGAGTTTACTCCCGTCGCGATCGCATCACATCGCGCCCACCCAACCAAGCAGGCGCACAATAATACAGCTTCCGACTAAGTACGTGACTTCTATCTCCGGATCCCTTCCTCACCTGAGCATCTCATTTTCGGACACAACGCTCATTGTTTTTGTCATTGTATCTGCAAAAATGACACTAGTTCATATCAGTCTCTCTAACAACCGTCATGCCCGTTGTACCGCCGATTCATTGCAACATTGATTGTCTCACACCATACCCTCGGTCACCTCTTTCCTGACAGCGACTGGTGGCATAGGATCTATCACAGCTACAAGGGTTCTATTGAGACAGGACAAGATATCGGCTAGTACAATTAACATGTGAGCTGCTGGATCTATAGCGTTGCACCTAGCCCAAGCTTCGTCTTCTTGATGACAGCTGTTAGTGGAGCGTCCAGCCCGCCCGACAGGCCAATACGGTCGCCTTCTGCCCACCCCATGGCCGCGAGCATCTTGAACCCAACGTTCGACTCTCCAATCTTGGGTGCCGCCTACCCACCACATTGATGTTAGTCCGATGCTCCGTAGACACGAGGCGCAGACATACCTTGCCGACCACCTCGCCTTCCCGGTGCTGCGGCAGCGCGACGCCCTTGCCCTTCCCCCGGCCGCGGTCCCAGTCCGGCGCAATCCAGCTGGGGTCCGCCTCCTTCAATATCCGCCGCACCTTCTTCTCGTTGATCCCAATCCCGCTCCGCGTCATCTTGATCAACGTCGTGTAGCGCGTTGCACCGCTGCCCTTGCTCTGGCTCTTCAGGTTGAACGCGCTCGCGAGCTCGTGGATCCGCTTGCGCATCTCCTTGCTTGCCGGCGGCAGCACCATCGTCTCGCGCCCGCCCACGTCGTCCAAAAACCGCCGGATCTGCTGCTCGAGCGTGACCAGGTTGGTCACGCGGTTCGGGAGGTCCGCCGACGGGTCCAGACGTGCTGCGGCGAGCATCGCCTTGCGGCCCTTCTTCCCGCCCTTGTGCTCGGCAAGGGGGTCTGCCGCGAGCTCGAGACGTGCTTGAGCGCGCAAGCGCTTGTTCTCTGCCTTCTTCTGTCGGTCGCGCTCCCATTGCTCCCGCAGCTCGGGAGGGATGTCCTTGTCCTTCATCCGTTCTGGAGGATGTCATGTGAATAATCTAGGGCAAAGAACCCGTCTAATGATAATACTTACTCGCTGGGCTCATCATCTCCTCATACATGTCATGGTCAAACTCGCCGTTCCGGACAGAGCGGAATAGCTTCTTCCTCTGTTTCCTTGTCTTACCGTTGCCGAGGAGGATGTCCGCATTGTCGTCCAGAAGCTCCTTTGAGATGAGTTAGTATGAACCCGGAACCGAGGAATACCGAGGACCTACCTCGAGGCTAGCGATGAAGTCGTCGTCTTCATCTGCCCAGGTAATATGCACGGACATTGCCTCGTCGCTCGAGTCGTCCTGCTCCTCCACGGCCGGACGTTTACCCTCTGCTTTTTTGCGCATTCTCTCTAACCGCGCCTGGAATCCCCTCCTTGGTGACTCGTCATCATCGTCCGAGGATCCCTCTTCCCCTTCCTCGTCTTCATCTGACGTGTCGTTCACAGATCCATCGTCCTCCGCAATCAAAGTCCGCTCCTGGGTGCCCAGTATCCGCTCCACCTCCTCGTCATCATCTTCGCTGTTTTCTTCATCATCCTCATCCTCACCCTCTTCTTCACTTTCTTCACTCTGCCCGGTTCCCGCACCTCCTCGCGTGGCCTCCTCGTCCTCTCTCCTAATTCGCTCCGCATCCGCCAGATCGTCCATCGTGACATGCCTCGACCCACCCGCACTCATGCCCTTCACGAAGCTGCGCATCGCGTCGAAGTCAATATCCGCATCCAGGTCCATCGCGCCCACTCCATTTGACAGCTCCTCCTCGTCCCTGTCCCCTGCATTCGCTGCCCCCTTCTCGCCCGAGTCGGAGTCGGAATCACCCCAGTCGACGTCTGAGTCTCCCCTCCGCTGCTCCTTTGCGCGCGGGTCGCGCGCACGGCCGCCACGTAAGACAGCCTCGTCGCGCGCTGCGCCGAGCAGCCCGAACGACCCGAGCGGCCGCCGCCGCACGCCGCGCCGCTTGAGTGCGCGCGCGCTGCCCGCGGGGACGAGCTTGCGCGCGGGGCGCCGCGGCGTAGTACCGAATGAGAAGGAGATCGAAGAAAAGGCGGGTGCGGGCGGGGCAGAGGAGGATGGCGGTTCAAGCGGGCTCAGAGCGGTGGATGGACCGGGGATGGGTAAGGGGGTGGAGAGAGATGTGCCGCCGAGGATGGACGTCTGAGGGAGGGTGACGAGGGCGGAAGTCTTGGGGTCTGTAGCGGACGTTGCGCGGCCTGAGCGCGGGTGCGGTGCGACGTAGACGATCACCTCGTCCTGCTCTTCTTCTCCGCCGAGCACGCCCTCTACGCGATCCACCGCGATACGGTCAGTGTCCGGTTTGACTGTTGGAGCCGAGGGTGTTGTATCGATGTAGAAGCCGGTAAATTTCTCTTCGACAGTGCTGATATCGACGTCTGTCTGCATCTGTTCTTGGTGCACTGCCGTCTCTGTAGTGGAATGAGAACTTGTAGTAGTAGGTGTGGTGGTGGTAGCTGCGGCTGCATCGACCTCTGCCTGTACCTTGCCCATATCCGCGAAATCGATTTCTTCCAGCTTCTCAGAAGCAGCTGTAGCATTTGTAACGGTTGAGGCAGTAGCAGCGGCGTCGACTTCGGCCTGTACTTTGCCTATCTCTGCGAAGTCGATCTCTTCCAATGTCTCTGTGTCCGCGGTGGTCGTAATAGTTGTGGCGGCCAACGAGATAGCGGTTGCGGTATTCTCCTTGGTCGCGGTAACTGTTGCCGCTGCAGCGTCAACCTCTGCCTGGATTTTGCTCAAATCCGCAAAGTCGATCTCCTCAAGTTCTTCGCTAAAAGACTCTCTTTCTGCTTCTTCAGCTTCTTCAGCTTCTTCAGCTTGTCTTCCACTGAAGATGCTTGCTACTTTGTCTGCTGTAGGAACGTGGCTCTCTTCATCGTCGGCTGCAGCCATCAAGCTCAGACCCCCGCAAACGACATGTAGTAATGGAATGATAATATCTCACCAGCAGATTCCACGACAGGCTGCAGTATCTCCTCTTCTTCTTGAAAGAGTATCGCAGTATGTACTGACCGTACGAAAATGACGGGCCTGAGATACGGGCGATCTTGATACAGTAGCTTGGATAGTGGCGCCCCTGATCGCAGCATCGAGGACATGTTCCTGCCCCCGCGTCCACGATTGCGGGGGTCGTAATCTGAGTCGCCCCGACCTCGGCCCCGTCCACGAGCGTTCATCCCTCTCGGTGGCGTGTCGAAGCCTCGCCAGGGCGTAGTACCACGGCGTGGGGATGCAAATCCGCTCTCATACGGCGAGCCGTTCCCTCTCCCTCGTCCTCGCCCGCGAGGGGTGTCCGTGCCCCGAGCCGGAGGCGGGTTGCCTGGCGAGAAACTGTAATCAGCGACCGCCCACGGCAGCGAGCGTGCGCGGGGGTCTTACAGGGCACGTAGAGAGCAAAGGGGACATACCGTCGGGCCACTGCTGGATCGGAAAATCGAACTCGTCCATGGGCACGTAGCCGCCCCGCCCGCGACCTCGTCCCCGCCCTCGTCCGCCTCCCCGCCCTCGAGGCGGTCCACCTCGCGCGGGCGCACCGCGGAAGTCTCCTCGTGCACGACTGCCTCCTCTGGCCATAAATCGAATGGTATGTGGTTCTATAAGCTATGTGGGGGTCTAATATGGGTCAATGTGGGCAGAGAGGCGTCCAGAGTGAAGATAATGAGGATGAGGAAGAATGACTGCTATAGCAGAGCGGGTCCGAGAAAGGCAACCCCGGCGCTTCTGACTCGCTCGTCAGCGGCCCGGCGCCTTTGCTGCTGCCTGTCTGTCTCCTCGCCGCCACCGCACCCTGGTCCTCCACGTACAAGATACACTGGCGACAGCTTCGACTTTCTGATTTTGTGGACATGAGCTTCAGCAACAATGCAGAGCAGTTACAACACGATAGGGTCAACTTGCAGCAGCTGGTGAGAAGGCTGGAGAAGACAGTTGCATCTGAGGACTGGGCGACCGACGACGCTGCACGTCCGGCGTGGATCAAAACGCGGGTAGCGCTCCAGGTATGTTGTGTCGTCCTTTACCCGCGAGTGACGAGCTTATAATGCAGAGATCTTATGCATCTCTATAGAAACTCAAGTATGCAAGACGTCTACTGAGGAATGTTGAACTGTATGAGGTCGACGCGGAGGCAACGAGTCGGTACGAGCTCCTACGGAGCACCCTTGACCGGCTCGAAAATGTGGTACTAGAGGTGGACAAGGTGCGCACAGAGTCCTTCTCCTGTGTGAGCCTATACTGAACTACTCTTGTAGCGAGTTGCGCCGAAGGTAGTCCGACCAGAGCCGATACTCCCAACGCTTCCCGTCCCAATCTCTCGTGCTGTCGAGCCGCCAGCTCCGTCGCCAGCCCCCGCCCCCGAATCGCCAGGGGGTGCCGCCTCTCCCGCCGCCGACGAGTCGCTCGCTTCCATCTCCGCGCAAGATCTGCTTCTTGGCTCCGACCCCTCACCCACACGCCCTGCCCCCGTACCCAGCGCATCCAGCTCGACGCTACTCCCCTCAACTCTCCCAAAGTTCGCGGACAAGTCTGCCTCCGCCGCCCCTGCGCTGCAGAATTCGGCCGCACTGCACGAGGAGCTCTCCGCTCAGCTCGCGCAGATGACCGCGCAGCTGAAGCGTAACACGCTCCATTTCTCCAGCGCGCTCGAGAACGATAAGGCCTTCCTGGAGGGCACGCAGGAGAAGCTGGAGAAGAACTACGACGTGATGACGAAGGAGCGGGTGCGCCTGCGGGATCATCGATCGAAGAGCTGGGGCACGACGTGGATCGTGATGCTCAGCGTGATCGTAGCGGCCGTGGGGTTTGTGCTGACATTCTTCGTGATTCGTCTTACTTGATGTTTGGATCTCCGTCATCCTTGCATCCGGACTCCCGGACGTTCATTGTGTATGCAGGATCATATATAACGCACGGATGTGCAGGAACTCTTCACGTCCATGCTGGCGGGTAACAAGATACTCTCATGAAACCCGACTACGCTCGGATGCCTAAGAACATGCCAAGCTTTGAGTACCAGGGCAAATCTTGATAACCAGTCATCCCTTGTACCCTCTCTTCCGGGATCTCAAGTATTGTGCCGCCCTGGATGTCTAGAGCGCCGTCTGCCACCGAAACCTCATACATGACCTGTGTCGTACAAGTTCAGTGCTACCAATCGATTCAGCGCTGACGTTCCGCGAAAAGCACGTACACCCTGGTCTGTCTTCCTCACGTTCGCAATCACTCCGACAACGTCCGGTGCCCCATCGTCCGAGGATATGTTGACTTCGTCCCCGACCTACGAGATGCATGCCATGCAATGAATGCAGAATTCGCAAGTCTTCGAGATCCATACCTTGTACTTCATTCTAGAGAGGCCGAACATGAGCGGTACTACACGGTATGTGTGTGATGGCCGAGCAGAAGAAAGCTGGACGTGATCGAGCTTCCGAGAATGACCGCTGCCCGGTTTGTCTCGCGCCAGTGACTTCGCAGTAACATACACGCGCTTGACGTGAGGCTGGAGCCTGGAGAGGAGCACCCACGAGGGCCGGATGAAGCCGGTACGGGGACTATGTATTGACGATGCTGCTCCGTTGTTCTGCGCATGCCCGTGCGCGTTAGATACAGTCTGCGGAAAGTCCTCGAGCGTGAAGAGACCCGGATCCAGAAGGCTTCACAGAGGACTTCGAGATTTTGCCTGAGCAACTTGGTGCCTCCTTGAATTCAGACGCGGAATCAAGTCAAGCATTCTAATCGCATGTTAGAACGAAAGTTCTCCGTGCGCTCTGGCATTCGGCGACTATTAGGCGTGTGGGTGCGCGAAAGAGACCGTCGCGTGGCTGAGCGGGAGCAAACTCAGCGAAGGTGATCGAGTGTGGGGGCACGATTTGCCATCTACAGTACTTATGGACATTAGCGCCCTCCCCGCACTGCTTGACCAAGTACGGCCAAACTTACCAAAGTCGTTACTCACAACAACTCTGAAGTGCTCCGGTTTGCTCCATCCTTGACCCGTCTCTTGTTGCTGACGCTCGCTTGGTTGGGCCTTTGCGCCTGATGTTGAACTTGCTCTCGTCTGCGCCTTATCCTTTGCGGCACATTATCTATCACTAGACACGGCCACGCTACTATTCGTCCACCGCGTCGCGTCATGTCGCGCACGCCGCTCACGCTGTCCAAGGCCCATGTCGCAAACCTGCCAGAGACTTACACGTTTAGCTTCTCGTGCACCTCACACAAGTCACAGGGTAGCTCGCAGGAGACACAGCCCGCGTCTCAGTCGCAGCCTAGCCAGGGCATGGCGGAGGAGCTCAAGAGGACCTTGTGGGGCTACCTCGATCCCCGAGGTGTTTCGCCCATGCGTATCAATTTGTGCAAGGGTAAGAACAAGTACACTATTGGCCGAGCGTTGGATAGCGACTGCGTGTTGAACGGAAACAAAATGAGTGAGTGATCCGTGTCACGGACTGCATGTGTTGGCTTCCTAATGTCGACACCTATGGGCCTGTTGACCGGACTTCTATTATGTTGGCAGATAGCTGCTCACGTTGCCTTACATAGGTTCGCGCCATTGTGTTCTCCATTTTGAGACATACGAGAACGACGCGGCTGTGGTTACCATTACAGACCTGTCGCGTAATGGAACATTCGTAAAGCTTCTCCCCATATTGTAGATATCCAACTGTAACTCATATACGCCCAGGTGAATAGTGACCGCATCGGAAGGGGCATAACAAAGGTGCTGCGCGACGGGAACGAGGTTGCGTTCGGAGACCCGCGAAAGCATCCCGACAACGGCGACATAGATGACTTCCGTATGTGCCCTTCTCTTTATCTTCCCTCGACAGTATTGACGTCTGGCACATCTTGCAGGGTACATCTTTCGGTGCCTCGTAGCCGAAGCGCCCAAGGGGAAGATCCAGGACGAGTACCAGCTTGTGCACGAGCTGGGCCGCGGGAGCTTTGGAACGGTACACCTCGCTGTGCACTCCACGACGGGGATGCGCTTTGCGGTCAAGGTCGTCCCGCGCGCGGAGGCCCATGTGCCGCGCGGGTCCCAGAGCGCGAAGGCGCTCGCCCGGGAGATCAGCATATGGAGGCGGCTGAGGCACCCACATGTGTGTCGGTTTCAGGAGGTGGCGTATGAGGAGCGAACGATTTGTGAGTGTGTGCGGGGGATGATTAGGAACAGGGTTGTGCATTGAGGTGTGTCGTGTGCAGATATTGTTTTGGAGTATGCGGCAGGCGGGAACCTTGCGAAGTATATCGCGAAGCTCGGTCGCTTGGGTTCGTTCCCCGCTTCTTCTTCCAACAACCCAGCAACTCACGGACATATGACCACCAGATGAAGTCGAGGCACGGCGCCTCACGTACCAGATCTGCGAGGCACTAGCCGTATGCTTCTTGCTCTTTGTTTCAGACATCGAAACTAGCTAACCCTGCGCTCGCAGTACGTTCATCGAAAGGGCATCGCGCATCGTGATCTCAAGCCTGAGAACATCCTCCTGACACTGGACTCCCCGCCGCAAGTCAAGGTCGCCGACTTCGGACTCGCAAAGGCTGTTACATCTGGCAGTCTCCTCGCTGTGAGTCTTTCGCCCTAGCTTCTTTCTATCACAATTCGACACTTGGTATAATATCAATGCAAAGGCTGACAAGTGGAAACCCGTTACGACAGACAGTGTGCGGAACCCCAGGATATATGGCTCCCGAGGTCGAAATGCAACGACATCTTCAGGGCGTATATAATCATACAGTAGACAGCTGGAGTCTCGGAATAATCGTCTTCGAAATGTACGTCTGTTCCCTACATTTTCCCTTCCCCTCCAGTCAATAAAGCCATCTTTGCAGGCTAACCGGCCGTACGCCCATGCCTCTGCATAGCGACGAAGAACTCAGTACGTACGCGGTGGAGCGTGACATGGGCGTGAGTACCCAGGCATGGGATCTGCTTGAGAAATACGCCGTGAGCGAGGAAGGTGCGTTCCTCTCTGCATATCTAACATGTATGCTAATATCAGGACCGAAAATATCACTCGTCCAGCGGAACGCTTCATCCGGGCGCTGCTTGCGTCCAGCCCGCAGCGGCGACTCACCGCCTCAGACGCACTCGCGCATCCGTGGCTCGCCCCAATCGCACGCACTCGGGGTTCGTCCTCGCGCACCTCGTCGCACTCGTCTCTGTCAAGTGTCGACGACGCAGACGAGACAGGGCCGCCGTCGTCGGGCTCGACGACTGCGACGATTGTCCCTGCTGCAGCGGCCTCGGAGGGCAAACGCCACATTCTACCCCCGCCAGACCCGCAACCAACGAAACGTGCACGCGTCGTGTCGCCATCGATGCCCGTGCCGCCGATGGTGCCGCTGTGGGGTGCCACGCGCCGGCCGCGACGTGCGAAGACGATGCAGGGCTCGCGCCGGAGTTGACGACTGCCATCCCTTTCCGGCCAGTTTAGATCTTATATAGCGCGATCCAGAACTTTTGCTTTACTTTTGCTTTGCCACGCTTGAGGATCGAATGTATATACATCGGAATCCCCGACCACTGGAACATGCTGTTCTTGTGCGGAGGATTGTCGTCCGAGGAAAGCATGATGTTTCCAACACTGATGTCCCGGTGCAAGATTCCTTGATCGCAGAGAAATTTGTGCCCTAGTGCAAATCTGTCAGCAGAGTCTACAGTGATGTTGAGTGAAATTTACCCCGCAAAGCCGCACGTACGCCCATGACCAACTCGAGTTCCGACCGAGCCTTGAAAAGCAACCGACCGACAGGGTATATAAATACTCGATGCAGGGTCGCATGCTTCGCAGATTTTATGTTCCCTGTGCCACGGAGAGAAGCTGTGCTGATGGCGTTGCTTGTCACCGAGAACTGTACATCAGCTCCATCCATCGAAACGCGCGACGCCGGGGTGTTCACCCTCGATTAGCTGATATATCCCTGACTCGGGCGTGCGTGTACCACTATGCCAAGCGTTCTTCATAACCCTGAGATCGAGTAAAGCCTTGCTGCGTACTTTCCATACAAGTGTGCCGCGGCCGAACAGAGAGAGAGAAATCCAGATTGAAGTACCAACGGTCACCCATCGCCTGCTGTCAAGGCCGCCTAGGGAAACCTCATACATTGGCTCGCCTGGAACATATTCGTCGATGGGAAGACCGTTCGCGTACAGCTTGGCAAGCCACAGCTCGCACTGCATCTTGTTCAGTTGAGCCACGGTGGGTCCCGGCCAAGCTGTCCCGGCGTCGCGTTAGTTCTGATGCAGCGGACGACGCGGATAAAGATGACGAAGTCGTCCTAGATGTGGTAGCTCGGCGAGAAGCGCACGCCAGCGCGGTCATAGATCCCGACGCAGAACTCATTTCCGTAGATGAGCAGACCGACAGAGAAGAGCTGGAAAGGGCGGCCAGACATGTGTAGACGAGCAAAGTTCGCAGTATGTACGACTATCTCCTTTGGAGTTGTGTTTCTGTCCGATTGTGGACGGTCGAAGTATGGGCTTTGACTTCGCACCAGCCATGTCTGTCCTGCCAGCGATTTGTGGGGGCTCTGAAGAATTTCGTGGAGACGGTCGTAAAATCAGGCTTGTTCGATGGACAGCCCCAAGAATCAGACTTCTCGATGATTAGTCGCATGTTGCTAGATTGGCTTAATCGCACTCCTGCGGTGTTTCCATATTTGTCCTCGAGGAGTTCGATGAACTCGAAGATACGGCTCTGGAAGAGATTGATATGAAAATTGCGTTCAGATATCAAGATCATCACACACCAAATGCGGATACATCACCGTCTCCTGCTTGCTTGAATCTGCTGTGATGCGCATCAACTCTGTCTTCGCTGATTGAAGTTCATCGTCCTGACTGAACAGTATATTGGCTGCCTCGACAAAGTCTTCCTCCACTTCGTACATGCGCAGATGTGCGAAGGCGAAAGGATCGTCCCACTCGACATTTTCGATTAATTCAGCTTTGACGGCAGTACGACTCGACTCTGTATGAGTAGCATAGCCCAGATCAGGGTCTCCAGTAGGTCTAACCATCTGAGAGAAGTGGTGAGGGGTGGGAGGCTTCGTGTGGGTTATTGCACCGAGGTCAGGGTGCGAGTCATCCACATACAAACATGGTCGTCTATTGCCAGTATGTGACCGATAGCGTTCGACAGGTAAGCAGAAGTTTGATAACGATGAGGAACCACTTGCGGGGGAAGAGCTGTCTGAAAGTTTGAGAGATTCTATATGCACTCTGTGGGAAGCCGTGGCTGAAGAACTGGGGGTCGGGAAGTCGATGGACCTGTGGCCGAGGCTCACCAGCACTGTCGAAGGCGGACTGACAAAAGTGGGAAGCTTCTTTTACCTTCTACATTACATCACATGACCACATCCATTGATAGATGGTCTTTGTGCCATTATAATGCCAATTGGCTTCCAGATGAAGGTATAAATGTGGGTTACTTCAGTAGTGTATACGAGGCATCTGTACGAGGCGCAAGTTTATGACCCTCCGGAAAATTCAGAAGGATTTCTCATGGGTCTCAAGCTCGCTTGATACGGTGCTCTTGAACTTGAGTCAAAAATTCTGGGACCAGTACATGGGCATGCAGGCCTGGTGCTGCATGATTTTCAGGTGAGGCATTTCCGCTGGGATGTGGACTTTACTGAACAGGATGCACTTATGGCGATCAGCGCTCCCTTCAAGTTCGGGTGAACGTACAAGGTTTGTTCTCTGTGACACACGACATATCGCAATTTGTGGCCATCAAATTATCAAAATTGATGGCTGAGAGCGCACTGACCGCCATGCGGCAGCGCAACCGCGAGGTTGACTTGCGGGCGGCGGAACGTCAAACTTGCCAGGTCATCGAATCGTTCATTTGAGTGCTGATTCACAGTCAGATCCCCGGTGAATCGTCCGAGCTTGAACGATGACTCAGCTAATAGTTCAGCACATCAGCACTTCAAGAATCAAGAACAATTTCACCAAGTACTTCAGGAGATCCAATCCGAGCGACTTCCATCTTTTCGACGTAATAGCGGTCACCATCAGCTTAGAGTATCATACGGCATCACCTGGATTAATTCAGCGGTCTGATAAGTGACCCGATCAACGCTCTTGACCATCACTTGAGATAGAGGAGAGAAACTATTTCCTCGGGCTGCTGTACTCGGTACTCTTGACGTTACGATTGACCAGCTCTCGAGTCTCGTAACAATTTATCTCAGGGACAAGGTTACTAAATCTGTCCAACCGCAGAAATCGAAAGTACGCACAACAATAGGTATGTTCGTATACGTATATAACTACTAGTCTTTGTCATCGGGTAAAATACCGACAAACATCTGCATCACGACAACTGCCTGATTGCTTTGTCCATAGCACCAAGAACGACAGCATGTGTGAGTCGTTCCTGCTCTCTGAGTATGAATTGACGATTAAGAGTCTCAATCAGCTCTCGGACTGGACGGCTGAAGAAGACGGGGTAAAGCTGCACGATTCCCCAAGTTTCCTTCCCATATCTCTGGTGGATGATGCCGCTCGGGCTGGTTCGACCGAAGTACTGCGTGAACCGAATCTTGAAGTCCTGCAGCCATTCCTTCTCCTCATCGGTAACATTTGGACGATCCTTCAAAAGAACTCGCCTCATCAGGCTATAAATGAGCACCCAAATGAATGACTCGACGTCATGGTGCGTCTGATGCTCAACTGGCAACAACCGAGGCTGCTGGCGGAGCTTGACAGCTCTCGAACTCTCGGCCAGCGACTCTAATAGTTCAACGGCCATGAACTGCAATGTGCCCTGCATTAAAAGAATTAACAATCTACATTCACCTGACATTGAAGAAAGCGCTCACTGTCATGGGTGCACCTCGCTTCGTTAAGTCCACGTCCCAGCGGGAATGCTTTACCTGCACATCATGCAGCACCTGACCTGTAGGCATCCGTACTGGCCCCAACGTCTCTAGTTCGATTCTAGGAGCACTATAGCGGGCAAGTTCAAGATCCATGAGAAATCCCTCTGCGCCTTCGGGGGGACTATCTTCGGAGGAAAGTAAGATGTTACCGACACTGATGTCCCGATGCAGTACGTATTGGTCGCACAGAAACTCGTGGCCTGTGTCCCAATGATCAGCAGTGGACGTAATGATGTTGGAGAAGACAGACCTCGCAATGCCGCACGAATGCCTTTGAGTAACTCGAGCTCAGAGCGAGCCTTGTAAAGCGAACGACCGACAGGGAATATGAACACGCGATGCAGGATGGCACTGTTCGCAGAGTCTTCGTCCCCTCTACCACGGATAGATGCTGTACTAATGATGAGATCCGTGCCAGGGAACCTCACATCAGCTCCACTGTCGAAACGCGCAACGCCGGGGTGTTCGCCCTCAATCAACTTGTATATCTCCGACTCAGGCGTGCGTGCACCACTGTGCCAAGCATTTTTCATGACTCTGAGATCAAGCGCAGCCTTGTTGAGCACTCTCCAGACCAGAGTTCCGCGGCCAAAGAGAGAGAGAGAAACCCAAACGGGAGTGCCGATGGTCACCCAACGTCTGTTGTCAGTGCTGCCTAGAGAAACTTCGTACACTGCTTCGTCTGCGACGTATTCGCTAGTGGAGAGACCATTCGCCCGCAGCGTGGCAATCCACAATTCGCGCTGTACATCGGTTAGTTGAGTCACGGTGGGATCCTGGCCGAGTTGTATCGGCGTCATGTTGGTTGTGATGCAACGGACGACACGAATGAAGGTGTCGAATTCATCCCAGATGTTGTAGCTCGGCGAGAAACGCACGCCAGCACGATCATAGATCCCAACACAAAACTCGTCGCCATAGATGAGCAAACCGATAGAGAAGAGCTGGAAAGGGCGGCCAGACATGTGTAGGCGTGCGTAGTTCGCAGTCTGCACGACTATGCTCTTCGCATCGTTGCTCCCATACGCTTTTGGGCGATCAGACGCGTGGGCTTTGATTTCACACCAGCTGTATCTGTCCCACCAGCGCTTCCCGGGATCCTCGATCTTCTCCGCCGAGACACCTGAGTAGTCTGGTTTGTTCCATGGATAGTGCCAAGAGTCGGAATCCTCGATGATTAGCTGCATGGTGCTGGATTGACAGAAACGGATCCTTGCGGTCTTCCCAAATTTGTCTTGAAGACACTCGATGAATGTAAAGATGCGACTCTATTTGAATGCGTATTTGGATGAGTATGAAGATCGAACTCCAAAACAAAGTCATTACAGACCAAATGTGGATACATTGCAGTCTCCTGCTTGCTCGCATCAGCAGCAATGTGCTTCAACATTGTCCTAGCCGACTTGAGACGATCATTCTGCTCGAATAGTGTCTTGGCTTGCACAACAAAGTCGTGGTCCACGTCGCCGACGCCGAGATGGATGAACACCGACGGATCATCCCATTCAATATTTCCTCTTAGATCAACCTCGATCATGGAGCGACTCGACTCGGTGTGAGCAGCATAACCCGCTTCATGGTCGCTAGGTATGTTATCCATAGAAGAGAAATGTTGAGAGACAGGGTTATTTCTGGGAGAGATGATAGGGTCAGACATGGTGTCGAGGGCGGTGGAAATGGCATGGCTGATATGAGGGTTGATCCATACTTTATGATGTGGACTGAGCGCTTTCTCCTGGCCACCGTAGTTTCTCCAGTGTACAAAAGACTGATGGCGCAAGGCTACAGAAGCCGAGCAGCATGCATCGATTGATATCTAATACGCCGTGACCAAGGAGATATTCGTCCGTATGGGAAGGCAGCCAACCATTGTCAATATCCCATCAGTCAGTGAGCAGACATTCGGCAACGACTAGCGGTCACTTACGGACAATGATCCGTTTGGCCCTTTGTGGAGAACCGCGGCCACAAGAACTGCGGTCGAATGGTTTTAGGCTGTGGCTGAGAAGCAGGCAATGAAAGCGAAGAAAGCGGTAAGCATTACAACTGGTTCAAGCGTAATCACGTGGCGGGTGATGTTGAAAGCGAGTTGTTACCGCTTTTGTCAGTCTGCTTCGGTTGGCCACGCTTCTCAGCCACAATCATCTCGACCACAACGGTTGTGACTATCGGTACTCACCAAGTTCAAGCAAATCTCAGAGAGCGCTGAGACAGCTCATTGCTTGCAAGTGGTCGTACGTGATTACTAAACGTCTGTTCACTGATGGGATATCAACAATGACTGGCCACCTGGCAACTTCACACGCGGATGAATTCCTCTCTTGCCACGGCGCAATAACCATTTGATCGGGAAACGCCTCTCGGTATCTGTCGCTTCAATTTCGCAGCTGTTCGTGCTCTGGAGAAACTCCGGTGGCCACAAGAGAGCGCTCAGTCCACATTATAAGGTGCGCATACTTTCCCCTGTCAACCCATCATTCCGCTGATCTCTACGATGTCTGACAATGTTATCTCGCCCAGAAAAAAACCCACTTCTCATCATTTCTCTCGTATGTCCGGCAAGACCGCGGGCCCGGAAACCGGCTATGGTGCTCATACACAATCCAGCCACGATGCCATCAAAGACGAATTAGCGGGAAAGATCGAACGGGATGATGCTTCGGTCTTTGCCCATCTAGGCGTCGACAATGTTGATCGCGGCTTTGTTACGGAAGCAATGACACGATTTGAACAGAACGGCACTCTTCAGTCGGTAAGGGCACAGCTAGAGGATATCGTGGCAGACAAGACAGCTCGACACGAAACAGAGATGTATCCACACCTGGTTCGTTCTTACCTTGATATCTAAACGCAGTGTTCAAACTCTTTGTATAGAACCGGTTGTTCGAATTCATCGAGTCTCTCCAGGACCAATTTGGGAACACCGCGAGGATTCGGTTCAGCCAGTCCAGTGACGTACGGCTAATCATCGAGAAGTCCGACTCATGGGACTACCCGTCCAATAAACCTGACTACTCAGCCGTGTCCGAACAGTCCTTTCAACGGCCTGGAGATCGCTGGCGAGATAGGCACAGCTGGTGCGAGATCAAAGTCCGCGTATCTGATGGTCCATACTCGGATAGGAATGTCGATGCCAAGGAGATCATCGTGCAGACCGTGGACTACGCTCGTCTACACATGTCTGGCCGGCCGTTCCAGCTCTTTTCAGTCGGGTTACTCATCTATGGAGACCAGTTCTGCGTTGGAATCTACGACCGCGCTGGCGTACGCTTCTCGCCCAGCTATCACATCTGGGACGACCTCGACACCTTCATCCGCGTCGTCCGTTGCATCACGACCAACATGACACCGGAGCAACTTGGTCAGGATCCTACTGTAACCACTGTAACCGGCATTGAGCACGATCAGTGGTTTGCTAAGCTACAGGCGAATGGTATCTCTATCGAAGAATACATTCCAGGCGAACCGGTGTACGAGGTCTCTCTGGGCGGTACTGACAGCAGGCGCTGGGTGACGGTTGGCACCCCCATCTGGATTTCTCTGTCCCTTTTCGACCGAGGAACCCTTGTCTGGCTGGTGCGCAACAAGACTTCACTCGATCTTAGGGTGTTGAAGAATGCCTGGCACAGTGGTGCTCGCACACCTGAATCGGAAATATACCAGTTAATCGAGGGCGAACATCCTGGCGTTGCGCGCTTCGATAATGGAGCTGACGTGAAGTTCCCCGGGACGGGGGATATCATCAGTACAGCCTCTCTTCGTGGTAGAGGGGACGCGAACTCTGCGGAGCATTCGGTTCTGCATCGTGTGTTCATCTACCCTGAGGGTCGTTCACTCTTCAAGGCTCGTTCCGAACTCGAGCTACTCAAGGGCATGCGTGCGGCATTGCGAGGCTAGTTGTCCTTGATATCAATGTGGACACGGCTGACGGTTTGGAAATAGGGCACGAATTCTTGTGCAGCCAATATATTCTGCATCGGGACATCAGTGTCGGTAATATCATGCTTTCTGTCGAAGATGACCCTCCAGAAGGGGCCGAAGGGTTCCTCATGGATCTCGAACTTGCGCTTTGTACCGGCCCGAGGGTCGAATATAAGACGTTGGCGCCCGTGCGGACGCCTATAGGTCAGGTACTGAGTGATGTTCAAGTCAAGCCTTCCCGCTGGGATACGCAGTTGACGAAACGGGGTGCACCTATGACGGTGAGTGCTCTCTGTGATCTGATGTGTACCCGCTGCTAAACAGTAGGGATGTAGGGCACATTGCAATTCATGGCCGTCGATTTGTTGATGTCACTCGACGACCAGCTGAAAGCTGCACGGCGTGAAGCTTCTGAGGGGCTGGTTGAACAAGCAGCGCACCACGACATCGAGTCATTCATTTGGGTTCTCCTGTACAGCCTGTTCAGACGAGCTCTGCTGGAAGCCGATCATCGGACCATGACCGCCCAGGAGAAAACATGGATGCGCGGGTTGCAGACGGAGTTCAAACAGTATTTTGGTCAAAACTCTCCGCATAGCATCCTGGGGCAGAGGTCAGATATCAGAGGACCGTGGTATGTTGCGCATCATTTTCCCTCTTTCTTCAGCGACCCGATCCGGAAGCTAGTCCGCAATCTTGCCTCCCAGTTCACCCTCAGACGAGTGACACCATTCACACATGCCGCCGTGCTCCGTGCTTTCGACGTTGCGATCGAGCAGCTTTCAGAGTCTTGATACTTTTACCTTTCACGTAGTAGCCATAAGGCACAAGGATACCGGTCTTCCAATGTTCACTTTCGCTGTACACGTAGTGCCTCAGATACATGTGCTGGCAGTAGGTTCTACATATGTAATATGTTTGCAGCGAGTATGCTAGGTTTTTCTCGCACACTTCTAAGCTGTACTATACACGAGCTCCACTCGGATGTGCGAAATATGCTATGGAGAAGTGTGTGGTGGACGCCGAACACTGAGGATCCAGGGAATAAGCATGAACATATATATCGAATCAATTCTCCATGGCTGTACTGCATGCAATAATCAGGTGCAATGGGTAGAACATGTCAACAGATGCACATGCGTTGTATTTCATTTCTTTCCGGCGTTTCTACAACGAGTTGCAGCTGCTACCTTGTTGCTCTGAGCTTTGAGTCCCGGACTGGAAGATCCGTGCAAAAGGCGCAAAAGGATACAACGTGAAACACGCCGTTAATATAACCCGATGATTCTTGAAGTCGTTTGCTCTCGTGTAAATTGAGAAAAATACTCGACACCAGTGAGATTTGAACTCACGCTCCCATAGGGAAACAGATATTCGGAAGGCAAGTATATACCGTTCGAATCTGTCGCCTTAACCACTCGGCCATAGTGCCTCTACAAATATGCATGTTCATAATATTACCAGCTGCGGGTGGAAATAATGCTTCCGATCTCTAGCTTCTCTCCAGCGGAAAGGAGGGCGCTGAGCAATGTCTCCTCCCACCCCGACTCCCGACGCCCCGCCACCCAACGATGCCCGTCCCGTCTCGAGCGACGACATACCATATTCTGCATCTAATGGCCATGCACAAGCTGTGTTAAATTACGACGTGCCGCCGTCCTCATCCGCCACGGCGGATGCGTTACCGCCAACCGACCCTCCGCCACTAGCCTCCGCAGGAGTTATCGTGTTGTCTGGCAGCCCACCCTCAGAGCCTCCCCCTCCTTACCCCTCTCGCGAGCGGCGTGCCCGTGCACCGCGTTCTACTCGCCGCCGGCGCACACTGGGTTCTGACTCGCCTCTCCTGCCTACCGCACATGGGCACGGCGTGAGCACGAGCGGGGACTCGGACGGCGAGCACGAGCGGGACGAGGCGCACCCGACCGAGGCCACCCCGCTGCTTGCTCCTCCGCACATGCGCCGGGAGCGCACCCTCTCGCTCACGAGCACCGTGCGCTCGACCGGCTCCGGTGCACCGAGCTTCACACACACGCTCGCGAGCGCGTTCCGCCCCGAGCGTGATGTCGACCTGGACCCTGAGTGTGCGTTTGAGGACATCGAGGACGAGGTGGTGCTGGAGTCGCCGGTGCTGGACCGCGCGGGCGAGGATACCGTGGAACGCGTGATGGGGGCACGGACGAGACACCGGATTTCGTGGAAGGCGAGGGTGCGGCGGTATTTCCGTCCGCTGCGGGTAAGGGCGTACTACTCGGCGCTGTTCCACCTCCTCGTGCTCAACTTTCCCTATGCGCTTCTCGCGTGGGTCTACCTCTTCGTGTTTACGCTCGTGAGTCTTCGCCGTCTCTGTGATGGCCCCGGTGTGTTCTGTGCTCAATGCTATGGCAGACGGGGACGACGACGCTGATGGCGCTCCCCCTCGGCGCGGTGCTATGCTTCCTTGACCTCATCGGTGCACGAGTCCTAGCCCGCGGCGAGCTTGCGCTGCAGACCACATTCCACGGACCGCTGGCCTACCCACTGCCGCACACGCCACCACCAATCTTCACCCGCATGCGCCTGCCAACGCCCGGTGAGGTCGAGGCCAGCGGGCCTGGCGCGCGTGTCGAGCGGAGCTTCTACCGGAACGCTTATGCGATGGTAAGTGATACTCTATCCGCTCGTCTCCAGTCTGTGCTGATTGAGCCTCGTTTGCTGCTACTCACTGGTCTTACGCTGATCTCATTGTATCTTGCTATTGCAGTTCACTGACCCGACGTCGTACCAATCGCTGTTCTACTTCCTCGTGCTCAAGCCGGGGATCACGATTCTGCTCTCACTGATGCTCATCGTCCTCGTCCCGGTCGGCGCTGTGCTCGTCATTCCTGCGCCCGCGGTCCTCCGCCTCGCGCGACGCCTCGGCATCTGGCAGGCGAATATTGCAGTCGAAGGGCTGTATTTTGCCATGCGATGAGAGCCGTACATCTGAGAAAAATACCGGACTGAGTATGTATTCTGGTGGAGTGTTGCATGGTGGGTTATGTATGCATGTAAATGATATTCTTTTACTCCTCAATTCTCACTGGATGTTTCCGAACTTGTGTACAATAGCCTCATGTGGAGTTTATGCCAGAAAATGACATGCCATGGATTCAGCCGTCCTCTCGCAATAGCATGTCTTCATCGATTTGAATCCGTCCCCGGTGGACCTCTGTATCCGCAAGACTGTTCCTAGCATGATTCGAATTCCTTAGGAGGGACGCACGAGCTGCAGTCTGACCATTGATGACTGACAATCACACGATAGCGCCACAGCGTATTATGCCAGCGCCCAGGATCAGTGACCCGACATACACAAGTAGCAGATGAGATCGCTCGTATGGTCGATCGTTGTCTTTCTTGATGCCCTCGACACGGCTAGTTCACTAGTAGGAGCTCCTAAGATGATAATCCAGGAACTTGTGAGTGTAAATTGGCCGATAGGAGCGCAAGGTGGGACGGGATGGAGGATGATGATCAACGGGAGAGAGAACAACGCCGCGCGCGCGAAAGCGTCCATATCCACTCGAGCGGCTTTAGTGGACTCCGCACACCGTCAACCACGATCTCCTCCATGTCTCATCTCTTGCATTGATCTGTTGCGGATATATCAGCTAGGCCCTTTGGTCGTTGGCAAATCCAACTGCATGCGCTATAAATCCTCGGATACTCTGCTACGAACGCTTGACGGGCTCTTTGTGCGTCCCAACGACCTAACACCGCTGAAGCACGTCGGCAGCCAGGATGGCCCAGCTCCCAGCCGGCACACGCATCCCGCCCAGACGGGTTGACAGCTACATCGCAACCAAGGGCACCTTCTTCACCGAGCTTGACGACGAGCTCCACGATGTGAAGCGCGTGCACGCCCACGGGCAGGAGGAGGACCTGCGCCTCGCGCTCAGCCGGATGATGAGCAGAGTCCAAGAGCTCGTACGCCCCCACTCTCTTCCTCTTTGATCGTCGCCTCATCGCACGCTCTGTTCCCCCCATACTGCTCTTCCCACCGTACACGACCCGCTGCCCACCGTTCCCATGGCGCCCGCAGACGTCGATGCTCAAGGAGGCGTACAAGGCGCAGACGGACCTCCAGACGGAGCTCACGCTCGCCAAGTCGAACCTGCAGCTCGCCCTCGCGAACAACGAGATGCTCGAGGACGCGCTGCGGCGCGACGGCGCGGGGCACGCGCGCGACATCGGTTGGCGCCGCTGGAGCGCGCGGGAGCAGAAGGAGCGCGAGGCCGAGGAGGAGCGCCGCCGCAGCATCGACAGCCGCATCGACAGCCCGAGCCTCTCGCTCGACTCCCGCGCCTCGTCGCCCAAGCCCCAGCCGCAGGCGCAACCGCTCCCGCCCGTGCAGCCGTCCGCGTCCCCGCAGCAGCAGCCGCAACAGCAAGCATCGCCCAAGCCCCGCTCATCCTCTACGCTACCCTCACCTACACCCTCAGATAGTCGGTTCTTCCGCTTCCGCTTTGGTAGCACCTCGCAGTACCCCGCATCGCCGCGCCCGCCCAGTGCGGCAGGCACTCAATCTCCGCTTGTCAATGGCCACTCGGCGCACCTCACCTCCGCATCTCTCCCGACCCTCGTACCTGAAAAAGACAAGGAGAAGGAAGCTGAAGAGCTCACGGCCGAGCTCAAACGCGAACGCGAGGCACACAAGAAGGCCTGCGCGGATAAGCAGGCCCTCGAAGCCGAGCTCGAGGCGCTTTCGCAGGCTCTCTTCGAAGAGGTACCTCTCAGCCCACCATGCCCGCTTTGTCCGAGTATCACTGACCCCTGCGCCAGGCGAACAAGATGGTCTCCACCGAGCGCCGCAAGCTCGCAGATCTCGAAGAGGAACTACAGGAAACCCGCGCAGAGCGCGAGGCGCTCAAGAGTGCCCTGCGGCTCGTCGAGCGGCAGGCACGACAGTCGCAGGACGGCGCGAACGAGAGCACCGATACGCTCACATCCTCACCGGACCACTCCACGCGCTTTACACACGCGCACAAGCGCTCCTCGTCTTCAGCTATGGGAATCAAATCGCCTCCGCTCTCTTCCCCACCCTCGCCAGACTCGCTCAAGCCGCAGGACTTGCCGCCCGTTTCGGAGCACGAGGATGGGTCGCCAGCGCCCGCAGGACGTCCGCCGCTTATCGCGGTCGCGGACGTAAATGGCGCGCCCGAGCCTGCGCGTGCGCTAGATGCAGAAGCGGACGCGGACGCGGACGCATCCCTCGACGGGCTGGACTCGTCGCGCACGCTCAAGGCGTCTGCTTCGTCGTCCAGGAGCACCTCACCCGCACCGTCTGAGACGGGCTCGAGTATCTTCGTGCGTACGCGTCCCGTGGACTACCTCCCGGGCGAAGAATCGCCCTGGGCAGACGTCCCGTCATCCACGAATGCAAATTGATCAAGGCCGGTGTAACTACTAGGATCTACGGCTGATCTCCACATCGCTGGGAATACTGCAGGGCGGGATATTGGTGGAGCTGAGGGGGTTTTTGGTTCGGGTTGTTCTCCCCGTCATTCTTCTTTTCTTTCTTTCTGTCTTTCTTTCTCTATACTGAAGCTACGCAGTGGCGCCACGCTATACCTATATATCACCGATCCATCATCGTCATATCACTCGCATCCTGACATGTTCTGCCGGTCGCACATACATCGCACATACAAGCTCTCGAGAATATGTGGCTCGATAATCCATGCTCGTTCCTCCTGGACGTCTGATGCTCACTACAAGTTTCTTCTAGCACTTGTTGTCGATTCGTGTGGAGCTTCTGTGCCATCAAGATCGATCATGCAGAGTATCGTTGCAAGGTGTACTTAATGCAACCATCACGCGCTGTCGATGCGTGCTCAAGACTCGCTACAGATTCTTCAAGCCCGGATAATAGCAATGCCATGGAGGAGGATGTGTATGTTACCTGGTTCGGACTCTTGCTGGGGAATTGAGGGCAAGAGGACGGTGGGGGAAAATTCGGGTAATGACATTGCCTCCCCAGCGGAGAAAATCAAGCTTGTGACTTTCAGCTCTCGCAGTCAGACAGGAATACGTTAGTGCTCCTCGTGCGTGGTTCTTCCTAGCTCCCCTTCTGGCCACTCGTGTCTGGTTAGGACTTGCGAACGGGAATACCTTCACTAATGGCTTGGCAACTACATGAGATGCTGGTTTCTAGCGAATCTTAATGCGCATGTGAGACGCGTGTAACAGGCGGTATATCAGATGCAGACTGCAAAAGTCGTCGGATCGCAATATCGAAAACACTGAGAACTGCAGCGCGCGAAAGTGGTTCAATGCGCGCTTAACCTTGAGTTGGTCGTGGAGGTGTCCGGTCAGTCCCCGGATCTCCTCGTAATCCGGCTCAGTTTCCCCAGGTTCTTCTCGTCCCTTCCTGTTCTCGCCCGCTTACCCTTTGTTCCGGTGAGATCTTATATGCATCTTCTTCGCGTCCGTCCTGACCCCTCGTAACCTGTCTTCTCTCTAGACCCTGTCTTATGCAAGTGCTGCGACCACTTTTTGATCTAGTGGGATCGACAACAGGTATGGAAGACGACTAGCGTGTAACCTGTACATTTCGATATACTAGGTGGCAGAGTGATGATATTCCTTTGTACGTACTATCAGACATAATGCTGAATTCACCTTCAACGAACTGTTGTCACGCGAAATCATAGTAAGAAACGACCGAAACTATGTAGACTGAGCACTGGTAGCTAAGGGTATAACATAGCAAAGTGCAGTAGCACGTGTCGATGTGAACTACAAGATCGCGAAACCCGAGCTAGAAGAGCCCCATGTAGACAAACCATCGAATCAGTAAGTGACGCCTAAGGAATAGAGAAACAGGAAGAAGAATGAAGAAATGAAACGATAGCCCTTTTGCTGTCCATCTGCCTGGATGTTGAACCCAAATTAGCTCACATGGATCGACCTTCTTGTCGAGTTTGCCATCGTACAGGACTACTAGCGAAGGGAGGTAAGAAGTACAACCTGAAACATGGCTATGGAGAACGCTTACCTTTCGCAATACAGACCGTGACCCGTCACGTCAATAGAACGTCTCGTCTGCGGAACCCTTCAAACTTGACAGCTTCCAGATGTGGGTTGTCTCCTGCCGTTTCATAAGCGGCGCGTGCCACGCGTAGCCTCTTGACTCATGTAGCTGTCGACAGAGGCTCTTTGCTTTGAGCTCCGGTCACGCCTGGTTGGTGAAAAAACACTGCGATTGCTACTGAATCATCTCCGGACGTCTCGAAGTCATCATAGACAAGGAGGCCGTTGCAGGTGTATTCGTCGTTGGCATCACGAAGCTCGGTGTTGTCAAACGTGACAATAATGCATCCCCCGGCATTAGGTTTTTGGGGAAGGAGTAGAAGCCATACTTCCTCTCGCTGAACAGTAATCGTCTCGAAGGATATACACTGGTACGACGCAATGAGACCTTCTTCGGTGCAGACGGCATTGCACTTGTCGACGGTAATGAAGTGATCTCTGCTGTTGATCAGACTTTGGGATGCCCATCGGAATCCCGGATCTTTGAGTTTCGGCCCTTGCCTGAATGCTACAGTGGAGTGCATGTTCTTGACCTTCAGCAAAAGTTCTGCCATGCGACGTTCGGCGGGCAGATTGACTAGATCCTTGGCGTCTACCTGTAGTAGGGCAGCAATTGCGAGCGTCTCGTCCTCGGGCTTTCCGATGTTGCGCCATGTCAGTCGATGCGTGATATCGTTTATACTACAATGGCATTCATCCGATGCTTCTTTGTGAGCAGGGGCGAGCATCCTGTCCAACAACTCTGAAAGATGAACGTCGGCAGGATTGGTGGAATGACCAGGTATGTCCTTGATGTTTACATAGCCGTCCGAGAGCTTGAAATAGAGCTTGCGGGCCAGACAGGCTTCCTGCAAAGTCCAAACTCTCTGCATCCACCCAGACGTCACGATGCGTAATTTGATTTCCGTGTACGGGGTCTGAAGTGAGCACTTCTGAATTCCGGAGTCTATCACCAGTACAGCATCCGCCTCCCTGTAGATTTCTGCCATTCTCCCTATGGCACGTTTTCTTGAGGGTTTGTCCCGAGGCACGCAGAGTGAGTCAATCCAGAATGCCCCCGAGTCGGGAACCAAATGCCTCGCCATCATCGCCAATTCCTGTACCTGGCACGACGGCAGACCATCTTCTGTCGTACTGCCCAGGCCATCGGCCCAGACATGTGATATGGCGACATAGGGAATACCGGAGCTTTTATCACAGGAGACTATCGGCTTCCTGCCACCTGCTTTATTACCGATGAAACCTGGCTCATTTGCCTGACCTAAGTATCCCGTGTCCGAATGCGCTCCAACAGAGAGGTACATTGTGTCTTGGAGAAGATGATGCAGGGATTGGTCCTCAGATGCTTCGAGTACGCGGATTATGGGTACGTCCCCGTCGGATATGATACGAATGACGTTTTCTGAGGTCGGCTTCCAGTACTCGCACTTGCATGCATCCATGACATGTCGGTTGAGGTAAGTGGACTCATCAATTGTATTTCTTCGGCATTTGTACGAGGTGCACTGCCTGTGACTGATATCTCCCTCGATGAGCGGCCCGCAGCGATATGCATATGCGAGCGGAATGATGCCAGCATCGAAGAGCATATGGATGGTGAAAGGACACCATCCGTCTTCAAGCAACCGCTTCTCGTAGACTTCGGCGTATTTCCCCGAGTGCCCATGGACATGAGGGACATGAGTCGCTTTTTGAGAAGTTTGGGATGTCGAGAGACACAGCGATAGACAAAATTGGTCAGGACCTCTAGGACAGCAGCAATCATGATGTAGATTCTTGCAACATCATCATCTTGGAGATTGGGTCCCCTAATGTCTCGATGCGGGCAATGGAGTTCGTGGCTGAACCATTCGCACGCCGTGGTCAGCTCCGCATGCGCACGCCGATACCAGCGCCGCAGTGTCTTCGAGTCCCTTTCCGCGTTATAGTGGCTCAGATAGTGAAGAATGCCACCAAAGTTGTCGAAGGCCATCACTACTTCTCCGGACGGTGTGCGTCTGAGCAGGAAATTCTCCGGAATTCTGATCCCGGCCACAGCTTCAGTTATGCCATACGTGAAATGGCATTGAGCTATCGAAGCGAATTCCCCATTCGTGGAATGCAGACCATGCATTTCATGCGGGCAAGGAGTAAATCCAGCGTCTCTAAGGCGCAGGTTCCAATACTCGACGAAAGTGCCTAACGGGAAGCCATCATGCTTGCCGCCGAGCCAGACCGTATCGAAGATCCCGAAATTGTCATCTGTCATTTCCGATCGTTTCTCGGCAATTTGACTTCCGAAGTAGATGATCTGTTTTGCTACCTGTATGTAGAGCGTCAGAATTGCTGGTAGAGTGACTTTGTTTTCGATGAGTACTTACCATCTCTGCATCGTGGTCCAAATCTCCATGATCGTGAGACATAACGTATGGGGTGAATGTACTCTGCAAGAGCGTTCAATGTGATAGATCGATTAAATAGACAAATAGGGACCTGGATAGTAGGAGCTTCTTGATCTTGGGATATATCCGATGTAAGTGCAGCCCCAGTGAAGGGTTGTAGCTGTAATTCTTCTCGTTCCGGGGAGCCCTCCGTATATTGGAGACGTATATGTCGCTTGATTTCATCGATAACTTCTTTACGTTCCTGACAATGTGCAGATGAGCTATACGTTGTATAAGATAGAAATTTATTGATGCACTTTCAGGAGCCTCTGAGAGCGGAGACCTAAGATCTTCATAACGACTTTGAGGTAGTAATACCAGCTTGTTAAGAAGATTGGAGATGCGAGTTGCCGTGTAAGCTCAGACAATATTGTTTGACTTACGTGGCACTATTGAGAGCACTTTGACCGACGTCCAAACAACGGTTTCTGTGTTACACGGTCAGTAGGCTCAAAGCTCGTCACGGCTATCTGCCCAGGTTGCGGGGACTCGCGTGGTAGTAGCGAAAGGGAGTATGAGAGGGTAAGAGGTTGTGAGAGCGAGAGGCGCTCCAGGAGTATTTGAGAGATGTGAAGTTGACAGAAGAATGGTTTGACTGCGCCTGGACTTGCTCGCAAGCGGCCACACGACCCCGGTATAAGCGCCTTCCATGTTAGATCCTGGTGCGGATAAAAATGGGGTTCAGAATGGTCCGAATTAGATCCGTATGGGGACAAAGATGCCTCAGATTCCGCTCTACGTTCGATTTTTGTGCGGATAAAACCGAACTAGGGAGGGCGAAGTCGGATCCTGGGTGCGGACAAAAATGGCTGCATGGTAGCGTAGCCGGCCCGGATGTGCTGCCGGTCAGAAGCGCACGAGTCGCTCGGAACTTGAGATGCAAACTCGGGGGGGTCAAGGATGCGCTCGCAGTAACGTCATATCTCAACTTATCGTTGTATGTACGAGGCATACATTACAGACGTCCGTAGCGAAAGGGGAAGGTAGAGACATGCGAATCTGCGAAGGAATTTGGTGAATCTGCGTCGTGCACATGTCTACGCCACCGTGCGCTCTGGATGACGGATGGCTGTCATCTAGAGCGGCGACCAGCTGATAGCTATCAAAAAAAAAAAGAGAGCGGTAGATGAGCTCCCTTGGTGTTTGAGATACCGCAGTGACTGGAAAGGCTCCTCTTCCGAGTGTATGCCATGGTCGGCGTGTGGAGCAGCAGTGCTCTTTGAGGTATTCGGCGGCGTCCGGATCTCGATAGGGGCACTTTTAAGGCCTACTGCATCACCAGAACGACGATTCAGCCATTGATACAAAATGGTAGTGGGTGCGAAGAGTATTCACCTAGTCTGTTGCACGTCGTGAGGAGCTTGTTTACGTCGTTCCCGATGCGGTGAGTCCACGTGTACTTGTTCGGCGGAAGGTTGTCGTGTCATCCCGGTGTAATTCACCGTGTCGATTGCAAGCATGAGGTCCAGTGTGCGAACCTGAAGGATATTGTGTGCTATGCCGAGCCAGGTGGTACAAACTTGGATACTCTCTGCATTTGCTTTGATCTGAATGAAGCTCGTAAATCTGCCGCACTTCCCGACTCCGAGCATTTCTTCCTTAATTTCGTGCAATTATCTATCGAGTCAGAAATTTGAATGCGCGTCTCGGTTTAATTGAGTGGTTGGAAAAAGAGATTGCACACATTCAAGGAGCTAGTCCATTGCAATTCTGTCGAACATGTCGTACTCCTTGACTTCAACAAGTACGTACAGCAGCTGTTGAGCTTCCTTGACAAGCGGCTGAGCTTCCTTCCTGTTTCTCTTCATTGCCTGTACAGCCGAAGAGATCTTATCGATGTCGACATACATCCAGGAGATAGCAAAACGTCCACAAACCTTGCAACATTCGATCAATCCCAACGCCAGTCCGGTCGCGGTCTGAAGAGGAGTGATCAACCTAGCATTGACTATTGCACTTGTACCCTGAACAGTAGCTCCTAGACCGTAGGAAATGACTGCGACGGTTATCTTGGAAGGAGGAGAGCGCTTGGCGACCCTTCCGACCTTCTGTGAGACCTTCTTGAATGTTCTCCGAGGCATTCGTGCTACCAGCAGTGTGAAATGCGACAAGGGGCTTGCGGTCGAGCAAGAGCTCCTCTACTGAAGTAGCGCGTCGGGGAAGGGAGTCTAGGAACCCAGATACACATTCGGGGACAGCGGTACGGCATGAGATGCTTAACTTTCAGCGTGTACCTATGTACATGTGATGTGTATGAAGAGACAATGCATCCACTACTCAGACTGCGAGAGCCGTCGTATCGCAATGTCGAGGACATCGAGAACCGCGGTGTGCGAAAGTGGGTTAGTACGCTTGTATTCTAAGTGGTCGCTGAGTTGTCCAATCAATTCCCGGATCGCGTCGCTGAAAAAGGGCGGGTAATCGACGACGACTTTCCATGGCCGGTCGTTCGACCTTTGTGCGAGTATGCCATCTGGGGCGCGTTGACCATAATAGTGTTTGAACTCCATCTTCAAGCTTTGCATCCAGGTCTCCTCTTCAGCAGACAAGTTTTGACGGCTCGTCACGATTACTCGTCTGATCAGGCTGTATAGAAGGACCCAGATAAACGATTCGATGTCGTGATGCGTCTGATGCTCGACTGGGACATATTGAACCGGACGTCCGGTAGATCTGAGGCTATCGTCCAGCGATGCCAACAATTCGGCGGCCATGAACTGCAATGTTCCCTGCATACGTGACGATCGGCCATGTACATACATCGCACCACAAGGAGAGCACTCACTGTTACAGGCGCACCTCGGTTAGCCACGCTCGTGGTCCAGTGGAGATGCTTGACTTGGACGTCGTTAAGCACCCGACCTGTAGGCAGCCGTATGGGCGCCAACGTCCTGTACTCAATCGTCGGGCCGGTATAAATGGCGAGTTCGAGATCTATGAGAAATCCTTCGGCGCCTTCACGAAGCTCATCATCGCAGGAAAGCAGGATATTATCGACGCCGATATCCCTGTGCAGAATGGATTGGCTGCACAAGAACTCGTGTCCTGTTTCCGCATTCTCAGTTGTATCTGTAAGGGCATCGAGGGAGACTGACCTCGCAACGCCGCACGCATGCCCCTGATCAGTTCCAATTCAGAGCAAGCCTCAAAAAGCGAACGACCTGGAGGGTATAAAAGTCGATACAAGGTCCTGTTCTTCGAAGGGCTCGGATCCAAATTGCCGCGAAGGAGATTCGTACTGATAGGAGACGCCGTCCCAGGGAACAATACATTGAACCCATCACAACATGCAACCCCGGGGTGTTTACCCTCGATCAGCCTGTGAGCTTCCGGTGCAGATGCGCGTGCACCACCATACCAAACGTTCTTCAAGACCTTGAGATCGAGCGTATCCTTCTTGCGCACCCGCCAGACAAGAGTACCGCGGTCAAAGAGAGACAGAGAGACCCAGATCGGGGTGCCGATCGTTACCCAGCGCTCGCTATCGTTAATGCCCATTATGCCGCCCAGAGAGACCTCGTACATCGGTACATCATGCACATCTTCGTCAACGGGAAGATGGTTCGCATGCAATTTGGCCAACCACTCGTGGCGCTGGACGCCGGAAAGAGTGGCCACAGTAGGATCTTCACCAAGCTGCTCCGGGGTCATATTGGTAGTGATGCAGCGGACGACACGCATGAATGTCTCAAAGTTATTCCACATGTGATAGCTGGGGGAGAAGCGCGCGCCAGCGCGATCGTAGATCCCGACGCAGAATTTGCTTCCATGGATCAGTAGGCCCACAGAAAACAGCTGGAATGGTCGGCCTGATATATGGCCACGCGCGCACTCCCCAGCCTGCATGAACATCATCGGATCGGCCCCACGTTCCGGCTCAGGGTGACCTAACGCCGAGGATTTGAGTATGCACCAACTGTGCCTATCTCGCCAATGGTTCCCAGGATTATCGAACAGATCCGTCAGAACAGTTGTATAGTCGATTTTGTCCCATAGATCAGTCTGCCACGAATCGGAGGGCTCGATGCTCAGTTGTATGTTGCTGTTCTGACTAAAACGGATCCTCGCCGTCCTCCCATATCTGTCAGGGAGAAGCTCAATGAAGGAGAAGACGCGGCTCTGGAATGCACAGATTAAGAGCAAATTTTCGCATAAGGATGGGGAATTCGGACAGACCAAGTGCGGGTGCATTTCCGACTCACTGCTATCATGCCTAGTTGCGATATTCTGCAACTGCGTTCTTGCCCATTTAAGATCATCGTCCCGTTCAAAAAGCTCAATAGCTGTCATGACAAAGTCTTCGTCAACAGCATCAACGCCAAGATGGACGAAGACAGATGATACATCCCAATTGGTATTTTTAGTCAATTCGACATGGAATGCAGCGTGATCTGCGTCTGGGGATCCAACATAGGCGCAGTTCTGGACCAGGTTCAATATGTCTTCTTTTTTCATGTCGGTAGTGAATGTGTCGTATGTGAAAGATGCCGGGCGAGCGTATTGACGAGCAGAGAGCCGAGCCACGATCGGTCAACCCGTGGAGGACGAAGGGAAAATACAGCCAACCTTCGCTTCGGCGGAGTTGGGCAAGCTGTAGCCGCGCGCCAGTAACAGGCGCCCTCGCCGAGTCGCCTGCAGCGTGTTGTACTATTCATCTAATCCTATAGCCTCCGGTTGTCAGGACCCGCACCCAAGAGGCTCCGCTTATTCGTATCAGCTCGTATACAATACGATGAATGCCTCAGTGGCCGCCGCGATGGGGCTTCTCGCCGGTCCGACGCCGGGAAGTGGCTCGGCGAATCTGAACCGTGGAACGTTAGTCACGTGATGTAGGCGTTGAAGGTGAAGAGTTGCGATGCTTACCGCTTTCGTCAGTTCGCTTTCGCTGGTTGCGTCTCAGCCACAGTCTACAACTATCCGATCGCAGTTGCTGTGGTTACGGTTCTCGTCGGGTCCTCGCAAGTGTCCCCAAAGGGTCAGACGGATCATTGTTTGCAAGTGGCTGTTGGTCTTTACTAAATGTCCGCTCGCTGATGGATATTGATGACAGCAGGCCACCTTGTCGTGCGAACGAATCCCTCCCTGGCTGCGGCACATTAACTATCAATTTATGAACACATCTCGGTCGCTATAGCTTCTTTTCCGCAGTCTTTTGTACTCTGGAGAAACTCCGGGGACTGGAAGTTACAGAAGGTGCTCAGCCCACATTATAAAGTACGCATCATCCGCCCTTGAGCCAGCCATTCCGCTGACCGCCACCATGTCCAACACAGTAATCTCCCCCAGGAAGCCCTCTGGTTCTTCGCACTTTTCTCCTATGTCTGCCGCTCCTAAGGATCCGGATCTGGGCTATGCTGCTCATACCAAGTCCAGCCGCGGTGCCATTGAAGTCGAGCTGTCAGGAAATATTGAATGGGACGATCCTTCGGTCTTCGCACATCTTGGTGTCCACGATGTAGATGCAGACTTTGTCAATGCGGCCAGAATGCTATTTGCTCAGGATACAAAGCTCCAATCGGCAAAGTTAGAGTTGATTCGCATCGCGGCAGATTCAAGCAAGCAGGAGACGGCGATGTACCCGCACTTGGTGGGTCATTATCTTACATGCGAAGGCGATTTTAACACGTATTTTCTCAGGGCCTCATTTTTGCATTCATTGAGCTTCTTCAGGACAAATATGGGAACTCCGCCAGAGTCCGTTTCAGCCAGTCAAGCAACATGCGACTCATAATCGAGACCTCCGATTCTTGGGACTATCCGTCGAACAAACCTGATTTCTCGACCATCCTCGCAGAGCTCTTCGAAAGCCCGACAAACCGCTGGCGCGACAGACGTGGTTGGTGCGAAGTCAAAGCTCATGCTTCCGACCGCCCAAAGTCGGATAGAGGTACAAGACCAAAGGAGATAGTCGTACAGACTGCGGATTACGCTCGTCTACACATGTCTGGCCGCCCTTTCCAGCTCTTCTCTGTGGGATTACTCATCTATGGGGATGAGTTCTGTGTCGGGATCTATGACCGTGCCGGCGTGCGTTATTCGCCTAGCCACAACATCTGGAAAGACTTCGATATCTTCATTCGCGTCGTCCGCTCCATCACAACGGATATGACCCCGGAGGAGCTTGGTGAGGATCCCACCGTAGTTACTCTAACCGACGCATCGCGCGACATGTGGTTTGCCAGACTGGATGCAAATCGTCTGCCCGTCGAGGAACGAGACGAGCCCGTATACGAGGTATCTCTAGGCGGTACCACTGATGATACCGACGACGGGCTCTGGGTGACGATCGGCACTCCGATCTGGATCTCTCTCTCTCTTTTTGGCCGTGGTACTCTTGTCTGGCGGGTCCGCAACAAGGCTACGCTTGACCTCAGAGTGATGAAGAATGCCTGGCACAGTGGTGCGCGTACGTCCGAGTCGGAGATATATCAGTTGATCGAGGGCCAACACCCTGGCGTTGCACGCTTCGATGTTGGAGCTGACGTGAAGTTTCCCGGGACGGAGCTCATTATCAGCACAAGTTCTCTTCGTAGCAGCGGGCGTGCCAACTCTGCGAAACATGCAATCCTGCATCGCGTATTTATATACCCTATCGGTCGCTCGCTGTACAGGGCTCGCTCTGAACTTGAACTGGTCAAGGGGATGCGCGCAGCGTTGCGAGGTCAGCCTTGCTTCATTCTATTGTGAACGTAGCTGACGGTCTAGAAATAGGGCATGAGTTCCTGTGCAATCAATACATTTTGCATCGAGATATCAGTGTCGGTAACATCATGCTTTCCTCCGAAGATGATCCCCCGGAAGGTGCCGAAGGATTCCTCATGGATCTCGAACTCGCCCGATGTAGCGGCCCGAGGGTTGAATACACGGTGATAGCACCCGTACGGACGCCTACTGGCCAGATTCTGAATGACGTCCAAGTCAGACATTCTCGCTGGGATACGCACCTGACGAAACGAGGTGCGCCGATGACGGTGAGCGCTGTCCTTGCAGTTAGGTTATCATATTTGTTTATCGTTTGAGTCTCAGGGTACATTGCAGTTTATGGCCGTTGTTCTGTTAGAGTCGCTTGAAGAACGTGTGTGGAATGAACAGAACGCCGTCGGGCCACCTATGGAGCATAAGGTGCACCATGACATCGAGTCATTTATATGGGTTCTCATTTACAGCCTGATGAGACGTATCATCGTTGTGGAGGCTTCGAAGGTGAATGATGCGGATAAGCACCTGGTGGGCCAGTTGACAACGTTGAAGACTCGCTTCATACGATATTTTGGCCGATCCACTCCAAGCGGCATCCTCGGGCAAAGGGGAGGCGCCAAGCCGTGGAACTTCGTGCAATATCACCCCGAATTTTTTAGCGAACCTATCCGGGATCTGATCGACAATCTCGATCGTCAGTTCAGAGTCAGAAAAGAGGAACCATTCACACATGCTGCGGTCCTCGGTGCTCTTGATGCTGCTATCAGACGACTCTCGTAGTACTACGATGTAACACTGCATTTGATCCCTACATCGATGTAGTCTGAAATTTATATGTGCCCTTCTCTAGCATTCTGGTCTCTTGAGGATCCAGCGTTCATTACGATGGGACAAAACAGGGCACCAGAAAAGAACTTGCCTCTGTGCAGGGTCCCTGCTTCGCCGGACCACGACTAGATTCCCACTACGACTAAGTTGTAGTGGGCCCTACCGTGCTTACGCAGCGTTATGCGAGGTAAATTCAACCGCGCGTTCTAAGCCGCGTGATGTGAACGCTGAATACGGACCACCGCTGTCCGCTTTCGTAGATTCGCTGTCGCTGGCTGCCAGGGGCACAACGGAGAGGACTTTCTGACCTCCTGTTTTTAGAGCCCGCATCCAAGAAGTCCCGCCGATTTGTATCAGCTCATACAAGGCGGTGAATGCCTCGCTGCGCTGGGGCTTCTCGCCGAGGAGATCTGAAATGTGAGACAGTAGTCACGTGACAGGGCGTTGAAAGCGAAGAGTTGCGATGCTTGAAGCTTGAAGCTTGAAGCTTAACGCTTCGGCGCTTTCGTTGGTTCGCTGGTTCCTGCTCAGCCACAGTCTACAAGTATCCAACCGCAGCTGCTGTGGTTACCGTTCTCGGCAAGTCCTCGTAAGTGTCCCCGAGGCTCAGATGGATCATTGATTGCAAGTGGCCGTTGGTCCTCACTAAACGTGAGCTCGCTGATGGGATACTGACAACAGCAGGCCACCTTATACGGACGAAACTCTCCCTGGCCACGGCACATCAACCATCAGTCGACGAACGCATCTCTTCCTCTGTAGCTTCTTTTCCGCAGTCTTCTATTTTTGGGGAAACCCCAGCTTAGAATGACTTTGACATCTTCATTCGCGTCGTCCGCTGCATCACAACAGCTATGCCTCTGGAGCTTGCTTGATGAGGATCACACCGTGGCTACTCTGACCGACCTATCGCGCGATATATGGTTTGCCAGGTTGGAGGCAAATCATCTTCCCGTCGAGGAACGAGACGAGCCTGTATACGAGGTATCTCTGGGCGGTACCACTGGTAATACTGACAACGGGCGCTGGATAACAGTTGGTACTCCGATCTGGATTTCTCTCTCGCTCTTCGGCCGCGGTTCCTTGGTATGGCGGGCGCGCAACAAGGCCACACTCGATCTCAGAGTGATGAAGATTGCTTGGCGCAGTGGTGCACGTACCCCCGAGTCGGAGATATACCATTTGACCGAGGGCGGACACCCTGCCGTCGCACGCTTCGATGATGGAGCTAATGTGAAGCTTCCTGGGACGAAGCCCACCGTCAGTACGAGTTCACTTCGTAACAGCGGGCATGGTATGTCTGAGAAGCATACGATCCCGCATCGCGTGTTACTATACCCTGTAGACCGCTCTCTGTTCAGGGCTCGCTCTGAACTTGAACTGGTCAAGGGATTGCGCGCGGCGTTGCAAGGTCAGTCTGGCGTAGCTCCGTTGTGAACGTAGCTGATAGTGCGAAAATAGCCCACGAGTTCCTGTGCAATCAATCCATCTTGCATCGAGATATCAGTGTCACCACCATCATGCTTCCCTCCGGAGATGATCCCCTGGGTGGAGCCGAAGGATTTCTCGTACATCTCGAACACGCCCGTTGTGTCAGCCCGAGGATTGAATACACGATGTTGGCACCCGTCCGGATGCTTACTGATTATATTGTGAAAGATGACCTATCCAGGCATTCCCGGCGGGATATGCACCTGACGAAACAAGGTGGGCCCGTGACGGTGAGCACTGTCCTTGCGGCCAGGTTATCATGTTTTCTTATCGTTTGACTTTCAGGGTACGTTGCAGTTCATGGCCGTCGATCTGTTAGACTCGCTCGAAGAAATTGTGTGGAATCAACAGGGCGTCGTTGGGCCACCTATGGAACATAAGGTGCACCACGACATCGAGTCATTTATCTGGGTTCTCATTTACAGCCTGATGAGACGTATCATCGTTGTGGAGGCTCCGAAGGTGAATGACACGGATAAGCCTTTGGTGGACGATTTGAAGACTCGGTTCCTACGATATTTTGGCTGCTCCACCCCAAGCAGCATTCTCGAGCAAAGGGGAATCATCAAGCCATGGAACTTCGTAAAATATCACCCCCACTTTTTTAGCGAACCAATCCAGGATCTGATTAACACTCTCAAGCGTCAGTTCGGATTTCAACATGAGGAACCATTTACACATGCTGCTGTGCTCGGCGCTCTTGACGTTGCTACTAGACGGCTTTCGTAGTACTGTTATATAACACCGCCCTCAATCCCTGCATCGATATAGTTGGAAATGTATGTTTCCTTCCCTGTTGTTGCTTTCGCTTGCGACTCAAGTGATGAACACGACGAGACGAAGCAGGGCGCCAGGACAGAGTCAAATACATGTCGACCAAAGACTGATGTCAACGCTACGGCGCACAGAATCAACACGGGAAGGGAAATGGTTTGAAGGTGTTGTTACTGTCGTTGTGACGGTGATGCTTGTCACCGTCTTGGACGCTAACGTTGTTCAGACGAGGTCATAGCCACCCTTGCGAGCGGACTGGAGACATCCAGAGTCTATAGAGTGCTACAAATGCAGCTGCCATCGCGATTCTTGGGCATGGTCTGAGATATACAAGTTCGAAGTATGTGATCTCTAAATTGTGACTCGTGAGTCGGTTCGGAAGTTCGGTAACTCGGTTGCTGATAATATGGACACTCATGAACAGTTCATGCAGAAAATCCCTAGCAGCCTGTCACGAGGGTGGCAAGTGCACTGAGTATCATAATAAGCGAACTAAACAGTGTGCATACCATCCAAACGGGATCAAAACAAGTAGATAGTTTGATGCCTGTAGATTCCGTGTCCATGGCTGTGAGATCGGCCACCACATAGATGAACTACGTCCAAAACCCTGATTTCTTCCCTGCCTTTTCCCTTGGTTGTACTCGTTGACGACAGTTGCATTTGTGTACAGATTCCTGCCTCGCCGCAACGTGGCTTGGGCCGCTTAGCGAATTGAACCGGGGGATCTTGATCACGTGATGTGAACGTCGAATAGGGACTGCCGCGGGCTACCACTTTGACTGGTTCGCCTTCGCTGGCTGCTTCTCAGCCACATCCTACTTATAACTATCCGATCGCAACCATTGTGGCCACGGTTCTCATCAATTTCTCGCAGATTTTCTGGGACTCGTGAGCGGATCGTTGTCTGCAAGTGGTCGTTGGTCATGACTAAATATCCACTCGCTGATGGGACATTGACAATGGCAGGCTTCCTTCCCATGCGGCATTGTGGACGGATCCTCTCTAGTTACGGCACGTTTTGGGCACGTTAGCTATCAATTGATAAACGCCGCTCGGTCTCTGTAATCTCTTCTGTCGGTCTTTTGTACCTGTAGAAACTCCGGTGGCCAGGAGAAAGCGCTCAGTCCACACTATAAAGTATGGACTATCCTTCCTTCTATCAGACTTTCCACCGTCCTTGACACCATGTCTGACTCGATCATATCCCCCAGAAAATACCCCGTCTCTCAGCATTTCTCTTCTATGGACTCAATACCTAAAGACTGTGAAGCGGGCCATGCTGCTCACACGAATTCGAGTCGCTCCGCAATCGAGATCGATTTGAAAGGAAATATCGATTGGGATGATCCATCGGTGTTCGTCCATCTTGGCGTCAGTAACGTGGACTGCGATTTCGTCGTGCACGCCAAGACATCATTCGAGCAAGACGATCGTCTTAAGTTAGCTAGGTCAGAGCTGAAGCGTATTGCGGCAGATGCGAGCAAGCAAGAGACTGCAATGTATCCCCACTTGGTCTGTTGTAGCCTTAACATTTGAGTGCATTTCTCATGCTCATGTAAACAGAGTCGCATCTTCAAGTTTCTTGAGCGTCTTCAGGACAAATTTGGGAAGACAGCAAGAATCCGGTTTTGCCAGTCCAGCAACATGCAACTGATCATCGAGAACTCTGACTCTTGGGACTATCCGCGGAACAAACCTGACTTCTCTGCCGTTCTAGTGGAGATGATCAAAAATCCCGGAAACCGTTGGCGGGACAGACATAGCTGGTGTGAGGTCAAAGCCCATGCTTCTGCTCGTCCAAAGGCATATAGGAACGATGATCCGAAGAGCATAGTCATTCAGGCTGCGGATTACGCACGTCTACACATGTCCGGTTGCCCCTTCCAGCTCTTCTCTGTTGGTCTGCTCATCTACGGGGACGAATTCTGTGTCGGGATCTATGATCGTGCTGGCGTGCGATTCTCGCCCAGCCACAACATCTGGGATGACTTCGACACCTTCATCCGCGTCGTTCGTTGCATCACGACCAACATGATGCCGGAGCAACTTGGTCAGGATCCCACTGTGACCACTGTAACCGGCATTGAGCACGATCAGTGGCTTGCCAAGGTGCAGGAAAATGGTATATCTATCGAAGAATACGTTCCAGGCGAACCGGTGTACGAGGTCTCTCTAGGCGGTACTGACAGCAGGCGCTGGGTGACGGTCGGTACTCCCATCTGGGTTTCTCTGTCCCTTTTTGGCCGCGGAACTCTTGTCTGGCGGGTACTCAACAAGGTTACACTCGATCTCGGAGTGTTGAAGAATGCTTGGCACAGCGGTGCACGCACGCCTGAGTCGGAGATATACAAGTTCATTGAGGGCGAACATCCTGGCGTTGCGCGCTTCGTCGATGGAGCCGACGTGAAATTCCCTGGCACGGAGCTCATCATCAGTACAGTCTCTCTCCGTGGTAGAGGTGATGAGGATTCTGCAAACAACGCAATCCTACATCGCGTGTTTATATTTCCTGTCGGCCGTTCGCTTTACAAGGCTCGCTCTGAGCTCGAGTTACTCAAAGGTATTCGTGCGGCATTGCGAGGTCAGCCTCCCCCAAAATCACCACATTCACTACTGATGGTTAGGATGCAGGTCACGAGTTCCTGTGCAGCCAATACATTCTGCATAGGGATATTAGCGTCGGTAACATCATGCTTTTATCCGAAGACAGCCCTCCGGCGGGCGCAGAGGGATTTCTTATGGACCTTGAGCTTGCACGTTACAGCGCTCCTACGGTCGAGATCCGGACTTCGGGGCCAGTACGGCTGCCTACAGGCCGGGTGTTGACTGATATTCAAGCGAAGCATTCCCGCTGGGACGCGGATTTGACTAAACGAGGTGCGCCAATGACGGTGAGTGCTCTCTATATGCTGGAGCTATCTTTTACACTCAATCATTCGTGGTGCAGGGTACGTTGCAGTTTATGGCCGTTGAGCTGCTGCAAACAATGGCTCGGGACCTGAGAGCTGCCAAGCGCAACCGCAAGCACACTAAACCTCCAATTGAGCACAGGACGCATCACGACATCGAATCGTTCGTTTGGGTCCTGATCTACAGCTTGATCAGACGAGTTCTCCGAGTGGATCGCTTGAACATGACCGATGAGGAGAAAGCATTGATGGAGGACTTACAAGATTCATTCACACAGTACTTTGGTCGGTCCAATCCGAGTGCCATTGTCGCGCAAAGGTGGGGCGATAACCCATGGGACTTTGTGCATCTTCACGACAGCTTCTTCACTGATCCCATCCGGGATCTGATAAACACTCTCGATCGTCAATTCAGAGTGAAAAAGGAGGAACCCTTCACACATGCTGCTGTCCTCAGTGCTCTTGACGTTGCGATCAGACGGCTCTCCTAGTGCTAAATCTCGCGTTGTCTGCCCCTTGCATCCATGTAGTCCGAAATGTATATAGGAATATACTTCTCTATCTGCTTTTCCATCGTGGATCCAGTGTCAATATGATAAGGCGAAAGGAAGACAGAACAGCGATCGTACGGCATATGTCAAGATATATGGAATTCGCACATGTGCAGTCTACTGAGAAAGACGCAGGAGGATAGCATGTAACTTGCATGCCTCATTGTATAACAATACACAGCATGTAGCACGTTCAACAAATTGAGGGACCTTCACGCTTATGGACTGTTCAAGTCTTCGTTGCACTTATTGAAGGACCATCTATTGCAAAAACAAAAACAAAAAACTCTGTCATTAATGCACAGCCACATAGATCATTACCCTTGGTCAATTCCATGTTCAACCATGAAAGAACACTCATTGGATCAGACGGGTGAGTAGACGACTGTCCTCATCCGGATATTGAGCAATTGGAGTAAGCCATCAGCAAAATCTCATTTCCGCTTTTGCCACTTTTACGTCTTTTTGAGTCGGTAGGACTAGGTGCCCCCAAAGCGAGCAAAGTACTGAAGCAGTCACACAAATTCATGTGCAAAAATGTACAACTTCGCTTCGTCTGAATGTCAGCTGAGATTACGCAAGTTCACTTTGACGCTAATTGAGCTGATCTTCAAAATTGGAATCTGGTTCTGCCTCTGCCGCTCATCTGCATAACACGTCAAGATGCAGGACTTCGCGCAACTTCCTGCAATTGACGCTTCTGCTCCAGGCGACACTGTTTAGTCCTTGTACGGACTGCTGGCATCCGTTAGAAAAATCCGCTATTGGATTTCCAAGTAATTCGTTCTGTATATTACTATGTTATTCTGACAATCCAAAGGAGACGTTTGACCTAGATATACGAGTCATCCATCGGAATAGCATGAGTACTTCGAGCCATTTGGCAGCGAATTTCTTCACAATCACTTACCACCGAAGTTGCTGCACCGGTAACCAAGTCGCTAATCTTCGGATTGCATAAAGCCTTATGACTATAGCATAGTATAGGACAAGCTGACGACAGTAATGTATGCGACAAGATACGGCCCATATTCGAGCCTCACACGGCAAGCGGCCTGCACAACGTCTAGACCACCACACTACCTCCGACTCGCTTTGAGTATGCCTCACTTGAAGTCGATTGTGGTAGGACGGACGCAACTTAGAGATTCTGGGCGGAACGCCGTGCTCGGCGAATGAGAAGCTCGAAGTGGGAGGCGGAAGGGAGCGTCTCGGCTGGTGCTGCTACGTGAGGTGCCGTGCTTGTCGTAGCGCACCAACCTCGAACTTCTTCACGCCCTAATTTTTCCGGGCCGGCCTCAGGCCCATGTATAGCTCATGAAAGCGCTGGAATGTAGCTCCACTTCCGTCATCTTTAGCGGGTCCGTGCGCATCTTTGCTAAATCCGCGCTCGTTGTTCCTTCCTCGTAAGTTGTAATACATCGTTGCATCAGTAAAATCTCCATTTGACGTATAACGTCTTATTTGCCTTTCGAGGTACTTCTTGGGCGCTAACGAGGCAGAAAGACGCCGCTAAGTCCCAAAAAGGTGAATAAGACGTGTTAAGATAACTCGAGATTTTGCTGATGTGCTGCTGTATTTCCTGTTCCGCTATCACCTCTGCGGCCTGCCACCCTATATCCTCGCCGAGTTTTTGGTCTTGGGTACTCTCTCTTCGAAAGTGTCCCTATCAAGGACTTGTATACGAGAGTAATTTACTAATATCAGCGACAAAGACCCTACGAAGCCTCGTCGCAGTGGGCTCTGCCGCGCGAGCGTGGCGCTAGAGAGTGATGAAGCCCTGAGTCTCGTTTGCAACGGGGGCCAAGGAGTCACGAACGACCGCGTGCAGTGCTCTGACGTATTGCAATTGCAATGACCAGTGCTAGTGCCCACATCCTACGGGGAAGCGTACGAGGATGCAGCGCTGGATCCCCTCGCAGCGATCCTCATTCATGGAAGTCCCCGTTGTGCAATACCAAATGCTGCCAATGCTGCGGGTGCAGTCTGGCTTCATCTATCTTTCGGGGCTAAGCCCCGTGGGCCCGAGGGTCGAGGCGCTCCACGATCAGAGAGAGTTAAGGTTCGCAGGTCGAACGCAGTCGATGCCAGGCGCGTCCCCCGCGAAGGCGCCGCTGCCGGACAGATCGTGCCTCAACCAAGCTCCGGAGATGCACGGTGTTCATTAGACTGGAACAGGACGTATGGGGTAGTAGGGTTATACACGATGGATGTAGAGCGGGGCGCATGAACACGCGCCGAGAATGCGGAGCTGAACGAAGGGCCCGAGCCAAAGGGCGGCCCAGGGACGGCGCCAAGCCGAGTAGAAGCGGGTATACAATGGAAGTGCGGAGATTATGCTAGGTGAAAGTAGACCAGTGATACAAAGTTTCTTTGCGACTACAATCATGAACGAAGTGGGTAATGGCACAGCAGCAACGGGCGTAACAGGACAATGAACGAACGAAGAAAGGAGAGCTAGGGTCCGTGGGTACGGTATGTGATACAGTCTGAGAAGCGTCTAAGGGAAGTATGAATCAAGGGCGTAGGATAGGCGGAAGGGTTAGCTCTGGCGCGAGCGGGGGATGCACGCGCGCGGTAGTGCACGCCTCCATGAGGCGCTCCCGCAACTCGTTGCGTCGTGCCACTTGAACTATAAAAGAGACGAATTGTCAGCATCAGGCAGTCAGACGAGGCAGAGAGACTGACAGGGACAAGGCCAGAGTGTGACGAGGGTATCAAGAGGAATAAGGAAGGACTTGGCCAGCTCGAGGGCGTTATAGAGATTCTGGTCGTACTCCCACAACGAGAGACAGATTGCGACCTGGCTCATGAACCACGTTACTTGGAACGGCCGGTGGGTAAGCAGCTGCCCAGCAGGCTGGTCGAGCTGCATCACCGCGATCTTGACGCGCTTGGCGACCTGTTCTTGGTAGTACACTTAATGGGCCCGTCAGCGCAGCTGCTCGCGAGAGCGGTAGTCAGACGATACGTACGCCACTCCTCGGCCTGGCGGCGGTTGAAAAGAGGGACGATGATAGCGTCAGCATCCTGCAATCTACTGGAGCAGGTGAGCCTTTTCCAGGTCCACGCGACGATCATACTACATACCGACGCAACTCGTGCGTGATGGTCATGCGCGCGCTGAAATGAGGGATCACATGTCAGTCCACGCACACGGCTCTGCATAGGCAGTCACTAGCGACGCACTTGTACAGGTACTCCCGCGCGACGTACATGAGCGCCGTGTCGAGGTTGCAGTGGTGCATGTCCAGTGCGTCCTGTATGGCGCGACACTCCTGGAACGCCTCGACTGCGAATGTCGCGCGCTCGTCGGTCGTCCATGTCTCGTCGCGCTGGCGCGAGCAGCTGTTCCAGAGCAGCATGCTCCGGCAGTACAGTGCCCACACCGAGTCCTTCGGGTGCTGCCCGCCCGGTTGCGCAATCGTGCGCTCGTACGCTTCCCCGGGAAACAGCAACGCGTACTGCGGGCCAATCGCACGTCAGCCGCTTCGCGTATCAGTGCGGGGGCGGGGAAGATCGGGAAAATGAGGGGTTTTACGTACGTTTGACGGGTCGGCGAGCGCGAGGTTCAGCGGCTCCTCGTTGAAAGCCGTGCACTGCGCGGTGTGGCTCGCGACCAGCGTGAGCGCGGCCCAGCACAGCCGACGGCACTCCTCCCGACGTGCCTCGCTGTCGGTCCAGCTCGGGTCCCAGGGCGGGTTGAATGAGAAGGAGAAAGCCATCGCGTCGGGATTGACTGTAGGGCTGCCGGGCGGCGCGAGACATGTGCATTGCGCAGGAGAATGGTGTTGGGCGGGTAGGTAGACAGTAGGGACAGCGCGTGGGGTAAAGATCGATGCGTCGGGGTCATTCATGTCGAGGAAAGTGAGCGATAGGACTTGGATGATCTGGTCGAGGTACCGCAAGGCCTGAGCGGCACGCTGGGGAGAGTATTGCGGGTGGCAGGAAGACTCGAACAATGCAAGGATCTGCGGATGGTTGTCGCAGCATGTGAACAACGTGCACGAAACGTACGGAGCTGGTGCTCACCAAAGCCGCTTCGGCGAGGGTATAGTCGACTGATTGGTTGTTGCAAGCTTCTTCGAGTGAAGCCTGTGCCGCGTCGCGGAATTCCATCGCGCGTCTTCTCCCCGCGTTTCCAAGTTCCAATTCACTCGACCGCATGAGGCTTGCCATCGCCAGCGCGGACATTACGAGAGATGGCTGCATATGTGCGCGCTGATGCGGGTCTTGCAGGTCTCGGATGAATACCGGTACGTTGATGAAGAATAGCCAATAACTACTAGTAGTGAATCTATAGCGAAGTCAGCAGAGCTGTTCATGGCCGAGAAACTTTGAACGGCACTGACAGAAAAGTAAGATCGTCGATTATATCTCTCAATCTATGATAGAATGGGCGTTCAGTAGCGTGCCGTTACGCATGGTATAAGACTTACGATTGCTCTCGAGTAGCCGAATAGTTACAAAGGAGCTGCTCCCACCACGATCGGCGGCTATACTCAACAGAAGGGGATACGGGCATAATGGCAACCTTCTCAGATTCTTCTTGATGCATGCGGTGAATGTTGACGTCTATAGGTCGAGCAAAGGTTTTGTTCTGATATCCGATATCAGGGTAGTTCGGGATGAGTGAACGACGGCGGTATGATGGGGAGAGTTCGTCCTGTCATTCCTGAATAAATACCATTCGACGAATGTTGCCTGCAGCCATAGCTGAATACTGCACGTACTTTAGGGTATATTGCGTCGGGGCCTATTCCCCGAGGAGAGATCGACGTATCGATGAGAAGAGGCGGCGGTCGCGGCATGTGCATGGCAGCCGCATCATCGACCCCTCCTTGAGACAACACATACGTCTTCCTCACGCCGTTCGACAGGTTCTCTTTGACCTTCATGTCGTCGAATGTGAGTGAGGCGTTGTCCAGTTCACTACTGGTCTTGCGCTTCTTCTTGGCAGGCGTGTCAGAATCTGCCGGCCGCTTCTTGCAAGAACGCTGCCTCGTCCCGGGACGCTTGTCCGGCCCTCTGCGCTTGGGCGCGGCGTCGTACTCGCACGTATTCTGGCGTCTGACGCAATTTGCGCACACGGGCCGCGTCGAGTCGCAGCGTATCTTGCGGGCGCGACTGGGATGCCAACAAATTACAGCCAGTTGTTGATTCCCATGTGGACTAATGAAGAACGCCACGGACGCACCATTGCCGACACGCAATCACTACATTCGAAGCCTCTCTCCGAGGAGGTCGCGTAGAACTTCCGTTCTGAGGAGACGAAGTATCCCGTTCGCTCGACGACGGCTGCGCCGGCTGGGCTTTCTGCTCAGTAGATGACAATCCGATCGCGCCCCGAGGAGAATACGAGAGGTGCTGGTCTTGAGCGAGACGAGATTGTGGACCCGGTAATCTGTTTTGGGGCAGATTGAACGCATAAGATGCCGGTGGGCTCAGGCTAGCAGACTGGAGGCGCGCAGACGACCCCCCTAACTCCAGCATCTGTTGCTCGTGCAGCCCGAGAGTGGATTGTGGCTGATGCAGATGGTGGCCGGTTGCGGAGCTCGGCATCTGTATCGTCTCCAGGAGATGTGAATCTCGGACGTGTGTATTGAGGCCCGGCGCCGTGTATCGTGCGTCAAAGGGCGTAGGGAGCAGGTTGGTGGCAACGTCGGGCGGAAAGTCGATGTTGGCTAAGTGATATCGGACTTTTTTGCCATAGAGCATGTGAAATGAGTATAGGTTACGAGGTAACGATAAGGTGTTAAGCGTACCCTCTTGCGGATACGGAGCTTCGAAAGTAGGCGAGTGTAGATCAGAACCTTCCTCGCTGGACTGGAAACCCTCCTCGAAGACGGGCATGCGCGAGTACGGAGCGTAGAGACCGCCATGAGCAGTGGCGACCATGTTGAAGAGGGGGCAGAGGATGAGGAGTGCGAAGGGTTGTCTCTTTCAGAACATGGTGAGTAGAAAAGGGACTCGATAGATATGAAAGCCACGCGAGAAGGTCCCAAGAAGCTAGGAGAGTCTCATGCCCCCGGCTACAAAGTTCGGAGACGCGCAGATGGATCTGCTAGAAGCCGACAGTCTAGAAAGCTATCACAGGGGGCGTGACAAATAATAACGTACATTCAGTTGGCCAGGGTGGGGCAGTTCGCGGGTCTTCGCGGGTTCGAGCTCGGAAGTTACCCTGTGATCCTCTTGTCGTCCCGACAGTTCAATCTGAACAACAGTTATTCCAGCGCGCCAATCTGTCCCTGCTGGAATGACAGAACGAGGAGGATGCACCCTGTGCCTGCATCGTCACTCTGGAGCGAATAACACTAGAACCAAGCTAGGTACGGAGACTACAACTTTGCATTGCAATATCCCGCACACACGGCACGCTCTCGAGGTCAATGGACAAGGCGGCGGCCGCGGGGAACTTCGCGACGACCTGGAGATCAAAAATTTGAAGGAGACCTTATTTTGTCGGAGAGCTGGGAGACGATTGGAGGCCACGCCTGGCAGCGTCTGGCCACGCGTCTTGCGAAGTCACCGAGGTTCCAGCGCTGAAGCGGAGTTGACGGTGCGGTTGTTCCGCTCCAATTGGCTGCAGCCGAGCCCGGTGTGTCAGCCACTGGACTCGGCCTCCTCTCCCGTCTCGACTTTGTCCGCGACGGCCTCGCCGTTGAACATTGCAGAGTCCGTTTTTCATTTGCATTGATCTCGAGGATACACAGCATGGCATCCCAGAGACTGCCGCAGAGACTCGCTCTCACACGGTTTCCCTCTTGGCTCATCCAGCGGTCGCCGAATCTGCACGCTATGACAACGCTCACGAGTTCGGAGTCGCTACCACCCGCTACTGCGCGAAGTATCATCTGCCCATTTGGTATCATTTTCGGATCAACATTTTACTATCTCTGGGAAGTCCTCCACTCACCGTCGTCCGCCGTCGTCAATTCGCTCGCAGGCAACATCCTCATACCGCTCTCTAGGGTGTCGACCTCCTCTCCTCGGCCAAATCTTCTCGAGCCGCTCTTTCCGCAGTCAAATGTGACCTGTGGATCGACCTGAATGACGCCACGGGCTCGCAAATTCTACTTGCTCGGCTAGCCCTCCCGCGTCTCACGCTCTCAGGCTGAGAGAAGTCTGCCTAATCCACCCTAGCAAGACTTATCTCCGACACTCCGAAGGTACGCCCAACCACCGCCATGTCGAATATGGCCACTAGAAGGCGGCCCTCCCGACATTGCTCATACCGGGCACCTGTGACACCGGCATCCAGGCCGTCCCTTCAGTTGTCCTCATTTGGTCTCTTCCTTTCGATTCTCTTCTGTGTCTCCGTGCCGACATCGCGAACAGCAGAATGGTAGCGAATCCGGCAGGTCTCTGGCGGCTGTGTCTTGCACGAAAAACTCAATCCGCAGATGGAAGTCCTGCTAAACCATTCATCCACACTACTGTTCGGGGATGCATTACGCTTCTGGGCGTTCGGCCCTCATTCTGGAGCGCTGCAAACCTTGTACCATACAGTGGGGTCGGATTTGGAATCGCCCACGTGCGACGGTGATGCGCTTGCAGACGTGAACTCGGCCTCATCTTTCGGCGCCATCTGCCGAAATCGACAAATCTGCTCCTGCTTGACGGCTCTCTTCCTCTGAGACAGATGAACAGACCACCTTGCCTCAACTGTCGTGATCATCGTTCAAGTGCATTGGAGCTGTCTTCTCCTGACAGCTCGCCCTTGTAAACTATTAGCCGTTGTCCGGCGACGACGCCCTCCTGAGATGGCGTTAGCAGTGTCCGCGTAGCACAGTCTCCTAGGGTCACCTGGATCTGCAGACTATTGCTATTTGACGTCTGCGCTGTCGTGACGCTAAGGTCTGTCAGATTACCTAAAAAAACTATGGGTCGACTAGGCTGTCCTCAATTTGCGCAGCGCGTCGAAGCGGGCGCCTGCCCACACGTCCGGCCGCCGTGTCGAGCTCACGCTTGACACGAGGCTACCGGTCCCCTTGCCGAGCTCAGGCATACAACCCGTCCTCTGTCTCTGCTCCTCAGCGTATTGCGCCAGCGTGCCTGCGCGTGGCGCTAGCTTGATCTGGCGCATGCCAATCCGGGTTCGCGGGCGCTCGTGCTATCGGAAGGGCTGAGGGACAGCCGCCTGCGCCAACGTGTGCGCAACGCTGCAGCTCCGGGCGATTGTAGGGGAGGAAGACTCGGATCTTGGGCGAGGGCTCCGTTTGGCTTTAGCCTCGACCGCCGCATCTGCACCCCCGGGTCTCGAGTATACCGTCCGAGATGCTATCTGGTAGGACTTGGTTGCACTGCTCAATCGATCAGGCCTCATGGCCGGCTGCGCTCGCACACGTTCGCACATATCGGGAGCCAGCAGCAAGATAGTCCCTGGACGCGGGCGAGTCGCCCGGACGAACCACGCTCACCGGCGATACGAAGCGAGGGCCACCTGTCCAGCCCGGAGCTTGTAGAAGCCGCCCGAGAAGACCTGTGCCGCCCGGCGGTGGCCTGATCATCGAGGTCTGGTGACTGGACGAGGACGCAGGCTCATCGAGCGATGCGCTATTGTCGCCGCTCCGAGTTAATTGACGGATGAGGCCAGTCTTCGCGGATCATTGGACACGGAGGGCGTGTGGCCATTTGATGCCCCCTTGGCCAAGGAATATCCCGAGTGGGAATGGGAGGCGTCGAGCGTGGCTTCGGAACCGAGGTCATAGATGATGAGGGCCCAGCGGGCTAAGATAAGATAACCTCCCGGCAGCGCGGGGCGATATCAGACATGCGATTGCGGAGAGGAGGGCGCATGTGTGTGGTGAGCATTGCTCGAACGTCGTACAATGCATGTAGGAGAGCATGCGCGGTGTTGCAAGTTCTATGAGACTTCGGAAAGACTATGCCAGATGTCGGTCCATGTTATATCCGCGGTCTCCCCATTTTCCCATCGCAATGTCACTCTTTGATTGCAAGTGTTATAAGCATCCTTCATTGCCGAGTCCTCTCCGCGGCGCTCGCGTTTCAGTATGACAAGAGAACTTGACCTAACTCCTTTCTATCCCAGATGTAGCGAGAGGCAGATTGTCCAGGGTCGCGGCGCGCACGACGATGACCTTGCAATAGTCTCAGCGGCAAGCCAGCCGACGTGCCCACTGGCAAGGCTACTCGTGATCACCCTGCACGTTCAGAAGATTGCTTCACCGAAGCTTCCCCGTAAAGTGATATGACCGCATTTGGTGTCTGCTGCTCGTTTCTCAAACCTACTTATGAAACTGACAAACAGTCGATCAATGGCGTGCCCACAGGAGCTTCTGTGGCAGATTTACCTCTCCACACCAGCCAGTGAACATGCGAAAGATTTGTCATACGACGGAGATTTGGTGCAAGACGTGGAAGCTCACTCGGATCCGGGTCTTCCAGCCGACACACACGATGTGTATGTGAGCGGGCAGGCAGGCAGCCGCTGTCCGGCTTGACGAGACGGCGAGGAACACCATCTAGCCAAGGCAAGGTGCCCTAGGGACGCTCTGTCGTCTCTCTGTGGTGGCTGCACCACCTGATTGCAGCCAGTGGGATCTATGATTTGTCAGATATCCAGGTGAGGCTCGGCCGCAATGTCCTGTCTGGGGCTAATAATACCTACCATATATTGCTGCAACCTCGTCTACGTGACAGGGGCCTGGAAGCTACAGATTGCTGTGAAGTTCTGCGTCAGAATGGTGTGCCGGGTGGATTAACGCGAAGTAGCCGGGTCGCCTTGGATCCAGACAGCTCCTCAAGGGAGATGGACTGGTGCGCAGTGAATCAGTCTCCAAGCACGCAACTGACGATGAACAGTTGACCCAGGTGTAGAACATCAGAGCAGGTCTCACGAGAATGTCGAGAACAGCGCCAAGGGCGTGTTTGTGGTCCGCCGATGATGCGAGAGCCCCTGGGATGTCAAGATATACTCAGGCCTGGGCGCACGATGAGCAGGTGACCTCGCTGACCTCTGGCATGGAGTGAGTACGATTGACTATACTTTGCAACTGCTTCTGCTCAATTACGGTCACGCCCCAGCTACGGACGGAGCTCTTTCACAGAAGCCCGCTCAATCCTCAATCTAGCAGTGTTGTAACATGGCCAGGGCGCACCCCGCGTTCAAGTGTCTCCTTCGAGCTGCGCAGAGTCAAGAGTACGAGAGAAAGTGGCCCGTTGTAGCATCCACTGTGGGGCAACCACGGGGCGATGGGACGTAATCGACGACTCCTTATTGCCCCCGAACGACTCGCTACCGAGGGCGACTGAATCGTGAGATCTGTCGGCAGTATCTGCTTCGCAGCATCTGATGTCCAGCCCGTCTAGTTTATCGTTCCAATAATCTTCAGCAGACGAGATCGACCGCTAAGTGCGTTCTCAAGGTCTTCATTAGATGAGAGAGTGTCAGCACCCGTATGCCAGTAGGTCCACAGGAAGGATCCGACGTACCGGTAAGAGCGAAAAATGCTATCGGATCCAGAAAGAGGGCTGATTTAGCTCGATGCGCCAGCAGGGAACGAAGACGCGGACGTTGAGGAGTGTTTCGCCTTGTCAGGTATGATCTTCCCGGCCGAGAGAGGTAATACTTGTCTTGGTACACAAGGTTGGCTGTTTCTCGACACGGTCGAGAGAGACGCTTCCATGCCGCGGTCACAATATGTCCTCCCAGCGCTGTACCTATCCTTATGATAGCGCCACAAAGATGGCTTGCGTGTTCTGCGAACGAATATAGGTCGTTTCGTGAATCGGCTGGAGGAGCTGTGGGCGCAAAATTTAATGAACCGAAGCGCGCCCCGAGATTATTGCGCGAGCGTAATAAGTACGAATGAGTTCTGCGCGCTTAGAAGTAACAATGTCGTGAACTTGGAAATGAACGCAAAGATGGATAGAGGGGAGGAAGGGGACCGCTGCGGTTGTGATCGGGCAGGGAGATCTCGGCAACGGAGCCGGGCCTCCGAAAAAGGCTCTCAGTGAAATCTTGCTGCGGGCGTCTAAACACTGCTGCTCTCGTCGTTGTCGGTCGTTGCGTCCTCCGCATGGCTGACATATTTCGCTCATTATTCTTCTGTTGTATCCGCACACGAAACGAACTCACAGTATGTTATACGCTACTCTGTTGAGTATCCACCAAAATATTCATATAAACTCGCGCAGGAACAGCCGAATGAACGCACGCACCTGCTGCCTCCACCAGAGGACATTCCTCCGTCAGTCACGTTTCTAGCCTCAAAATACACCATGCTCATCGATATCCTACAGTGCTCGGTCCTACATAGCCGACCCGCAGAAAATGAAGGAGCGTATGGGGACGATCGTCCGTGCAAAAGAAGGGTACGTGGCCGTATCGCCTCGCGTCTCTAACATATCTAGCTCGTCTTATCGCCACCCTTCCGTTGTTCTGTCCCTGCAGAAGAATGGTTAATGTCAACGCGCCGTTACCCTTCAACATCCACAATAAGTCTCAGCACCGCCTCGACGGCCGTTCGGACCGCAGTTTATCCACGCGCCGCGATCCGTCCTACCCCGGCGCGTCCACATCCCGCGCGCAACCTGGTTCCCCCACCGTCCCGGTCTTCCAGCACGCTAGCTCCGCGCGCATGCCGTCCTATTCTCGCTCGCGCGATCCATCTCCGTCCATCCAAACCAGCCACTCGACGTCCTCTCTGCACCCGGGCGACGCGTCTTACCTGCCACCAGAGGTTGACCCAGAGGGAGGGCCTCGAGGCCCGTTATTCAACGTCCGCATCGTGCGCGGTGCTGGGGGATTTGGTATTGGCAACGGCAAGCTTCGCCAAGGCCGCAACAGCTACCGCGGCAGGCTAGGTCGCTTCAGTGAAGACCGCGGGCGCAGTCTATCTCAGGCTTCCGACGCATCTGGCACAGCAACAAAAGATGGTCGTCGAATATCGTACACGCTGGACGATGATGTTCCTGAACCCGATCGTGAGCCTGCGCCTGAACAAGACGCACTGCAAGATGGCAACGAGCCGTCGCCTCGCGAAGACGACGTCCGACGAGAGCCCGAGGCAACAGCGCACGTGTTAGACTTTAAGATACAGGACGTAGGCAAAATCACTGAAAGCTGGGGCGACTAACTCGCTCGCTGTCGCGTTCATATCTCCTGACGTTACTTATCTTCTTTCTGTGATCTCCAGCTCAGAGCATCTATACCACATATCACTCACTATCCACTACGCGAATGCACTGTCGCGCGCAAACATACTTATTCCATGGCTCATTCTTCCCCATTTCCATTCGGTCGGATAGTTTGCTGACAACGCTCTGTATACGATACGGCACGTCGATAGTTTTCACCGTTGCACCCACGTTCAGATTCCCATGTAGCGTAGCGTCATCACTCAGCCCAATACCCACACTCACCCCGCAGGGGCCCGCCATCCCGTGAAAACCACGTTCGCCCACCCGCTCGTGCAGCAGAGACGTCCCATGTTTGGGGAACGACGCGGTATGTTATTTAAGGAACCCTGCCAAGCTTATACCACTTCTGAGAAGCACCCGCGGCGGCCGTCGGGAGATGGACACCTCTCGCACCCACAGCTCTGCGTCGGCCGCCTTCACGTCAGGGTAGGCTCGCTATTACTCCCACTAAAGTCTGTAGTCTCCGCAGCGACGAGTTGCTCCTGCCATATCCGCGAATCTGCTGGTGCTCGTCCTATGCTGCGTCCGCCGTGGTCAGCGGCGTGTCGATCATGCTCGGGGTGGGATCAAACCGCAGCAGCATCACGCGGCCCGCTGCGTCGTCCCCGCAGCAGGGCAGCCTTCTCCCGTGGCGACATTCTCCTCCGCCGCCGCTCACCCGCGGTGCGACCTCGAGAGCACCTGCAGCAATTGCAATTGCATTCGAAATCTGGTCATCGGGTTATGACGATTTGGAAGTGTTTTCGTGGAGCGGAGGCGAGGCAGGGAACGAGCCATCGCTCCTTAGATATGCCCTAGATGCCCGCCTTTGTGAACGCGTGGTCGACTTTGCATGCATGTTGGAACGCGGGATAGATAACGCCGTGTCGCGACTGGTGCAAGCTGTATTCTCCCTGTGTGATGTTTGCCTAACATAATAAATCACTCGTAGATGTCGCTCGAGCTCTGGTGCGACAGCGATTGCAAAAACCGACATACCGCAATGCAAATCGGACGGGTCGTGAAAGTGTGTGTCTGCTTTATTACGCAAGTTACATATCCTGCTCCTTTGCTGACACGTCCGACAGATATGTCTATCATAATCAAATTCGAATTCGATTATACTACCAATACTATTGCTGGGACGTCACGGGCATCCTCGTCTTCCCAGTATCGTTGTCATCTGCACGAACAATCTGCCAGTGAGCGCGATATAAATGCATGGTTCTACGACGAGGTACATGCAGCAGGCTCCTCGATTTGGTGATTTTCTGGAATGTGGGCTGGTTCGCAAAAATTAAGGCGCAGTGTGATCCCATACAAGTTCTAATGAACACTCAGATCTTGCTAAATGCAGCCTACGATCACGAATTTGTATCATTCCTCCAACATCTCGAATCGACACAGCTCAAGAGGCAAATGTGTTCCCAGTGGATTGCGCGGTGGTCGAACATGAGCAATACACCCTGTTTGTTCACACGGGATTCGAAATCAATTTGCGTGTGCCTAAATGCATTATCTTCGATATGGGAAATAATGATCGGAGGAAATGACGTGCTGCAACCTAGCAGAGGTCGCCATTACACACAGAAATATGGGGGGTTTGAACAACAGTGTCGAGAGCTGTCGGGAGCGTAGGCGTTCTGTGAACCGGCGGTTCATCGAGGCCCTGATTCGAGGCAGTCCAGGCCCCAGACTCGGATTGGACTTTTTGCAGCGCCATTGCGCAATGCGCAGGCGTTTCCCATGACTAAAGTCGGTTAGGCTCGACCAGCTCCCCTAGCTTTGCACGCAAATTAGCCCCACTTTCGAGGCGGTGTTTGTCGCAGAGACGGCGTTGAATATATTCTACTATGTAGAGTGCTACTTTGCCTCAGGAGACCTACCGTGCTACTACTTGTTGTAGTGATCTCTGAGCGGGCGCGCGCCAGATAGGACACACGGATGCGGGAAAACGCAACACCACTGACGTCGTGCACGTTACACTGTCGATTCGCCCCGCGGGCCTGGCACCAGAGACACCATCGCGCAAGCGACAGCGGGGAAACACGACACACCTGCAGGCATGGTGAGCTAGCCAATTGTCGTGCGCAATCGGCGGGGAACCTGGCCATTGGCGGGACCAGGGCTCACCGGCACCGGCAGCGCTGATCAGGACGCCAAAAGAGGGCCGACAGGAAGGCGCCCCGCTGCTCAGGGCCGTTCGCGAGCCTCCGTTGCAAATGGGGCATTCTGCTGAGAACACCTCTGTGAGCAGCCCGCGCCAGCACACGACCGAGGACCGTGCACACAGATACGGGCAAACGCACCACCAATGACGATGTGCACGTTGCACGATTGCACCGCGAACTCGTCTCGCGCACGCGCCACGATAGTCAGTTCCCATTATTGCGAATAGCGCGGCAGGGTGTACCTGGCACCTGCAGGCAGACGTCCCCACCTGACGAATAGCCAGTGACCGCGCGCAACCTGGCGGGGAACACGGCGGGCAGGACATGTTATTGCTGATCAGGAGGTCCAAAGGCCAAAGCGGGGCGACAGGAGGGCGCCCCGCACAGGTTCACAGCCCTGTGCGCAGGCTGCGCTCTCATGCGCGCGTCAAGTTCCCCGCGCCAAGTTCCAAGGACTGAATTGAAGAAACCCGGGACACCTCGGGGCCGACGAAGTCGAATGCAGCTGCCCGTACTGGGGAACCACGCCCGGCGCGCCGGCGCACGCCTGGCGTATATGGCGCGCGTTGTGGTGCGGCGTCGTGGCGCAGCGCAGATTGTGCGGGCGGGTCGCGCGAGCGTCGGGTGCGTGGCTACACTGGTTACTAATAATAACTTGCATTAGCCACCGCAAGTACCAGGGCAGGGTGCGAGCGTGACGCCGGGCGGGTGGGCGCATTTGTCGGGATGTTGCCTAAAGCGTGCTGATGGCGGGGTCGGGCCGCCGGGGAACTTCTGGAAGGGCAGGGCGATCGCGATGCGCGCGATGCGATGCGGTGCGCGATCGAGGTGTGGAGACGCGATGACGCCGCGGCGGTCAGATCTGATCAGGGCAGTTCGGGTCCGTCCACCCTGCTTCGCGAGTGCGGTGCACGAGTCGCCAGCCCGCTCTGGGCAGGAACGCTCCCTGGGCGGGCGTATGTGGCTCTGGGGCGGAGGACGGCCGTGGAGCTTGATGCTGCAAACACCGATGGGGACACTCCGTCCCAGGACGCTTGGACCGACTTTGGGGTCATCTCCTTCGCCTCGATACTTGGATCGAGAGAGGCACAAAGAAAGGAGGGGAGGAGCGGTGATGCGAGGTGATGACACAAAAATATCCTGAGGAGCTCTATGATGCACATATTGAAGTCCCGGGACGCTTGGACCGAGTGCGATACCACCTCCTTCGCCCCCGAGTCGACCCTGGCAGTATCAGGCAAGGAGAGAGCTCAGATACGATAGGGCGGAGACGACACATATATTCTGCAATACGACACGATAGCACAACGTATGGGACGTATATACGCGGGTCTAGAACAATTATACGTATACTCTACGGTACCTTGTCCGAGGCCAGCTCAGCGGTGAGTACATCTGCAGCTGTCTAGGGTGCAATCTGTCACAAGATTAGGCGCATTAGTAGGTGTGTAGTGTGATGTGAGCGGGCAGGCAGGGTTCGCGAGGAGAGCGTTGGAAAGCAGGGAGCACTACGAGACCCAGAGAGCCCCTCGCGCGCGGTGTGCGTCGTTAGGGCGGCGTTTAGAGATTGTACTTGGCGATGTGGCGCATGATGGTGATATACTCTACGGTACCTTGTCCGAGGCCAGCTCAGCGGTGAGTACATCTGCAGCTGTCTAGGGTGCAATCTGTCACAAAATTAGGCGCATTACTAGGTGTGTAGTGTGAGGTGAGCGGGCAGGCAGGGTCCGCGAGGAGAGCGTTGGAAAGCAGGAGAGCATCACGGGATCCAGAGACCCCCTCGCGCGCGGTGTGCATCGTAGGGCGGCGTTTAGAGATTGTACTTGGCGATGTGGCGCATGATGGTGAGCGAAGCTAGCAGTTCTGCCGATCCGGGGTGAGCGGGACGAGCGCACGCACGCACGAACGCGCACACGACGAACCTGGGGCGAGGTGCGCATAGTCCTCCTCGATGGTCAGCGCGCAGCCGGACGAGCCGGTGTACTTTGGCTCGCCCGCGGCCTTGAGCGTGTACGACGCGATGTGGTAGTTGCTCGCGTTCCGGCACTGCGCGCGGCCTGTCAGACGCCGGGAGGGTGTGTAGCCATAAGCCGGGGTGCACTCACCACCCACTCGTCGTCCTGGCCCGCTTGGTGCGCCCAGCGGTACTCCTGCCCGTCGGAGGCGACGAACTTCCGGTTCTTCGAGCTGCGCAGGCCGGAAGCGACGGCTCAGCACCCGCCTTCACGCGTTAGAAAAAGAAAAGCCGGCGGACGCACCTTCCGAGCGGGGAGAGCTTGGTGAGGTACTGGCCCATGGGGACATGCTCGCCGTCGCGGATCTTGACGCTCCCGAGCGCGTCCGCGGGGCCAAAGTCGAGGCACGCCGCGGGGACGGGCAGCCCGGAGCGCGGGTCCGCGCGCTCGGCGAGGTCGTACACCATGTATGCGGCGCGGGCGGGGGTGCGGAGCGTGCACCGGAGGACGAGCCGGGCGCGGTTGTAGAGGTCGGTGTACTCGGACCCGGTGAGCGAGCCGGACTTGTCTTCGAGGAAGAGGGGCATCCCGAATTTGGTCATCGTGCGCCGGCGCGGGTACGGGTTGTGGTGTGGGTGTGGTGTGGGTGCAGAGGGCGGGGAGAAAGATGCGGTGCAGATTATTACAGAACGAGTGTACGAGGAGGGAGAGGTATTAAGGAGCGACGAGTGAAACGAGGGCGAGTGTATGGTACTAGGACAAAGCAAGGAGAAAAGGGAGGTGGCGTGCGCGGGCGGTGGTGGGGAGGCTGCATCGTCGCGGGCGGGTAGATATAGTGCGAGTGGGGGAGAGATGCCGACAGCGGGGAGGAGCTCGCCGCCTCGCGTCGGCACTAGACCCGTTTCGGACGCGCTCTGCAACGCGCCCAGACGGCGAGCACAACCATACACGGTCCCCTCCCAGGAACACGCCAGCATGTCACTACTAATTCATCTCCTTACCACATCTGCTCCCGCTGTGCACCGCCCCGCCCAGCCCGCACGCTCCGACGCGCGCACCGGCGACTAGACGCGTGCCGTTCCGTTCACCGTCGAGTTCATTCGCGCTTTATGCAAGGCCATACCGCCCCCGCCGCATCGCACAGGCTCCAGAGATTGCGCGCACTGGAGTGTGTGCCGCACGGCGCGGTTCATGGCCGCTCATTTCGCAGGCGGCGACGCGTCGCAGCGGGCACGAGGGTGTGAAACGGCGCAGGGTGCGTAGAGCAAACGGAGCTCAAGATGAAGAGATACGATCATTCGGGTGGTGCAGCCAAAGATATATCTTTACACGAAGAAATTGGATTGCAATAACGGAGAGTAGTAGCGATGGCAGCGGTACGGACAATCACCAGGATGAGCGGGAGGGTGCTGAGACCCAGACGTGACGCGTGACCGTGGGAGAGTACCAACGAAGGATAGGCGCTCCAAGGCAACGCTCACTGAGCCATCCATTCGCTTGAGCGGAACTGTCGCCTGTCCACCTACGACTCTCTCTCTGCTGTGCTTTCGGTCGCAACGTTCAAGCTGTGCGCCGACTCGAGGGCGGCAAAGTAGGCACTAGACACAAGACAGCAAGACAACGATGTACGAGCCCGTGCGAGGCGGGACGCGCGGCGGCCAGGCCGAGTTCAAGTGGTCGGACGTCTCGGCGGATAAAGACAGAGAGGTGCGTCGTGCTCATATCCATCTCTCTCGCGTGGCGTTCTTACGCCGTGTACGCGGGGTAGCACTACCTGGGGCACAGCATCAACGCGCCGACGGGGCGGTGGCAGAAGAACAAGGACGTGCACTGGTATGCGCGGGACAAGGACGAGGACCAGGCGGCGCGCGACGAGGAGATCAGGCGGATCAAGGAGGCAGAGGCGGAGGCCCTCGCCGCTGCACTGTGCGTACGCTCTCCTTTTCTTCCCCCGTTCGCCCCGTGCGAGCGGGGGGACCGTGGACCGTGCATGTGGCTAACGCCGCTTCTTACGTTGCAGGGGCTTCGCATCGGGCTCGAAACCCGGCGTGCCCGGCGCACCCAGCGCACCAGGAACAGGCGCAAACGCAATCGGCGTCGCCCCGAAACCCACACTGGACACGGACGCGCTCGACCCGGACAAGGCGCGCGAGAAGGAGGAGCGCAAGCGGCGCAAGGCCGAGCGCAAGGAGGAGAAGCGGCTGAAGAAGGCCGCGCGCCGCGCGCGGAGGGGCGGGCGCGGCGCGGAGAGCGGGGAGGACAGCGCGGACGGGGACCGCGATAGCGGGCGGAGGGACGGGCGGTCTGTCTCCCCCGAGGAGGGACGGCGAGCGGTATGACCGGCGCGGCAGGCGCGGGGAGCGGGATTGGAGCAGGGAGAGGAGGGAGCGGACGCCGCCCCCGTCGGCGCGCGGGGCGGATGCGGGCGGGTACGGTCAGCGGGAGAGGGAAAGGGAGAGGGAGCGGGATAGGAGGAGGTGGGAGGAGAATGCGCGGAGGGAGCAGCCCAGCGGGGGGCGTTGGGGACGGAGCTAGCTCGCGCGCAGACGGGCGCGGGCGCGGCGGACATGTGTAATATTGTACGTCTACGAGTCTTGGCTTCGATGCGATGTGTGCGATGGCTTACGCAGCGTGTCTCTGGAGACTCCGGGTGTCGCGCTCTGGCAGCGCGTTGCAACGCTGGAGCTCGGACGGGCCTCGAGTGGTCGCTGGGTCATACAGTTACGCCGCCGTGCTCCCGTCGACTGAGCCCGGTGCGTCCTCCGAGCGCCCTGGACCGCCGATGACGACCATGGGAACGGCTGGCGTTCGTTTCGAAGACTGCAGCGCGACGCGACGCAACTGACGGTGCCGCGGCACGGTGCACGCTGCCGGACGTGTGCTCGGCGGCGGAGCCCACGGTGTCTGCGTCGCGAGGGAGACCTGCCGTGGACACGGGGCGCGCAGTCGGGATGTGGGCGGGTGACAGATCCAGGCCCGTGCAGGCGGCAACGGCGTTGTGGGTCCACGTCGAAGCACGCGCACCGACGTTCTGTGTCACGGATTGCATCACCCCTACATGCGCACATAGAATTAATCACGAGGAGTGCTTTCCGCTGTGTCTCAGCCCTGCGTGTGTTCCGCGCTGCGATATGACAGAAGCTCGAAGCTCGAGCGTGAGTGGGCCTGATTGGTGCTCAGGAGCGGCGCCGGTGAGGGCGACTGCGGAGATGCCGGCATGCAGGTATTGCGGCGAACAGAGTCATAGACAGTACATACATATGACCATATTCGTCCCCCGGGAGCCCGAGGAGGTGTCCCAGCCTGCAGGGCCTTCTCGCCCTGCTTCGTGATGGTGTACGGGTGCGGATGGGCGCGTTCCGCACGCTTCGGACTTTGTGGCGCGGCCATATGGTGGGTCCACTTGGTACGCGCCTCGTGTGGGCGGGAACAGACAGACTTACATACCGCAGACCACATGGAGGGCCTGGGCCACGAGACGTCGCAACGGCCGACGGGGCGCTGTGGGCTGCGCTTGTCTGGGGCTCGGTGCACGCGTGCGGTCGTGAGGCAGAGAGACTACGCCCAGGATGGCCAGAGGAGTTGCTAAAGCTAACGCAGCTTGTCATCGGGCGGTGCGCGCCCCGACGCTCCGAACGCGCTATACCCTGCACGACTGAGCGGGGTCGTCTGCGCCTGTCCGGGCTCCACAGCGCGCCGTGAGCAATGATGGAGATGCCGCAGAGCGAATGCGGGCACTCGCTGCCATCGCAATGGGGCCGGTCGGCGAGGGGCGGGTGCTAGTATTGTCGCGGTATGTTCTGTCGGACATGCGTTTGTTGCTCTCCGTGAGGTGAAACGGAAGACAGAAAACGCCCGACCGCAGGGAACGGTCGCTGAGCGCGCGCCTGTGCGCGAAAATTGGGACGTCGCGACAGCTTGTATGGCGATATTGCAGCGGCGTGGCTGCCTCGATACGCTCCGTCATCTTGCCGTTTCACGCCCTCGTGCCCGCTGCGACGCGTCGCCGCCTCCAAATGAGCGGCCATGAACTGCGGTGCGGGTCATACTCTGTGGCGGGCGCAATCCCTGGAGCCTGTGCGACGCGGCGGGCGCGGTATGACCTTGCATAAAGCGCGAATGAGCCAGACGATGAACGGAACGGCACGCGTCTGGTCGCCGGTGCGCGCGTCGGAGCGCGCGGGCTGGGCGCGGCGGTGCACAGCGGGAGCAGATGTGGTAAGGAGATGAATTGGTAGTGACATGCTGGCGTGTTCCTGGGAGGGGACCGTGTCTGGTCGTGCTCGCCGTCTGGGCGCGTTGCAGAGCGCGTCCGAAACAGGTCTAGTGCCGACGCGAGGCGGCGTGCTCCTCCCCGCTGTCGGCATCTCTCCCCCACTCGCACTATATCTACCCGCCCGCGGCGATGCAGCCTCCCCACCACCGCCCGCGCACGCCACCTCCCTTTTCTCCTTGCTTTGTCCTAGTACCATACACTCGTCCTCGTTTCCCTCGTCGCTCCTTAATACCTCTCCCTCCTCCTACACTCGTTCTGTATTAATCTGCACCGCATCGTTCTCTCTGCCCTCTGCACCCGCACCGCACCGCACCCACACCACACCCACACCCCGCGCCGGCGCACGATGACCAAGTTCGGGATGCCCCTCTTCCTCGAGGACAAGTCCGGCTCGCTCACCGGGTCCGAGTACACCGACCTCTACAACCGCGCCCGGCTCGTCCTCCGGTGCACGCTCCGCACCCCCGCGCGCGCCGCATACATGGTGTACGACCTCGCCGAGCGCGCGGACCCGCGCTCCGGGCTGCCCGTCCCCGCGGCGTGCCTCGACTTTGGCCCCGCGGACGCGCTCGGGAGCGTCAAGATCCGCGACGGCGAGCACGTCCCCATGGGCCAGTACCTCACCAAGCTCTCCCCGCTCGGAAGGTGCGTCCGCCGGCTTTTCTTTTTCTAACGCGTGAAGGCGGGTGCTGAGCCGTCGCTTCCGGCCTGCGCAGCTCGAAGAACCGGAAGTTCGTCGCCTCCGACGGGCAGGAGTACCGCTGGGCGCACCAGGCGGGCCAGGACGACGAGTGGGTGGTGAGTGCACCCCGGCTTATAGCTACACACCCTCCCGGCGTCTGACAGACCGCGCGCAGTGCCGCAACGCGAGCAACTACCACATCGCGTCGTACACGCTCAAGGCCGCGGGCGAGCCAAAGTACACCGGCTCGTCCGGCTGCGCGCTGACCATCGAGGAGGACTATGCGCACCTCGCCCCAGGTTCGTCGTGTGCGCGTTCGTGCGTGCGTGCGCTCGTCCCGCTCACCCCGGATCGGCAGAACTGCTAGCTTCGCTCACCATCATGCGCCACATCGCCAAGTACAATCTCTAAATGCCGCCCTACGATGCACACCGCGCGCGAGGGGGTCTCTGGATCCCGTGATGCTCCCCTGCTTTCGAACGCTCTCTTCGCGGACCCCGCCCGCCCGTTCACACTACATACCTACTAATGCGCCTAATCTTGTGACAGATTGCACCTATAGACGGCTGCAAGTGTACTCGCCGCTGAGCTGGCCTCGGACACGCTACCTTAGAGTATACGTATAATTGTTCTAGACCCGCGTATATACGTCCCATACGTTGTGCTATCGTGTCGTATTGCAGAATATATGTGTCGTCTCCGTCCTGTCGTAGCATGTGAGGTCTCTTTCCCTCTTGCCTGTTCCTACTAGGCCCACTCGGATGCGAAGGAAGTGACATCGCGCTCTGTTGTAGCGTCCCGGGACTTCAATATATGCACATCACAGAGCTCCTTCTGTTCCATTGCTGCTCGGTTTAGGTTGGTAGAGCTCCTTCTGCTCCTCGGAAATGCACCCGACTAACCCGCGTCCCTGCCCAGAGCGACGCTCGCGAAGATGACTGCGCGGACCCGATATACCCTGATCAGATCTGACCGCCGCGGCGTCATCGCGTCTCCACCTCGATCGCACGCATCGCGATCGCCCTGCCCTTCCAGATGTCCCCGCGCGGCCTGACACCCGCCATCAGCACGCTTTAGGCAACATCCCGACATGTGCGCGCCCTGCGCTTGCGAGTCGCTGTTGGCAGACCTGGAAGAGGCCGCGTAGCACGGGCCTGGCGCCCGCGCGACCCGCCTGGGATGAGATTGGGAACTGGCTACCGTGCTGGGCCAGCGTGACGAATTCTGCGTGGTCCGCTTACTGCTCAGGTTTGAAATCTGAAGGACGGCATACAACGAGCTCGTTGCATGTACCTTGTCGCGGGACCTGACTACATACCGAGCTTATTCGCGGTTGCTCGTGCAACTCACAGCATTGCTGAGAGGACGAGGATGTTCAGCTAGTCGTCCCGGTAATAGTAATTGTGGTATCATAAACTTGGATTATGATCGCCATATCGTAGGGCCGCGCCAACGGACAAGCGGGCACATACAATTTGCGTGACGGAGTAGACATACACACCCCGAGGGAGAACGTAAACCGCCAGAATATCCGACTGGCGGTTGCACCTATCGAGTGTGATCCTCGGTACGCGGCACCCTGGGGCATCCGTCGTGATGCCGGGTCGGTATGTTGCTCCGCATCCCTGGTCAATCGCGGCCCCAAGCCCGCATAAGCAGCGAAAATACACTGCCGCAAGCAGCGTGCGGCGTGGGCCGTATCGTGCGCAGCGCCGAGAGCACTTCGTAGTGCGGTGGTGAGCATCACGAACTTTCCGGTTTGTCGTTCCTATATACGCAGGCTAGAGGACCCCGCCGCCCGTCCCGCGGTCGAAGAAGGCCGCCCCCGAGTCGGTCAGGCGGTACTGCAGCGCACCGCCCCTCGCCACCGTCTTATGCGCGCTCACCACGCCCGCGCCCGCATGCAGCGCGACCTACCGGGGCCGCCCACGCCGTGTGTGAGACCGGGTCCTGAGAACGGGGCCATGATGGGGGACGCACCTGGCCGTGCACGGCGCCACTGCGGCCGGAGGAGAGCGGGAAGACGTCGAGGTGGTACGTGCAGAGCTGGAGGAGGTGCCGCAGGAGGTCGTCCGGCTCGCCGGGGGTCGCGACGGGGTGCCGTAGGATGAGCGCCACGCCTGTCTGCCATATGGCGCGCGGGGCGTCAGGTGGCGTGGGGAGGAGGGGGGCGGGCGGGGCGCACCTTGCGGCAGAGCGCGCTCAGGGCACGCGTGAAGCGGGAGAGCTCGAGGGGGGGGACGCCCGTCCACTCGAGCGCGGCGGTGTCGTCGAAGACGACGAGCACGGGTGCATCCGGTGTGCTTTGGAGGGCGACTAGCTTGGTCTGCAAGTAGCGAAAAAGGGGGACTGTGGACGATAGTTTCAACGCATCGTCTGGTTGCTCGATGTGCTCCATGGCGTCGATGAAGATGAGCCGCTGTGAGGCGAGGACCTGCGCGTAGTTCACGCCCTGTGCACGCTCAACCAACGCTGGGAATGCTCCTGAAAGCGCAGTACGTACCATCTTCCCCGACATGATCTTCCATGTCTGCTCGCTGCCCGAGACAGAGACGACGACCGCCCTAGCGCTCTTGTTCTCCTTCAGGTGCGCGAACACGGTCCGGTACAGCAGAAAGTCGGCGGGCGAGTTGAGCTCGTCGGTGATGAGCAGGAGCTCGCGCGGGAGGGGAAGGCCCGACGGTGGGAACGATGCCGAGGATGCGAGAGACATACTGCGAGTCGACGGTGCCAGGAGGGAGGATATGTCAGAGGAGCAAGACCGAGAGACGCGTCGCGGGGCGGGCGCGCCGGGCGGTGTGGCGGTGGCACGCGTGCCAGAGAGATGGGTCTCCCAGAACCATGGGTATGGGACCGGGCCCGCTCAGCTGCTCGATGACTCTCGCACACGGTCGGTATGGCGTTCAATCTTCGCTGTCACCCACGACGGCGACGAGCGGATACTCAACATGGTCGCTATGGGCGATGAGCCGAAGGATAAAGGTGACGTGATCTTGCAGCCTGCTGTTGATGGCGAGGAGAACTCGGACAAGGAGGACGAGCCTGTGGATGCTGTAGCCCCTGGTGAGCGATTGTGCATCCTATGATGATCTGTTTTTGTAACCGTATGTGAAAACCGTAGCAGGAGAAGGAAAGAAGAAGAAAAAGAAGAAACCCACCAAGAAGAAGAAGAAACTCGCGCAGTCGGACCCTCCGCGCGTCGGCCTCTCCAAGCTATTCCCCAACGGGCACTACCCCGAGGGCGAATTGCAAGACTACAAGGACGAGTGCGCTTCTTCTCCCCTTTCCACCTCCCACTCACTACTAATCGCGCGCATATAGCAACGCATGGCGTACGACGTCCGAGGAAACGCGCTACCTCGAGCGCATGGCGCACGAGGACGCAGAGGAGACGTACGAGCACATCCGGCATGCCGCTGAGGTGCACCGCCAAGTACGCCAGGCCGCGCGGCGGTACATCCGTCCGGGGATGTCCATGACGCACATCGCGGAGTACATCGAAGACGGCGTGCGTGCGGTCGTCGAAGAGAACGGGCTGCAGGCAGGGATCGCGTTCCCCACCGGGCTTAGCCTGAACAACTGCGCGGCGCATTACACGCCGAACGCGGGGGACAAGACTGGTGAGTGCGCTTTCGATTACGGCTATCGAGGAGCGTGCTGAGAGGGTGGACAGTGCTGGGAGAGAAGGACGTCATGAAGGTCGATATCGGCGTGCATGTCCAGGGCCGCATCGTTGACTCTGCGTTCACGCTCGCATTTGACCACACGTATGACCCGCTACTCGACGCCGTGCGTGCCGCCACGGATACTGGCATCCGCGTACGTGCGCCCAATATATGCGCTCACTTCGTCCCGCTGACCTCACTGCAGGAATCAGGCATCGATGCACGGCTGGGCGAGATTGGAGCAGCGATCCAAGAGACAATGGAGTCGTACGAGGTCGAGGTGGACGGCAAAGTGTATCCAGGTGGGTTTCCCCCGCCCTCACGCCACAGTCAGCACGAGTTCACGATCCACGCGCTCAGTAAAATCGATCGCCAACCTTAGCGGACATTCTATTGAGTTGTACAGGACGCATGGAGCCAAGAGCGTACCCATGGTGCGGACGAATGACCAGACGAAGATGGAAGAGGGCGAGTGCTTTGCGATCGAGACATTTGGCTCGACCGGGCGTGGCCGCGTTGTCGATAATGTATGCCCTTCACTTCCTATGCATATGTCAGTACTCAATCACTCGCGCTGCCAGGGCGAATGTTCACACTATTCACGCATATTCGACGCGCCGCGCGTACCCCTCCGGTAAGAGTCCTTTCGTCTATTATCGTGTCTGTCTGAGCTTCATAACGCCATTCGGCTCTTCGCTCCAGACTGACCTCCGCGAAATCTCTGCTTAACACGATTAACAAGAACTTTGGCTCGCTTGCCTTCTGCCGGCGGTACCTCGACCGCGCTGGCGAGACAAAATACCTCTTTGCCGTACGCGTCCCCTCCCCCTCTTCCCTCCCCATCACATGATTGATCCACTAACGAACGTCCTGTAGCTGAACCACCTCGTGGCGCAGGGGATCGTCCGCGATTACCCGCCGCTGTGGGACGCCCGGGGGTCAATGACTGCCCAATTCGTACGTGCCCTCATTTCAGGTCCTGCGTAAGCCATTCTGATTCATGGCTCTTACGTAGGAACACACCATTCTGCTGCGGCCCACGAGAAAGGAGGTAGTCAGCAGGGGCGATGACTATTAGCTCAACCTCGATGTTCGCGTCCGGCCAGACCGGAAGAGTCACTTGTTTCTTCGCGAAGTTCCCAGTCCCCGCGTCTCGCTGGCGGTGATTCATTGTAATATAGTTGTCGGCTCCTCGTCATTGCGACTGCAGATCAATTACATACTGCCCGGCGTTTCGACGCCTGGTGATGTCTTTCCATTAAACGCTAAAGCTACGCACAGCGCCGGATTCTGGGTCAACCAAGTTTGTAGAACGTGATAAATGCGAGGCAAGTCCAGGTGAGCGTCACGCGCTCGGCCTTGTAATGACGACTGCCGTACAAAGGTGCGGACATAGGCTGCCACCTTGACAATCGACCGGCGACGTCGTCCTCGGCGGCCTTGTGTACCTCGGGTTGACGTTCGTCAACCAAGCACGCCGCGTTTTAGTCTTCACAGAACTAGGATGCAGCTGCGAGCGCCGCCTCGTGGTCTTGGTGTGTTGCACTGTAGTATGCTCTCCCTTCGAACCACGGTTCGTTCATCGGTCGTGACTTGCCCTAACGTGCAGTAACTCAATGTGTGCTATCACGCAGTGTGGCAGAAGCATGCCATCGGGAGTCACCTCGTACACACACTATATCGCACGAGGTGATATAACGCATGTCACCGTTGATGTCGAAATTGGCTGAGAGTCTTGATTGACAAGATTATCAAGACGTTCACGGCATGGGTGAGACGCGAGAATTATCGCAACGCAAACGAGTATGCTAAGGCTAGGAAAGCTTCTCATCGCAACATCAAACGCACCGAGGACGGCAGCGTGCGTGAACGGCTCCTGCTTCCAGAGTCTGAACTGGCGGACCAAGACGCCGATCAGATCCCGGACCGGATCGCTGAAGAAAGAACGATAGTAGTGCACGACATTCCACGGCCCTGCGAAGTCTGATCTTTGCCCCATAATGCCATCTGGGGTACATTGACCGAAATACCGCTTGAACTCCTTCCTCAGTCCACCTATCTACGTCTTCTCCGGTGCAGTTAGACCCCGACGTGGCGCTTCCACCTCCAGGACTCGTCTGATCAGGCTGTACACGAGGACTCAGACGAACGACTCGATGTCGTGGCACACTTGATGTTCGATGGGTCCGGGAGAAACCTCGCGGTGTTTAGCTTTCAGGCCGTCGTCGAGTGATCTCAGCAAATCGACGGCCATGAATTGCAAGGTACCCTACAATGACATCACTCAGTTGACGGTATTCGTCTCTCAGGAAGAAGAGCATTTACCGTCGTGGGTGCACCCCATGCCACGACTTCCGGCTCCCAACGGGAGTGCTTGACTTGGACACCACTGAACACTTGGCCAGCAGGTGTACAAACTGGATCCAGTGTCCTGACTTCAACGCGAGGACCATTACGACGGGCAAGTTCTAGATCCAAGAGGAGTCCTTCTGTGCCTTCCTGAGGATCATCGTCGTCCCAAAACATTACACTACCGACGCTGATATTCCGATGCAGAATCTGTTGATTGCAGAGAAACTCATGCCCTGTTTCATGACTGTGAGAACTACAAATTGCGGCGCAAATCGAGATTCACCTTCGATTGCGGCACGAATCCCTTTCAGCAACTCGAGTTCAGACTCCGCCTTGTAAAGCGAACGACCGGAAGGGTAGAAAACTCGACGCAAGACCTTGCTCTTGTCAGACTTTGAAACTGCATTGCCGCGAAGAGAGCTTGTACTAATAACGCAGTCTGTCCCGGGGAGCAAGACGTCGACTTCACCGTCGAAGCGCGCAACGCTGGAATGTCTACCTTCGAGCAGCCTGTACACCTCGAATTCGGACGTGAGTGCACTACTATGCCAAGCGTTCTTCATGGTCTTGAAGGCGAGAGTGACTTTGTTGCGGACTAGCCAGATAAGAGCTCCGCGGTCGAAGAGAGACAGAGAGACCCAGACTGGACTGCCGACCGTCATCTAGAGCTCGCTTTCGGCGTCCAAGTCACTATTACCGAGAGAGACCTCGTATACAGGCTGATCTTGTTGATACTCGTTAGGAAGATGGTTTGCCTGCAGCTTCCCAATCCATTCATCGCGGTGAATATCGCTCAGAGTAGTCACAGTAGGATCTTGCCCAAGCCTCTCCGGGGTCATTTCGGTTGTAATGCACCGCACAACGCGGATAAAAGTGTCGAAATTGCTCCAGAGATAGCAACTGTGCGAGAAGCGCACGCCAGCGCGGTCATAGATGCCGACGCAGATCTCATTCCCATAGATGAGTAGGCCGACAGAGAACAGCTGGAATGGCCGACCAGATATGTGTGAACCAGCGCATTCCCCAGCCTGCATGAACATGCTCCTCGGGTCGGCGGCGCTATTGGGCTCGGGACGATGGGATGACGAGGGCTTCGTTGCGCACCAGCTATGCCTGCCTCGCCAACGGTTTCAAGGATTACTGAATGATTCTTCGAGGACAGCGGAGTAATCGGGTTTGTTCCAAAGGGAATCCCACGAGTCGCAGGGTTCGATGATTAGATGTAAACTGTGAGATTGGCAGAAACGAATTCTTGCCGTCTTCCCACGCTTGTCTGGGAGCAGTTCGATGAATTCAAAAATTAAGCTCTGGAAGCAGATAAATCAGCACCATGTTTTGCGATTAGTGTCAAGACACACAAGGTGCGGATGCATATCTATTTCGCTCCTGTCATGCATATTTGCAATGCTCTGCAACCCCGCCCGTGCCAACTTGAGATTTTCATCTTGCTCAAATAGAGTAATGGCTGTCTTGACGAGGTGGTCGTCAACGGCACCAACACCGAGATGGGCGAAGACCGAGCAATCGTCCCAATTAGTATTTTCACCCGATTCGACGTGGAAGGCAGTGTGATCTGAGCCTAAATATTCCGCGTAGGCCCATTCCTGGGCCGGGCCATCTGTGATTTCATCAGCCATACAAATGATACACGTGCCGGTATGTAGAATATGAAGTCTTTTCTGTGAACGCGGTGTGTGGAATATGCTGCGGTCAGCGAGAACGCTGAGATGTGAGTGGTACAAACTTGGAAGAGCAGGCGTCAAACGAGTTGTACTTGATATACGAAAAGACCAGCGTTTGCTCAGTGCTGATGCACTTGGATATGGCATAAGCTTTCAGCGAACGATAATAGCTTCAAGCACGAGTCCTCGTGGAACTGGGCTGCCTGGCTGTTGAGAGACCTTGTGTGAGGTGGCTGAAGCCGATGGGAGTTGTGGCCGAATGTCGGCGTGCTTTCTGTCGTAGGTTATCTTTCAGTCAGCGGAATGTGAACTATAATAGTAAGGATCTTTAGTTAGCGCTTGAGATTCCGAAGGTCTCGAGTTCCGAGGAGACAGTGACTCCGCTACAACGAGGTATAATCATTTGGCGGCTATAACACGCCCGTCGTCTGGACGAACACGATTACACCAGGTCTCTGCCAGTGCACTCTTGTAATGCCGTGCTTCAACAGCGAAAAATCAGATAAGTAACGTGCAGCGTAGAAGTTCAGTTACAAGTCGTACATCGTGCCAGTGGTCCGATCAGGGGGGTCACTGCTCGGTTTAGGGTTTTCAACGAACGTCATCGCTCTCTTCCACTACTAACATCCATATTTTCATGAAAATTAGACGTCAGAGTACTCGAGGTCAAACCTCGTACACAGGATGAGCGTCGCAGGTATTTCGAATATGAATGCTACTGCGTGAGTGTCATAGGAGCCATTTCGCTCTGAAATTATGCAAGAACATAATAACGAATATCAAATTTGTGTGACATCACATTCGCGCATTTATATCATGCCCCTCCCACACATCTGTGTGTCTATGATAACGCACCTATGTTGAGGCGGCTACCCCTATCGTACATCCATTACACGCAGTTTCATTCCGCTCTTCGACAGCTTCCCCTCGGCCAAGCTTGACTTCATGTATCCTCAGGCAGTTGCGGAAGGACTCAGTACGCGCTGCCATAGAGCGGCATACCGTTCGGGAAGAATTTCTTGAAGAGCTCGGGGTAGTGTCGCTCCGCAACATCAGGGTGGCTTCTGTATCGCGGCGCGACGGCAAGCAGTGAATCAGTGGACGATCCGGGAATTGACGAAGGAGACTTACTTGATACGGCCGATGAGGTTAACGAGCCCCGAGGGGAGCTCATTGTATTCAGCGTAGTTCACCGCTGGCGGGGACGTCGTGCTGTCAGCTGTCGCACAGACATTGTGACCGAGGGACACACGTACACTCCGTCACGCCGAGTGCGCCGCGCTGCTCTTTGAGCTTCAGGATCTCCTCCGGGACTGCTCAGCACAAACGCGAGCAAGAGCACCAAATTATGAGTATCACAACAAGGGAGTGATCAAGCAGAGGGGCGGACGCACACTCGAGCTTGATGTCGCCGATGCGCACATCCTGTGCGATGCTCTGGAAGAAAGGGATTGAGTACCGTGGCGTGCTGCCCACGGGCGGAGAGAGTACGCGGTGGGACGTCGCGCGCGCGATGCCCTGCGTCACGGTCTCGAGCGCTATCAATGCAAGCGCGTGTCAGAGTCGGTGCGCGCACGCGATGATTGGGAACACACCTTTGCCAATATTGACGACAAACGTGTCGGGGAGGGGCGGCGCGTCGATCCACGCGCCCGCAAGGTTTTGGACCTGCAGCCCAGGGTGTGGGCTCGCCTGGAGGAGCTGCTCACGCGAAGTCAGTCCGTGTGCACACACGAAGAGGAGAAGGGGACGCACGAATGTGAGGAAGCCCCCGTCAAAGTGCGGGCCGACACCCTGGTCGCCCGCGCCCGGCGCACGGGCGGGATATTTGACGATCTTTGCGCGGTGCTGCAGCCTTGGCCGCGCGCTGGCGCCGGTGTCGGTGTCGGGGTCGACAAAGCACTGATCGAGCGCACCGGAACGTAGGCCGAGTGCCTCGCCGATGAGTGCGATAAATTCGAAGCTGAGCACCTCGACTTGGGTAAGGTACGCCTCGAACGTCGTGCGAAATCCGGGGAGCTCGTCCTCTGCTGGCCACTGCACGCGCGTCGGGTGGCGGGAGTGATGGCGGTGGGCGATGGCGGATCAGATCATCCTGCCAGACTTAGCGGAGGACGGACACACCTGCGCGGGGCCCCACAGTCGGAGGTACTCCTTCTCCTCCCCCTTCCTTATTTGCGCCTCGAATGGCGTCGCAAAATCACACTGCTCCCGCATATCGATCGCCCCCCTCGTCAACTCCGCGCCCAGCCGTGAATACCCAAGAAAGCTTTCCGAGTTGCGCATGCGCATGCGCTCCTTCGCCTCTGGCGGCAGCTCGAACAGCCTCGGCGCAAGCTCACACACATTCGCACGTAGATCGGGTGCGACGGGCGGGTGAAGGAGGTAGAGGAAGCCCGCGGTCGTGAGCGCGGTGCGCAGCTGTGCGATGAAAGCCGGGCGGGTAGCCGGCGAGGCGAGGAGGGTGTAGTCGAGGATCGGGATGCTGGAGAAGTCAAAACTCGGAGCGGGGGCGGATCCCATCGTGAAGTTGTTATTAGTTTGCACTATGGGTTCTCGGAGGCGTTTGTGTGCGTGCCTAGTGCCAATATATATACGTACGAGCGCGGCGGGTCGAGCAAGGGGTTGGTGTCCTCGGACATCCTTGACGGCGCTGAGGTGTGTATATGAAGTGTTGAGACACTGGGCACCTGACCGCTGGGCCTCTTCGTTATCGTGCGTAGGCGCACAGATGACGCGATCTCAGGGTGCTCCAGAGCGTCGCGGCGGCCTTGCGTGGGCTGGCGTGAGGCAGCGAGCACGCCAAAAACTTGCCTGCGTTCCCCGACAGCGGAAGCCGAGAAGAGGCGCGCGTGTAGATATGTACGAGCAAGGCGAGCAGATATACCAGAACGTGCGAGAAGGAACGTCTATTGGAACAGTAGCTGCAATACATTAAGTTATGAAAATACGAGTTATGCGTGGGTTATCCCATGTGTATATGATCGAAACTGGATGAAATGAGTGTGTAGATGTGTAGCGGATCTCGGGGAGCATTCAGTATGTAAGAGACGTAAATCTATCCGACCACGACGCGTTTGTGTTCTTCGCGCATCGCCCGCCGGGGACCTACATCGGCCCAGCGCAAGTGGAGGGCTCATGACGACCGCTCAAGCCGGATGCGGATCTTGCTGTCCCTCCGCTTCCTTTCCACCAGGAGGTAGCTCGCTGCAACACAAAGTCCTTATCAGCGCCCATCGCACATCTTCCAATGAGGGAACTCACCAATAAGTCTGTCGAGCGCGTCGATGACCTCGGGGACGGGTTTGACTTCAAGGAAGGCATGACGAGACATACGGAAGACGAAAAAGTGGCGCTTGTGAGGGTGGAACTCGGCGACGGGTGCCTTCTCGGGGTCGTCCGCGCGGACGAGCTGCAGTTGGCCCTTGCGCGTGCGCCACTTGTACTCGACGCCGCCTGAGCCCTGAAAGCTCCCGCCACTGTAGGAGGGGTCAGCGTGGGAGCAGTGACAACGATGGGTCGAGGGGGACGTACACAGCCTCGTCCTCGAACTTAACAAAGTCGCTCGCGCTCATCCAGTCGCCCTTGTCGGAGAAGCGGATGCGGGTCTCGCCGCCCTTTCCATCCGCGCGGGAATGCTCGATCTCGGCAACAGTCGCGAGCTCCCGCGTCTCAAAGTTGACACGATTGATCTGTGTATGAGTCAAAGTCAGTGTGCAAGCAGCGAAGACACAGCGCGGGAGTGGACCTTTGTGATGTGGGGGTGCCAGAAGCGGGTGACGATCTCGTAGTGGATGTTGTCGTCGTCGGTCGCGATGGCGGTGTTGCGAATCGAGTTGAGGGTCACCTCGAGCTTCACGGGCGGTGCGGGCTTCGGCGGGGGCGGCATCGTATCTTGCGGTCGTACTAGTTTGTGTTACGCCGATGTGCGGGGGTGGACGTCGGTACCTCGCAGCGATGATAGTGTCTCGCGTTGGGGTGATGGACAGTCACAGGCCCAGAGAGAGGGAGAGCAGGGGCGGCGAGAGACAAGACCGGGGAAGCGGAGGCGCACGGAGGAGCGTTCATATAGTGGCTGGCGAGGGGTGGCCGGCATGGCTGCGACGCGCTCCACGTCAGAAGTGCGGGAAAATAGGAGGGAGGAGGCACAGCCCAGTGTGTGCCGGGGAGTAGAAACGCGGTGTTGTCCCACAGAGGCCAGGGACTGCGTCCGCGCACGCTCGGGTGCACGCCTACGACGAGTTGCCGGACTGCACCATCTCGGTAGCTTCCACGTTAGAGGTGCCACCCGCGCAAACAGTCGCCGAAGAATGTTCGCATGCGGATGAGGGAGGAGCGAATCCGAGGGAAGAGAGGAGCGAAGATGGACGCACGCTCGCACAGGCTGTGTGAGACAGCTTGCCCTTGGCTCGGCTGGTGAGAATATCCCCTTGTCGTGAGAAATGGGCGCTATTCGTCGGTCCAGTCCCTGCTGTGCGGGCACTCTGGCGTCTGCGGCGGTTGATCGCAGTTTCCACGCCCGTCTGCGTCGGCCTGCCCTCGCCCTGTGCGCCAGTTGCGGTTGCGAGGTGGGCGCTGGGCGTTGGGCGGGCGGGTAAATCGCGGGGGGTAGACGCCTCCAACCTCGGATGGCCACAGTCCGATGAAGAGGGCGATGCTCCGATGTCGGCGTGCATCGATGGAGCAAACTGGCTTCAGTCTTGCGTGTCCGACGATCTACAATTTCCGACGACAGACGTCACTCGCCTCGGTGTGGCGCATGCCGTCGGTCCTCGGCCCTCCTCGAGACTTCGGGATCACGCTTCTGCGATTGGATCAGTGTCGAGATCGCGGCCATGTCTGCTCAGACTGGCATGTCACTCACCGACTGGAGATGGCGACAGACTGCAGGACGGAACTGGCAATGAAAGCAAGCATGGCGGGATGAGGGTCGCCAAGGGCCTTACGAATACACAGACGTGGTCGACAACTAATGAGAAGAACGAGGTCACAATTGTTGTATCCGCATTCGTAGGTCTAACTTAAACGTGGTTTACCAAGACGTTGTGTACGTCTGTGTAGAGCATCGTGAGAGGCGGATGCGCTCCGCCAAGGGATCACAGATCGTTTGAGGTGTGATGCCGTGCACTGGGACCTGCATTCATGACTCGCCTGCGAAATAGACATACTTCGCATGGCCGATAACAGGACCGCTTTTACTCTGGTGCAGCGTGCTGCAGTAGTGATGTCCATTAGCGATGTTGCAACTCTACGCTGGAATGGTGCATGCATACAGACCTGGCGGCGTGCAGAGCGCAGCAGTCTTGTAGTGCACGATTGGCCAGGAACCCTAGCTACCCAAACTCGACAAACTCGACGTGGGCCCACCATAGCTGTCGACCACTTCCTCGTTAGAACGTAATCACCAGAGGTCGCTTGGGCCTATGTTGAGTCACTGAACGACGGCGATGTCATTGCACTGCGGGACGTACAAACCGCTTGCACGTTCGTCAGAGTACGGCACTCGAGAGAACGGCGTAAAAGCACAGCATCAAACGTATTGTAGGGTGATTGGTGCCTTGCGTACTCATGATCGACAACATATCTCTCACCGGGCATCTAGTGCTAGCCAGGCTGCGGATGTGACGCCAGCCTGGCACAGGACCGCGATATTAGGTCGTTGCCAGTCAGCGTTAAGACGTCTGAACTGTCCGAGAATGTGAAGCACCGCGCCGTCCCCCTGTGGCTGTGGCAGCTCAGAGGATTGAAACGATGTCAGGCATGTTCATGAGGTCCTGGTACCCGTCCTGTGTCCGAATTTACATGCTCAGTTCGGGCGGAATCCACATCAGTGTCGTGCCACTCACCACAGCAACTAGTTCTGAGACCAGTTTTGCTTGACTAAAGTCTTCAACGAGGCAAATACAAGTATGTGCTATACAGAAGTGCTAGACTGTGCCCATCCCCGCTATACACTTTGCACAGTATATATTTCCAGGCACCACAAGAATCAAGTTGTCGAGAAACCGAGTCAACGAGGTTGCCGCTCTCGTGCAGTGGGTCATAGAACCAAATACCAAGCAACGAAAGTCACTTATCTGCAAGACCGCAGAGACGAAACCAAGGAGACTAAGCACATCATTCGAACATAACGTTCAGATCTGCGCCACGTCAATTTTGGCCAGGTGGTAGTTGTGGGAGAGCTGCGCTTCGGGCGCTCGTTTGACCGTCCTGCTTTCTCTTCTTCCACCAACTCGAATCCCGATGCAACAATGCGACCCTTCCAAGTTACCCGTGAACAGGGTGGTTGCGGTGGCTGGTTAAGGACGTCCGTACCGCCTCGTCCACCAACCACCCCGCGATAGCCTCCACGATGCGAATATCTCTTGTCGGTCTTCGAGCCACACAGCAGTTGCTCTACCCATGCTCTTCGGTGTCTAGGCCTGTCTAGACGGCTCCCTTTGGTCCTCTGGTCTCGTAGGCCCGAAGGTAAAACCTCATGGCCCGAACTCGTCTCAGGATAAAACCGCGCGATGTGTTTCGCCCGGCTGCGTGTGTGTTCCGCCTCATGCCGCGCCCGGTACACTTTGGCCTCGAGCAGCGGGCTGCAGTCCACAGGGTATGAATTATCCATCTCGCTTGGTGATATCACCACATAGCGAATCCTCTCGCGCCGTTTTGTAGCATATGCGCCACTTCCCGCCTCCCCCATCCTGCTGTCGGTGGAGCGGCCGACACCGGTGACTCGAGGCCACTCGATGCGGTCCCGGTCTGCACAACCGGTTTCCTTTGTGGTGCACCACAAGAGGCTCTGCACTTCAGAAAGCAGACTGCAGGTAGTCGCTCATTTTGTCGTCTCAAACAGTCCGCCGGTAGACGGCTCCCGACGGGTGGCTTGCGACTTGTCGTTACAACGTCATGTCATCGTCGAAGTTCTGTCCACGGGGCACTCCTGTCCTTCGTCTGCCCTTTCCCCCATGCGTTCATACTAGGGTCTCCGCCGGTGAGTAATCGCGCTCTTTGTATCCAGCTAACAGTTGTCCATCCCAGGACTGGGTATTCCTTCTACGCAAACAACTCGTAGTACGACGAGCTACAGCGCGAAATTATGTGCTGGATGCTGCCTTGTTCTTGTAGCATGGCGACCTTCTTATTATCCGGCAGAGACACACTCCTCTATCGATACCCACTGCGCTGGACTTCTCTCAACACTCGAAACCCTCTGGACCGGTAGGAACTTTCTCAGAGCTTCCTCGGGACAGTCTCATCACCGTCTGTAGGCTTCCCATTCTGCGACCTCGAAGCGACGGCCTGCTGTGTACATCAACACTTTCTGAATGTCTACGACGGCTCACTGTGGGCGCCGACGACTTAACTTCTCTCCGGATACTCGTCGCACCTCCGCCCTGACCCAAGGACAGCAGAGCGCTGGGTCTGGTGACGTGTCAGCCGCACACACGCACCAAATCGACCGACACCGTGCCCTATTCCAACGAAGCGCCGCATCCCAGGATCCAGACCGCTGGCTTCACTGAATCGCGAATTGCGAATCGCGAGCAATGGCCGTCCGACGTCGATACCCACAAGAATAGCTTGCTCGGCGACGCGCGCGAAGTCCAGCAGGCTGGCCGGAGGAGAGCAGGAACCCGAGCGCAGCCGGACGCTCCAGGCGGACGACGACCGCTTATCGCGCGCGGGCTTATCGACCTATCTGGGGCGATGCCGCATCTGCCATGTGGCAGGCTGTGTGCGCACTGCGTTTGCGTGCGCGCTCTGCTGGCTGGGATGTGGTGGATTGCGTCCTCCTCACAGGCCGTCGGGGCAGTTGAGCATCGACGGGCGGGATATCGACGTTGGCAGCGGTGCGTACGGATGTCTGTGCGTGTCCGTTCGTCCGTCTTCTGGGGAGGATGTACGGTATACGGTCAAACGCATCGCCCGGATGGAGTCAAAATGGGCGTATAGCAGCGACACCGCGGTGGTGTGCAACGACGAGGAGCTGTGTATGTAGTATGAATGTGAATATATTTTGTGGTGTATATGTTAGCGAGGGGCGATGTTAGCGAGAGTGGCGGGCGCACGGGCCTGTGAGCGGGAGGAGGGCTGCCGGGAGTTGCCGGACTCGGGGTCGTTTCTTTCCTGTTGACCACCAACCGCAAAGTCCGCCCGCTCGGCTGCCTCTCCTCCTCTCAACTTTCTTCCCCGCACAGAACGCGTCCAACCGTGTCAGAATGAGCAAAAAGGGCGCAAAGACTGAGCCCGAGCAGCACTACACCGTTCGCGACATCGTCCTCGCGAAAGTGCGCGGTTTTCCTCCGTGGCCGGGCATGGTGCGTCGCCTTCGCGTCCGTCCTTGGCCGCGCTGACCTTTTCATCCGATGTGTGTGCCCCCGTCACGCGACACGCGATTCGCGACGCGCAGGTCGTTGACCCTGACAGCGTCCCCGAGAACGTCCTAACCGAGCGCCCCCACACCGCCAAGTCGAAGAAGGGCAACTGGTACTGCGTGCGGTTCTTCCCCGCCGGTGACTAGTGCGTGCCCCTCCTTTTTACGCGCGCGTTGCATCGCTGACCTGTATGTGTACGTGTGCAGCGCCTGGATCGTGCCAAAGGACATCTCGAAGCTCCAAGAGCACGAGATCCAGGCGTACATCAACGAGCCCGCAAAGAAGAGCGCAGACCTCCTCCAAGGCTACCGCATCGCGCTCGACCCGACCAAGTGGGAGGCGGAGCTCGAGAGCGCACGCGTGGCTGCGCTCGACGCGGAAGCAGACGCTGAGGTCGACCAACTCGAGGACGACGACGCGGAGGAGGATGCAGAGGACGACGGCGAGGCGAAGAAGGCTAAGCCCAAGAAGAGGAAGCGCGACTCAGACGCGGCCGCGACGAAGCCCAAGCCCAAGCCCAAGGCGAAGAAGGAGGCGGGTGAGCCCGCAGCTAAGAAGAAGCCCGCCGCGACGCCTGCAAAAGGCAAGAAGAACGGCGCAAAGTCCAAGGCGATGGTCGAGTCGGAGGATGAAGGCGGCGCGGAGCCCGAGGGCGAGGATGCGGGCCCCAGTGGGCGTGCTTCCCCCCCACCGACAAAGAAGGCCAAGCGGGACAAGGAGGATGAGGAAGGCGATGGTGAGCGATCCCTTGCGCGATACCAGCGCAGCCTCTGAATCTCGTTGAAATCCTTTTTCTGACGTACTCGCTCTATTTTTGGCCCATTTTTGTCCAATTTTCGCCCTACAGCATCTCTGGAGAAGGATCCCGAGGCGCAGAAGGTCAGGGATTGGAGGCACAAGCTACAGAAGGCATTCTTGAACACCAAGGCGGTGCCCAAGGACGAGGTGCGCCCATCTTTCCTTATCTTCCCGCTTTTATATACCGATTTGGCTCTCTTTCATTCAGGATATGCCCGGCTTGGACCGGTTATTCTCCACCGTGGAAAGCTACGACGGGATGAACATCCAGTACCTACAATTCTCGAAAATCGGCAAGGTGATGCGGCACATCTACGCGCTCACGCCCGAGAAGGTCCCGCGCGACGACGAATTCAAGTTCCGCGACCGCGCCAAGTCCCTCGTTGATAAGTGGCAGGGCATCCTGAACGCCCACAAGGCGAACGGCGCCCCCGAGAGCAAGCCCGCCGCGAACGGCGCGCAGACGGACGCCAAGTCCGTCCCCGTCGAGTCCGCAGACGCCGAGCCCGCGACCAACGGCAAGGACGAGGGCAAAGACGAGTCCAAGCCAGAGGAAGCGGAGAAGCTGGAGGTGGCGGAGTCAGCGGCGCCCGCTGAGCCGGCAAAGGACGACGCGCCCGCTCCGGAGGCAGACGCGATGGCGGTGGACAAGCCCGCGGCCGCGGAGGACGCCTCTGCGGCGGCGGACGCAGCGGACGAGTCGGTGCTCGCGGACGTCACCATGTCGGAAGCCGCGGCGTAGGGCGCCGCGTGCGAGGAGATGAAATGTGCACAAAACGAGCAATGTGTTGATGATGTATTGAGATACGATAATCCCAGACCCCGCGCCCGCCGCACCGTCCTACCGTCCCTCCGCCCGTCTCCCCCCTTGCTCCCTTCTGCCCAAGCCAACTTGCTCCTGTTTTACGTTCCTCCAGCTCTCCAGCCTGGGCGTGCGGCGTGGCGGCGAGCGTGGCGGCGATCTGCTCACCTGTTTACTTTGCTGGTTGCTCCTGTATTCTGCTTTGATTTCCACGAAGTTATCTCATCTTTTCTCGTCTCGCCTGCCTCGATCGTTGCGCCCTCAGTAACTTGAACTGTTCATAGTTCTCATATGTTAGCTGTGCGTCTCTGCTTTCTGCTTGTAGCTTGGCGTGCTGGCAGTAGATACGATACACGACGTGGCTGTACATAATCAAGGTATATCATACACGAGTTTCCGATTCACACGAACGCTGCGCGCATGTCTTCAAATGCACCAACAAGGGATGTGGCAAGACCATACGGCGCTATCTTGATATTCTTACTGGTTTATTGTAAAAGGTTGGGGTAGAAGGTAGGTACATGTTACAAAAAAATCGGAGATCAAAGTGCAGGATGTTGAAAGACGAAAAAAGTGACAAAAGATTTGTACCAAAAAATCAAGAAACATGTGTGGGCAAAAGCAAAAAAAGAAAGGAGGAGCGCGGATTGAACACATCCAGTAAGCGCCATCAACACATCAAACGCGTTCGGTTAGGTGGCACCCCGAGCGAAGCGAGGGGTGCGATGGATACTTATCCTAGTCTTGAAGACTACCTGTGTTAGAGCGTCGACGTGGGTCAACGAGCTGGGGAACCACCCAGCAAACCCGTTTCGTCTTATATAGACTCATCAGGACCACGTTAGTCGACTCAATTGCGTCAGCGGGCGCCGACGGCCGGAGGCCGGAGGCCGAGGTGTAAGCACAATTACAAACGCCCTTACCAATCACTACTTATCCTCCAATGGCGTTAACAGCGCCATCATTTGATCCGAGGGCTGGTTCGGCCCGTTGTTTCGGAATTTCAAATGG
>KB445806.1:3004-63728 GCA_000320605.2 Gelatoporia subvermispora B
AAGGGACTGGTCTATTTCGCGCCGTTAATCCACTCTAGGTTCTAGGACTTGCGACCTACTGCTAGAGCGGACACTTCGAAGCGTACGCTGAAACCCGTGGGGCAAACGTACCGTAGGCGCTAAGAAGTTGTTCGGCTAACTCCTCGGATCTTTCCGTGGGCGGTCGGCTCCCGGCATTGCCGGCAAGCCGGTCCATGGGGTTTCCCTGGGGTTTCCCCGCTTAAGCCATTTGAAATTCCGAAACACCGGGCCGAACCAGCCCTCGGATCAAATGATGGCGCTGTTAACGCCATTGGAGGATAAGTAGTGATTGGTAAGGGCGTTTGTAATTGTGCTTACACCTCGGCCTCCGGCCTCCGGCCGTCGGCGCCCGCTGACGCAATTGAGTCGACTAATCGTGGTCCTGATGAGTCTATATAAGACGAAACGGGTTTGCTGGGTGGTTCCCCAGCCTGTTGACCCCAAGTCGACCAGGAATCAGGTAGTCTTCAAGACTAGGATAAGTATCCATCGCGGCGTCTTCGACGCCGCCACCTAACCCTAACCCTAACCCTAACCCACGTCGACCGCAACTCAGGTAGTCTTCAAGACTAGGATAAGTATCCATCGCACCCCTCGCTTCGCTCGGGGTGCCACCTAACCCTGCTTTTCCCTTCACGTCTGTCTCCAGTTCTCCTGCTCATGCTCCTGCTCCTGCTATCCGTACATGTATGCTGTATGCTCTCATCACCGTTGGTCCTTGCTCTTCTCGTTGTCACCTGTGAGATCGTGACGGGTAAGTGCCGACCCTGTGTGACACTCTGGGCCGTGCAGGTGCCGCCCCTGTGACACCCTGGGCCGGGTAGGCGTGGACCCTGTGACAACCTGTGACAATCGGATCACACTAGGGTCCGGGTAGAGGTGGTCCGCAAGAGGTGTCTCATAACCCTAAGGACCGGGAACTGGGTCGGGAGACTGGGGTCGTCACGTGGTGAGCGTAGCCAAAGGGAAAAATGAAAAGTCGTAACAGGCGCAGGTGCAGGTACATGCTAGCACAGACAAATGCAGATTATGATTGGTTTATTCAAGGAAGTCAGGTTGCAAGCTAGGCAGATGATACCAGAAGGCCACGGGCCACCCATTGAAAAGAGAAGCATTGTGAAATAAAAAGAAATGACAAACAACTAGTATCAAAAATGAACGAAAATGTGAAGGCAAAATTGACAAAGGGGTGCAGCACCCAACCGCCCTCATCGAACATGATTGTGCACGAGGTCGAAGTGTGCATACCTGGACGCATTGGTGGGTAGGGGACACGAGAACGTAAAGGGGGAAAGGGTATAATACCTTTCTTAGAGTCCACACTCACAACAGTAGGATATTTGATCGCAATATGTTATTCACTTGCTACAGACGAGATTCAAGCAGTGATTCTACGGGAAGCGGGCCTGTGCACGTCTACCATGTGTCCATACTACAAACAAGACAACAGATCGATGCTCGACGGAGGAAGCAAATAGGACACATGCCTACATATATGCCTAGGGGATGGGTTGGAGGTATCGCATGGTCGTAAAGAGCGTGGGCAAGCAAACATAGTCGGAAGGTCGAGGGTGTCGCGGGAGAGTGTGGTGAAGTGAATAGGGTGTCGCGGGGATTAGTATGTCAAGCAATGAACAAGATCAAGGGGGTGGCAAAACAAGGGAACGAAGCTAAACGAAACCGGAGCGGAGCGGACCAGATAATATTCAGCTAATACATGTCGGAATGCGAGCGCCCTGAGCAGAACACAGGCTATGCGCGACCGACGGCGCGTCGAAGGACGTCGCTCCTGTCTTTGTCCGGGGGTCGATCCGCAGCATGAGCTCGGGACCGCGTACGCGGAAGTTCAGGCCGTGCCCTCTCAGCAGCCATAGCCAGCCGCTTCGCGACGCGCTCGGCCATTGCAGCCTGCAGAGCGTCTTCGCCAAGTGGCTCCTCGCTCTTTGTTGCTCTATGCGGCTGCGGGACAGGAACTGGCTCAGCCTCTTCGTCGCTCGAGTCCCACGCCGAGTTCTCGGGAGCAGAGCGTGCACGCTTGCCTGCCTGCGTTTGGCTGTGCGTCGGCCTCGTAGGCGTTTCTGGAAGCGCGGGGGAGACTTGAGATCGTGTCTGCCGGTAAGCGTTATCGCGTCGACGAGCCTCAGGGAAAAGCAGCTTGGGTGGACAGGCAGGCCCAGGGCTGTAGTCAGGGTGATCCAAGGGGAGACGCGATCGCCGCTCGAACTCGTCGGGAGAAGCACCAGGAGGTCGATACAGTGGATTGGGTAATACAGCCTTGACGCCACGGCTATAAAATGTGGTTAGCCACACGAAAAGCGACGAATCGCGTACGGGCCAGCGAGATGTACAGCCAGGTAGAGAAAGTACGTACAAAACATAGGTAATCGTCGGTCTCTCCACATGTTGAACAGGCGTCCGTGGCTCAGGAGTCTGCGGAGTCGCACTGGCGACAGATCCTGGCGAGCCGCTGACGAGAAACGGATTGTCGGGCGAGTCACGCACGGGTGCGTGCCTCGCCCTCCTGGGACTCCGTCTCAGATTCAGCGGCGGGGTGGCAGGTCTCGGAGCAACGCATGGCTGGCGGCGCGACGGCGGAGGAGAAATGAGGCCTGTATGGCCGCGCAGTAGCAGATGTGGCGCGGGCGGGGGGGACGACGACGGCGAGCGGGTGCGCGACAGCGAGCGAGTCCGTGCACGAGAGGCTCGCTCATCCTCCGGCTTCACAGGCACGCCTATAACCTCCTTGCTCGGCCCTGCCTTGTCCTTCTGCGCACCGTCCGCGTCCGATGCGCCCATCCAGAATGCGTCCTCCGCAGCAGTGGCGCCGCTGAGCTCCTCCGCGATAGCGTCTAGGGTCTTGCGCTTCTTGTTGCCGACCACGACCGCCCCATCCGTGCGCCGCTCGCTCTCGTATCCACCCACATCCTCGCGCCCCGCGTCCTCCTCGCGCTCGTCCGAATCGGAATCATGGCGGCGCGAACGCGGTGTCTTGCCGCGCTTGCGTTTCTGGACGGTGCGTGGTGGTGTGAGGAGACTGGCCTGCGGCGCGATGCGCTTGACGGCAGATTTGGGTGCAGGCTTGGTCGGGCGGGCTGCGGGCACCTCCATGGGCGACGAGTCTAGCACTCGTCGTGTTTTCGGCATCGTTCGAATCGTCGAGATGCGCGCAGATTGTAGTGTTCAATATTATATGTCGCGTCGGAGCAGATGTAAGAAATACAGCAAGAGTCAAGAAGAAGAATGGAGGTGAGGACGGAGGGCGATCTGTTTTATGTCGACGGCCACGGCCAAGTCGACCTCCTCGTTGAGACAACAACACCCCGGCATCTTCCGCCGCACCAAACATGTAACAACACAACCGCCACTGGTGGCAGCACCGTTCAGACTTTCAGTGTGGCTTCAAGCCCTCAAGTAGTACTTGACAACTCGCACTCTTCGACACGCAGCAGGTAGTTCTCTAGTCCCTCTTAAGCATCGCATAACCCCACTGGGATGTTACACCAAGTATGATATCCTGCTGGAAATATTACTTTCGTATGGCAGCGCGTCACGGAAGGCCAAAGCTCCTCCGGGCGAGCCAGTCCGGTCAACAATAGAACTCGATCTAGTCAGCGACGAGGCTCGACGAGCATCGACAAGGACACCTTTCCATGCCGAAATACAATTATGTAGACTGCGACCCATGACAAACCTCACCTCAAGTGACTCGGAGGTTTGATCTGCACCTGGGTGGGCTTTATTGCTGGGGCAAACGGGAGCTTGTACCTTTGTGCACGATAGGTGACACTGTCATGTCCAAGCTCAGCACGCAGATCATGCGAGACGGCTCTACGAACGGCGCGCTGCCGAACTCCGAGCATGTTGAGTTGTACAATTCCTTTCCTTCTATGCACTACTCGGAAGGCAGGCTAAAGATCTGTTTGACGAGCTTCACAGTCTCGCGATCTCCCGTGTTCTGCGAATCACGTCAGACTCCGCACGCAGCTCACATGATCATGACACAGCCCTCACCTTGCTGAGCTCGTCGCTGATCTTGACCGTTGACTTCCCGCTCACCGACGCCAACTTGATGACCATGTTCAGCGCTTTGCTCTTCTCCTTGCGACCGCTGGACACGGACTTGAAGTCGTTCGTCAGAGACGTGCCGATGCCAAAGGAGCCTGTAACGGTTGTAACATCAGCCGCACGCCCTCGCCAGAGATCAGGCGCCTTACAGCGGAAGCCATATTCGTGACACTGCTCGTTCAGCTTGAGAGCCTTGTCGACTGTGACTGCATCGGAGTAGATGATCATTTTTTCAGTGTGGTCGATGTCGAGCTGCCGGTAGACCTCCCGGGCATAAGGCGCGTAGACAAACGGATCGCCCGAGTCTTGGCGCAGGCCGTTCCACCTCTTGGCTTGCTCCGGATGTTGTAGGAACTCCTGTATCCGGGGTGAACGATCGCGCCCAGGGTCGTAAAAAGTACGGACACATACCTTGAAGAAGGCATGGGTCGAAAACGTGTCTGTGAGCGCGAGCAAGAGGCCGACCGGATACACGTCTTCCCACAGTTTCAATGCTAGATAGTGAACTTGCTCGTAGCCCTTGATGGCACCGACCTAGACATCCGAGTCAACGCAGAGCGAACGCTAGTCGAGTGTATCGCGCGCACCGCCATATACCATTCACTAAATTCAGATGTAAAGACCTGTCCGCATCGAAAGGTGTACTACCACGTACTGAGCAATGGTACCAATGGGCGCGACATCATATTTGCGGGCCAGGTGGACCTGCGAGCGTGCATTAGAACCCCCAGAACAGCGCTCGAGCCGAGACACACATTGCTAGTACCGAGCAACTTGCCACCGTTCGTGGTCTCCTTGTTCGCCTTGACGAGGACACCGACGACAGCGTCTTGGGTGCGGTACGACCGCCTGCGGCGCGTCCCAAACTCGCTGAACACGCAGCCGGCATCAAGCAGCGTGCGCGCCTTCTCGTAGGCTTGTTCTGGATGCAGGCATCAAACGCGAAATGTCAGCACGCGGGGCGCGAAGCGCGGCGTCCGGGGGACTCACCTTCCTGGCCCTCGTAATCCCAGTCGGTGTCCACGGTGCGGAAGTACGTCTCGCTGAGACACGCCATGAGGGGGACCTCCCACAGGATGGTCTCCACCCATGGTCCGACGGCCTCGATGTCGAGGTTGCCGTACTGGCCATCCTCCGAGACCGGGATGAACTGTATGCGGACCTGCTCGGGCTTGAAGCGGTACCGGGCGAGGTAGTCGAGGTAGTCGGGCTTGAACTGCGGGTAGGCCTTGGCGAGCCAGTCGCGCTCCTCCGCGGTGAGGGTGAGACGGTCGAATCCTGATGCAGAGGAACGCTCGGTCAGATGGCGTCGGGCGAGCGGTAGAATGTCGTACGGGAGACCGCCTCGGAGAAGCGTTCGTAGCACTCTCGGCTGAAATACCGGCCTTGGTCGCGGTGCGTGAAGCGGTAGCTGGCTTGTACATCCGGGAAATGCCTCATGACGGCCTGCTGCATCGTAAACTGCCCGGGAGCGCATGTCCAGCTGAATATTGCGACTAGAGATAAGCGTGCGGCGCACCTTGTACAGGTCCGAGTCTAGCAGAGACACCGGGAAACCGATGAGTTCGCGCTCGGTAGACATTCTCCCTACTGTAATTCTTGATACAATGTACAAGAGTCTATGGGGGTCTATGTCGCGTGGTGGTCACAAGAGCAAGAGTGGGTATGACATATCGTCGCAGCATCTTGCTAAGCCCAAATATAGCCGGCGGTGGCTCGCGTCTGTGGCAACTTATCCGCGCGTCACGTTCTCCCAAAAACTACCATGGTGCGCTTTATCTTCGTCTCCACTTTTTTTCTTCTTGACCATTCCCCTGCTCAGAGCTCGCGGATAGAAATTCTCAACGATGGCGGGTACCGCTCGGACGGGCGACGACAATACGAGCTGCGCGACATCACGATCGACATGACGCCGCAGGGGAGCGCAGACGGGTGCGCCAGCATCGCGCACGGCCTCACACAAGTGTCCGTCTCTGTTTTTGGCCCGCGCGAAGCAAAACAGCGGTCGCAGACACTGCACGACCGCGCAGTGCTCAACGTCGAGGTGAACGTGCTGCCGTTCAGCACGGGCGAGCGTCGGCGGCGGGGGCGTGCAGACAGGTGAGCCCGCCCTCCCCTCTTGCGCAGACGCACCTCTGACGGGGACGGCTCGAATGTGCAGACGCATCCTGGAGCTCGCGGCATCGATCAAGGCGACGTTCGAGCCCGTCGTGCAGACGACGCTCTACCCGCGCGCGCAGATCGACATCTTCGTGAGCGTGCAGCAGCAGGACGGCGGGCTGCTGCCCGCGTGCATCAACGGCACGACGCTCGCGCTCGCGGCCGCGGGGGTGCCGCTGCTCGACTTTGTGTGCGCGGTGAGCGCGGGGGTGCACGGGGCGGCGGCGCTGCTGGACCTGAGCGCGCTCGAGGAGGGCGACCTGCCGCACGCCGCGGTCGCGGTCCTCCCGCGCACGAAGAAGGTCACGCTCGCCGCGCTCGAGACGCGCCTGCACGTCGACAGGTTCGCGGAGGTGTTCCGGCTCGCGTGCGACGCGGGCCAGACGATCCACGCCGAGATGCGCCGTGCGGTCAGGACGCGCACCCAAGAGCTCGTCGCGGCCATGGGCGCGGGCCCCAGGGCGGGCCCCGGGGAGCATGTAGACAGGGATGTGGCCATGGACGACGACGCCGCCGACTATTGATATTTATTCTGCGTGAGTGTGCTGCGTTGATTGTGGCTGCATTTTGAGCTATGCGACCCAGGTAAAGCTCTTCCCACGACGCTAACACTTGCTGTGTTTTGTGCTGCCTCTATTGATTCCAACTCGTGGCGACACTGAAACCGCTCGACTGCCTAGCATCTGTATTGTCGCATCAGCTGCAGCTGTGATCCTGCACGCCATGCGACACTTCTGATGGACGCCTGCTACTACGTCTAAGACCCGCAACCTCCGTCTCGTCTGGTGCTGCTTCTGGTCCGCAACCACCAAGTTCACATTTCACCGAGATGTTCAGCTTTGTGCTACCTCTAAGCAGAATTGGAGGGAGCGGGAGCCACTGGTATGACATGGTGCGGTCCCAATCTCAGAAGGACCTGAACCTGAGCGTGATGTCCGATATGACGCGCCTGTCGCAGAGGTGCTCTCTGATTCCTGCCCCAATTCGTTGTTCTGAATACTGCGGGCCTAGGGCCCCAATTTCAGAAGGCTCTGAACCTGAGCGTGATGTCTGACATACGTGGCTGTCGCAGAGGTGCTCTCTGGTTCCCGCCCCAAATAGTCTGTTCTGAATACTGCGGGCTTCGATATTCAATCAGCTGTGCTGCTACGATCTTGCCACAATGATCCCGGGTATGTCAATGTATGATTTACGTTTCGAACACGCATGACGATAGCTTGTCTGAACATGCAGGAAGGTCGCATTTCGCTCGAACTTCCGGTCGGCACCACTCGCTTCCTGGCCGTGACTGGGCATCTGCAAGTTAGCGTGAATTTAACGGGCAGAAAGCGAAGGACCACAGGACACAGAGTACGGCTTAGGGTTAGTGTGACGACTCGCACTCCGCGAGGCTACGGTGCGCTCAGACATACACTAAGTCACCACAAGCCCCCGCCTGACCTCACGACCCGCCGCATATGGTGAAATTTACACGGCTCATTTAGCAGGACAGAGACTTCCCATAGCATGCTGCGATAACATGACCGTCTCAATGCCTCTGCATGGATTTCTTTTCCGGGACAGCGGACCGTTTGACAGGGCACTGAGAGGATTTTTGAGGCGCGGTGAGACTAGGCCTACCTTTGGATGTCAAAGCCGAGTACCAGAGCATGTTCACGGTGCGTCTGACAACCTGCATGAAAGTGGAGGCGTCGGTTATGATTGCTGCGGGGTGAGGACTGAAAGAGACCAAAGACGGTATGTGATACGGCCGACCACATTGTCCGATGAACATACCAATCCGCTATTGTACTTGCTGGACACGACGGGCGCCGTGCGAGGGTGGTATTTCGTCTGCAGCCGAGCCAATAATCAACATGCAGTGCCGGGTCACTGCACACGTAGCGCTACGATCTACATGCAGGCGGGGGTGTGTTGTACATGTGTGCTTCCACGTTTCATCCCAGTCAAAAGTGGTGCTAGGTAGATCGAGTCAGGACGAATTATATCGAATAAAGCGCCGCCTATTGAGCAACATCGAGTGAAATCGAGTTGCTCTTTCCTTCCACCAGCGCCCATCTACACTGCGATACCTCTAGCCTCAAGTGCCTGCTAGAGGCAAGCCGTATGCCATCAATTGTGAGTGGTCCTTGTATCATTTGCTCACTCCTCTCACACATCAGCAGACTGCATCCGAGGCGTCTCACGGTTCTGTTGGCGTACGAGAGCTGGATACCATACGATTCGGGTACCAGAGAGTATTTCAGTCGCCTCCTATCCAGAGATTCACTAATCACACATCAGAGGACAACGGTTCGCTGGATGTTGCACTAAGGGAGTCGTACAAGACGGGGATGAATGGGAGCTCAATACAGGTGAGAGGGCAGCAGGCCGAGAGGAGGAACCGGAAGCGGGGCGGAGGTGGAGGCGGGAACTATACGGGCTGCGTCACGTGTATATCGAGCTAGAGCAAATGAAACCGAGTAAAATCGAGTACAATCGAGTGAGGTTGAGTACTATAAGTGCAAGCGGCGGCCGCGGGCAGAGCGTTGGTCAATTAAATCTGACTTGTCCGGAACTAGATGTTACTCGATCAGTTCAGACGTGCTCGATGGGTACTCGATGTAACTAGACGGGTATCGAGTGCCATCGAGTTTAGTCCGGATTCTCAGAGTTAAATCCACCCCCTTGACAAGTTCGATCTGACTCGTTCTAGCTCGATCCACCTAGCACCACTTTTGACTGGGGTTTCATTTTGAACGCGCCGTGTCGTAGCGTGCACCTACACCTTGTGGGACGCCGGCGACGCCAGCGACGTCGTGCGACCGACTAGACGCGGGGGACGTCGATGCGCCGGAAGCAGGCGAGCCACTTGTGGCCGCTGTTGCGCTCGACCTTTTTGCCCTCCTCTGTGCTGGAGTAGACGGCGTCGACGATGGGGCCCTTGCCCTCTGCGCGGAGGTCGTCCTCTGAGACGGGCTCGAAGAGGGGGAAGGCGGCGAGGTGGGAGTTCATCCAGTCGTGGAGGTCGCGGACGTCTGTGATGGTGTAGACGATGCCGCCGGGGCGGAGGACGTAGGCGTACTCTGCGAGGAGGGTGGGGGAGATGATGCGGGCCTTGTGCTTGCGGGCCTTGAAGTGGGGGTCGGGGAAGAGGAAGAAGAGGGCGGAGAGGGAGGCCTTGGGGAAGTAGTTGGGGGTGAACTTCATCGAGTTGGCGCGCACGACGGAGACGTTCTGGTACGGCGCGGGGGCTGGCGCGGGCTGCTCTGGCGCGGGCTGCTCTGGGGCGGAGGTGGCGCGGAGGGCGATTATACGGTCGCGGACATACTGCGTGACCTGCACGCGGATCTCCATGCCTGGGGACGCACATGAGCGGTGAGGTAGCGAAGAGCGGAACGCGGAGACTGACCGAGGACGAGCTTGTCGGGGAAGAGGGGGGCGAGGGCGACGAGCAGCCCGCCAAAGCCGCAGCCTATGTCTGCGTACTCGGGTGTCTTTCCAGAGCCGACAAAGGCGGGGTAGTGCGCGGACCAGTCGAACTGGTCAGGCGCGGGATAGCTGAGCGCATGGTCGGAGAACGGGGCGGGCTACAGAACGCATGAGCACGTTGGGCGGGCGTCCAGGGCGCTGATTGGAGGACATGAAGCGCCCATGACGCGCGTCTTGTCGCGTCTTGTCGCATCTTGTCGTCTTGTGCTGGGCTCTGCTGCTTGTGTCTGTGCTGCGACTGGCTGCTGCTGCTCTGCGCGTGAGGGTGCGAAGGGTGCCGTTTCTGGGAATCGCTGAAGAGACCCGGAAATAAATACGAGAGATAGTGCATGTTTTCAGCAATATAGAACACTAGGGATCTTTCCCTTCGTGCTGCGGCTGTCGGGCGTGTGCGCAGGTCGTCTCGCCCTCTCCTTGCTTGCTCACTCGCTCGGACTCTGTTCTCACTGGGATTGCTGGACTCGACACTCTGTGACTATGCTACAAGATGCTCTCGACGCTGTCCCGACGCCCGACGCCCGACGCCCGACGCCCGTTCTGACCTCTCGTCACTCCCGTGCACCCAGATCACCCGACTCCTACTCCGACTCGGTTCGGCCCGCCAAATCTGTGTGCACCCGAGTTGGTGCGTTTCGAGACGTGTCTGCAGCGTGCAGAGTCGTCGCTCAGTGCACGTCTGCAAGTCTGCCAAACACAAGACTCACCTGCGCCCGACCGCCAACTGCCGCTCTGACCACCCTCAAGTCGCTTTTCCACGTCCACCGCGCCGCCCACTCGTCCATCCGCCCCTCCAAGTCCGCCAAAAGCACGCACTGCGCACTTCTATGAGGTGTACAGTCGACGCTGCGAACGGAGAGCTCACCGACGCCCGACCGCTTCTGGCCACCTGAATCGATTCCCACAAGTCCAACGCGCCGCGCGCTAGCCCCGCCACCCCCGCAGAGTCCGCCAAAAGCGCAGTGCCCACTCCACGTGTCTGCGGGGCGCACAGTCAACATTGCGGACGGAGATCCCACCGCCGTGCGCACGCGCGACCGCCGAGTCCAACGCCGCGCCGCAACCCGCCTCACCCGCCGCCTCCGCAAAAACCACCGAGAACCCGCGCTGAGCGGGGCCCAACACGCGCTCATCGACCGTGCGCCTGCCGTCGTGTCGCGAGCGCGTCTCGATGATCACGCGACCACCAGGACTTCCCGCGAACGCTGGAGGATGACGCCCGCGCGGCCCGACGCGCCAGCGGGAAGAACCGCGTCCCTCCAGTGCTACCGCCCAGCACCAGTCTCTGCAACCGCCGAACTACCGCACCCGCGAGCGAGACTCGTGGTTCAAAACCGCCCGTCGCCAGCGACATCGTCACGCGACGCGTTCCATGTGCGGAGAGAAGATGTCGGATATCGAGGTCGGGAGTGTCTGCAAGGGCGTGCGCGGCGCAACGGGTGGTGGATTGACCGGGGCCGTGCCTGTGCATGTGTACGTTCCCGCATCGTACGAGTCGCGAGCTGACTACAGTCCTCCCCAGCGTGGTAGCGCGGAGCTCGCCATCTACCGCGCAGCGACCAGGATCACGGAAGACAAGCAAAAGGCACGCGTCAGCGTCCGAGCAAGCGCACTCCGAACCGGGGACGCACCTCACCAGCACAGCGAGTTAGCGTAGCGCAGCAGCGAGGGACCGCGCAACCGCGAGACCGCCAAGAGGAAGAAACCGAGAGGCCGCAAAACCGCCAAGCTCGCGAGCTCGCCGCCGAAAACCTTGAAAGTGCGCGGTCGCCATGACACTAGAAGACAACGCAAACAAATTGAGCAACAAATGAGCATCTGCGGTGCGCAAATCGCCGGAGCCCGGGACGTACCTCACCGGTGCCTGCCGCAGGAACAAGAATGCAGCAGAGGGGATGCGCACAGTGCGGCAGCACGTCCATGTTGGCCTGTGGCCCGCGAAGCAGGGACCGCTGGAGCCGGAATGGTGGGACCGCGAACTCACTGCCCATGCCCAGTTCTCGAAAGGCGAGGGGAGGAGGAGCTAGACGGTCGCGGAGACAGTGGCTTGAGTGCGCGCGGCGCAGACATAGTCGCGTTGAATCGAGCCAAGCCGAGTCTGGGCAAGACGATGCATGTCGCCGCGCAATGCTCGAGCCCGGGGATGAGGGCGCGGAGAGGGACGAGCAGCCCGCGCAGACAGCGTCGGCACAGAGTGCCGGCCGCGGAGAGATTGGCACAAACGTGCGCGGCGTGGTCGTTGTCGCGTCGGATCGAGACGAGCTGATCTGGGGCGGGATGGTGGATGTCGGCGCGTGGACGCTCGGGCCGGCGCAGAGGGGCACGGGCAGCCCGCAGAGATAATATCAGCCCAAGATGCATCTCAGGGGAGTCGTCTAGTGGACGAGGGCGCGTGTGTCGGGCGAGCTCATACGGTATGAGTCGACGTCGGTGCGGCGGGATGGGCAGCAGGTCTCTGGACGAGCACGACAGCTGCGGGATGCTCTGCAGAGATTATTTACTAACTGTTCATCATGTCAGACTAGAGATTCGGGAAAATAAGAGGACAGGAAACATACCAGCACGAGGGACATTGAACGCGCGAATGGGACGACGGCTGAGCATTGCAGAACCCACGAACGTTCGCGTAGGAAGGGACGACAAGACGTGAATTGTGGAGGATGATCGGCGTGTGATCGTGTCAATCGTCAAAGTCTTCAAGGCGGCCTTAAGCTTCAACAACGCCATACATGCGTTGAAGACAAGCGTGACAGACGGCCCGTCCCGGGCCATCGTGGCCAGTAGTGACTAGTAGTGTCTGGCCATGGCATGTCGTTGTTGCGGTCGATTCGCTCTTTTCCTCAACGACATCATTGCCTGCACAGCGCGGAACAGCGAGCCTCTCGTTTTGCTCGTGGCAATGTATTGGTCCATCAGGGCACCTGCAAATAGAACAGATTAGCACAAACCTCTCAACATGAGGTCAAAATGAACCAACGAGTAAGTCAAGTCTTCCGTGAAGGTATATATGAACAAGTCAAGTTGACACGAGAAGTGATTGGCAGGCTGCGTGCAAAAATGAGGAACTGGAGAAAGGGGCATGGGGGAGGGCGGGATGGAACTTGCAGTACATGGCGTGTCCGTAGCTACATATGTGTGAGGCTGCGAGCCTGCCAGCGGGTCACCGTGAAATCTGGGCCCTGGAAGATAGGAACTTAGGAAGTCTGGACCATTGATCTTACGTTGATCATGCCCTTAAGACACATCGCAAAGCTCTAGCAATGACTTATTCTCACGCAGGTCAGATCCCTGACATTAGCGACAGTTGACTGCACGGGCTTATGGCCTCTTGAGTATAATGTCTAAGTTCCAATGTATTGCCCCTGGCTCTTGAACATTTGAGACCGCTTGAGACAAGTTGAGAAGACATTGCTGAGTGAATTATTGGGTATGGCTGGTCCACACACAATTCCGCACAATTGCATTGTGGTTCCCACACTACACAGCCATCAGTATATGTCGGCAACTCTGAAATTCGGCCCGATATGCATTGTCATGCCGCCCGATGTGCCGGACGTAGCAAGCAACCTGCCATTTTAGGCACTCGGCAAAGCGCCAGAGTGCAGATCCAGATTTCAGTAATTCCATCTAACGAGCCCATACTGGTTCGAAGAACTTACCCTGTCCGTATATTGTGATATAAACCGTCGCAGAACAGGCGTGGAAGACGACAGAAGTGGTGGTCACCGTGAAAGGTCATGGCAGAGATAAGATCACGCAGATAGAAGCTTATCACTCCACGTGAGCACGAGATAATCAGCCACAAAGCCTCCTCGTTCAGCGATAAGCATCGAACATCTGCATTGTCCCGCAGGCTATAGTCCTAAGCTAAGTGGTCTGGTAAGCTGTGAATTCACAGAGTGGTGTGCAATACTGCGACATCCCAGAACATCGATCACAAGTCTTGTCAGCACCTTCTCTTTATCATGTGCAGTCTGCTCGGAAACCTCTTAGAGGCATGATTTCACCTCAAAATATTATCCTGACATGGTACTGTTGTTCACTGACCTTGTTCACCCATTCACGCCTTGTAGGCACAACTTACCACCAAAATGTTTGTCGAATACTTTGCAAAATGCGGAGCATAACCAGAATGACATGTCCATGTCATGTCACCCATTCACTGTGTTTCGCCACTCCGAGCCCAACAGAATGGACAAGCGGACCATTGGTAAGACCTCTTGGGCCCTGGATCATGCTGATACAGGTCCGTTACGATAGGCAGAAGCATTTCACACACCGTTGTTCCCAGAAACATCTCCGACAGCGAATTTGGCCTTCCAAGCTCTCCTCCACCCCCTCGTACACACGGCAGCCGCATCCGACTGCACGGCCGTCCTGCCACGTATCTATCAATGCCGTGAGGGCTAGACTTCTCAGCGCTTACGCGTAACGTACCCATCGCCGCCCAGCAACGGCCGATTTTCTGGATGTCTCGGAAGTGCTTTCGTACGTTTTCATGTCCTCTTGAAACATCCTCCGACGAGACCTGGACTTGTTCTCCGCCGGAGTTGACCGGCCTGTAGGATAGTACACAGCATTGGCCAGTTGACGACGAGGTCACATGGTAAGAACATCGCCGAAAAATATGTATAAGAGATGCCTTGTACGGTGCAGCTGAGCAGCATCTCTCACTCACTCACTCTCCTTCCCCTGTTCCCTCAGCCGCCTCGTGCTGTGAGCCACCTTCGCATTCTCCCCCCTTTTATCTCGGCGTCTTCATGCTCTTTGCATACCTTTGATACAATGCTCTTCGGGCTTGCAAGGTAGGTGCGCTCACTCGAGAGCTATGACGTAGTTTTCTCGCTTACCGAGGCGTTCAGTATACAGCACGCACTCCAAGATCGACTCGTCAGATCTTACCGGGTACCTTACAGCCTCCAGGTGAGCCCGCACCCCGTCTTTATTCCTATCTCCGCTAATATGACTTCTCTTGACAGAAGTAGAACACTTCAAGTCACCGAACGGCGAAGCGTCCTCTTCACACCCTTTACTGTCACAATGTATCCGAGGTAAGATCTCGTCCGTTCTATTCGGAACGTAGACGGTAGTGGTAATTCTAGTAACATACTAACAAACACCCTTATTACTGCACCCCAGGTTGCTTCAATCGCAATCCGAGGGCGATTCCGTGTACGTATCTCACCTTGCTCGTGATTCACCCCAGTTACTGATTTGTCTCCTGTTCGAGGACACTGCGCTCCCTTCACACATGCGGCCGTCCGGACACCGCCTGTTTATCTCCGCCTTTATGATTGCCTCCAAGACGGCTCGGAACGACAATCTGAAGATGCCCTTGACTGTCACAATGTAAGTGACTGCATCTCCATTATTCCGTGTCTGCGAGGTACTCACCGGTGGTCACCCTTCATGTAAATCCAGGCCCGAGCCTATCTCTACCGGTCGTAACGTCGGTCGTCTTGTGACGGATGCCGAGCATCTGTCCTCTGTCGATATTGGCTCTTACGACCGCCTGCGCGGTTTCTCGAGGTCGCGGTCGCGGTCCGAGAATCCCCCTTACTGTCACAATGTAAGTACACATGTGGTTCTGAGTCTCTGATCTCATCTCGCACTGACTTATCCTATACAGAGAACGGCCTTCACGATTGCCTCCAAGGTCATTTGCGACGTCATCCCGAGGTTCCGAAGACGTGCTATATTGTCATATGGTTGGTGAGTGCAATCCGGATGTTATATTCTGATATGGCACTGACTCCGCTCTGTGATCTTGTTCAGGGCATTCGTCGTCCGGAACGCGATCCCATTCATAGCGCGGCCCTCTTCTCGGCTTCTGTCGGTGCGCTGTTTTTGTCATCCGAGAGATAACCGGAATGCTAGTATTCTTCTTCTTCGACGGCCGTCCCGTTAGCTGCGCCGGTCCAGTCCACACTCACGACAAAAACGACACATCCACAACGATCGTCATCCGGTATTGGTCGCTTCGTTCCGCCATTTTCACAGAGATCCCGGGGAACCACTCGTGCGGTACGTCTCGCCGTCACACAGGATGTCCGTGCAATGTTAAATATATTCGAATTTGTATCTACAGGTTGTACATGAGCTGGTGACCGCGTCCACGGCGCCACCGGTAGCTCGCATTCGAGGGGCACGAACGTCGGCCGCTCCCGCGGGTGCTCCGATGCGCAGGCCGAAGTGCGCCGTGTCGAGTCGTCCACTCATAGATCGAATCGGTGTCCTGAACAATGTCGTCAGGCGTCGCTGAGGTAACTAGATGAGCCCGCAGAAGGATAGCACATGGCCCGGTGCGGGCGATCCCGCGCTCGCTATGCAGCCACCTGCCGACCGCGATCCAGATCCAAGCCGCCGTACATACTACATAGTTCCCGAGAGCTGAGAGCCGAGCCGAGAGCCGAAAGATGTTGCCCAGACCGCCGGCTTTGTCACGATAGCAGGTATGTCGCCAGTCGTGCATGTCCCCGACGAGTCAGAGTCAGCCGCGAGCCTCGCGGGCTGGGGCGTAGGGCAGTGTCGCGTGCCTGATAGCCAGGCGGTCGCCAAGCTGAATGCGACCGCAATTGGGCCCGGGCGGTCTGAGGCGACCAGTGCGACGCCGGCCGCCCCGTATCCTTCATCTCCGCGGCGTGCGCCGTCGTGCAGCATCCCGCGGCGTGCCTAGTGGTATGTCGTTCAAACCTAGAGTGAGTGGTCGCCTCGTGGACAAGTGTCCAGCTATCTGGCCAGTTGCGGCGGAGAACTGAGCCTTGAATGAGTCCTGTCAGGAAGATCGTCGCGTCGCCAGAAATCCAGAGGCGGAGAGCAGCGCCACACGGCCCGGGAAGTGGCGCGATCCCTTGAGGGGACGCGATGGGCAGCGCCGAGCGCAAGCGTGTCCGCGCAGGCGTGCGGCGCGGACCATCTGTGCTGTGCGGCGCGCCGGAGATGGGCATGAGCAGACGCGGCGTGCGCGTATGTGCCGCTTGTCCTTCGCACGGGCGGTCTCGTCGCGGTTTTGTCCCGTCGCGGTTCAGTTGTCGCCAAGGTTCCGAATCCTGGCGGTTCCGCGGCGGCTGTGCAGAGTCGAAGCGAAGTCTAAGAGCTGCTGTCGCAGAGCATATAGTCTATCAGCGCGAGACGAGACGAGACGAGACGCGTGACGCGCCTGTACTCCCCGCGGGGATCATCCCGCCCTCGTTCCGAGAACTGCTCGGGGGCTTTACGAACGCGTTCGCAAACTCCTCGAGCAGCAGCAGCATAAGTGCTGCTATATTGAGATATCGCGCCGAGGCTCGGACGGCGCACAAAATCGGGCGGCACGCTGGACCGTATTCGCATAAGTTCTCTCTGATCGCACGCGCGCGAACGCTCTCCCCTCGTCCCGAGCACGCCAATACACGGCCGTGGCGCAAGGGTCGTCCCGGACTCGTCACTCGCGAGTGCGCTGCGCTGGCGCAACGGCGTCTGCGGGGCCTGCAGCAGTCGGTGGGCTGCTATTGTTGCTGCTGCGCGGAGGACGTCGAGTACGAAATTCCAGAGATTGCAGCCCAGCGCGGGGCTGCTGTATATGGGCGCTGGGCGGGTGCGACGGAGGGTGGTGAGGGAGCGCCCCGCAACCGCGTGAAGCGCGCACGAGTGCTGCGAGATTCTGCTCGATCGCTACGCTCAGGTGTTTGCGGCGCTCCCTCGTGCGGGTGAGATGGAGATCGCTGCGGCGGGTGTCGGGATCAGGATGAGCGGCGCGCAGAGAGGCGGGGGGCTGGCTGGGCGCACTGAGGGTGGAGAGCGTGGCGAGAGCGGCGAGGAGGAGGCTCGTGAGACGCGTTACAACAACGGGAACACAACAAAGGGGGAGGTACACTATTCACACGGACGATCGAAAGAGTCCGTCAAAACCAGAAACAACGAGCGAGGCAAACCGAGCGGCGCGCTGCACGCCCGCGAGCGTGCGGCTCTCAGAAACCACGGACGATTGTCGCGATCGCGAGGCACGGGTCACGAGGTACGGGGGGCCTCTGTTCCGGCTGCGCGGTGTCAGAGCGCAGAGACGACGAGCGCGCCGAGGACCGCCGCACCAAGGACGGGGAGCGCGGGGCGCACGGCGGGGGCGCCGTTGCCCGTGGTGCTCGCGCCCGCGGCGGAGGCGGAGGCAGAGGATGCGACAGCGGAGGACGAGGAGGAGGCGTTGGCAGGCGGACCGGGGGGTGCTGTGTGCGATCAGTGTATGCGCGAGTGCATGAGTACGCAGGGAGGGGTTGGCGGCGGGGGATGGATTGACGGCGGGGTGATTAGGTTGAGGCGGGGTTAGTGCGGGGAGGGTTAGTGGGAGGAGAGACGGTGGTTAGCAGGATGGCAGAGCGCAGAGGGAGAGGGGACGCACTGCCTCCGGGCATGACGGAGAACGAGTCGCTGGCGGCAAGGACCTGGGAGGTGTTGTCGGGGTGGACGAACTCGACGGTGTAGCCGGAGCCGACGCGGAGAGTCACGTTCGTCCTGCCGCACACACATCCACGTTCACATTCATCACTCCTGTGCTAGCCAACGGCCGCACTCACACTGTGAAGGTCTGCGCGCGCGACGGGCAGAGGTCAGGCACGCGGGAGAGGGGAAGAAGGGGTAAGGGGGGCGGGCGCACCTGATTGGTGACGGAGATGGCGTTCGCGATGCTGAAGGCGCCGTTGAGGGCGGGCGCGTTGGAGTTGACGACGACGATGTCGACCAACGCGGGTCAGCGTTGAGCAAGGCTCGGGGGTACGTGCGGGTAGCGAGTGAGGGCGCGACGCGGGCGACAACGAGAGAAGGGAGACGAACGGTGAGAACGCCTCTGATCCCGCTTCGCGCAGGGTTAGGGTTACAATGCCGCCGCTGCCCGGTACGTCGCTGCCTCCTCGACGCCGGGTAGACATCCTCAACGATGGCGGGTACCGTTCAGATGGACGACGACAATACGAGCTGCGCGACATCACGATCGACATGACGCCGCAGGGGAGCGCAGACGGGTGCGCCAGCATCGCGCACGGCCTCACGCAAGTGTCCGTCTCTGTTTTTGGCCCGCGCGAAGCAAAACAGCGGTCGCAGACACTGCACGACCGCGCAGTGCTCAACGTCGAGGTGAACGTGCTGCCGTTCAGCACGGGCGAGCGCCGGCGGCGGGGGCGTGCAGACAGGTGAGCCCGTCCTCCCCTCCTGCGCAGACGCACCTCTGACGGGGACGGCTCGAATGTGCAGACGCATCCTGGAGCTCGCGGCGTCGATCAAGGCGACGTTCGAGCCCGTGGTGCAGACGACGCTCTATCCGCGCGCGCAGATCGACATCTTCGTGAGCGTGCAGCAGCAGGACGGCGGGCTGCTGCCCGCGTGCATCAACGGCACGACGCTCGCGCTCGCGGCCGCGGGGGTGCCGCTGCTGGACTTTGTGTGCGCGGTGAGCGCGGGGGTGCACGGGGCGGCGGCGCTGCTGGACCTGAGCGCGCTCGAGGAGGGCGACCTGCCGCACGCCGCGGTCGCGGTCCTCCCGCGCACGAAGAGGGTCACGCTCGCCGCGCTCGAGACGCGCCTGCACGTCGACAGGTTCGCGGAGGTGTTCCGCCTCGCGTGCGACGCGGGCCAGACGATCCACGCCGAGATGCGCCGTGCGGTCAGGACGCGCACCCAAGAGCTCGTCGCGGCCATGGGCGCGGGCCCCAGGGCGGGCCCCGGGGAGCATGTAGACAGGGATGTGGCCATGGACGACGACGCCGCCGCCGACTATTGATATTTATTCTGCGTGAGCGTGCTGCGTTGATTGTGGCTGCATTTTGAGCTATGCGACCCAGGTAAAGCTCTTCCCACGACGCTAACACTTGCTGTGTTTTGTGCCGCCTCTATTGATTCCAACTCGTGGCGACACTGAAACCACTCGACTGCCTAGCATCTGTATTATCGCATCAGCTGCAGCTGTGATCCTGCACGCCATGCGACGCTTCTGATGGACGCCTGCTACTACGTCTAAGACCCGCAACCTCCGTCTCGTCTGGTGCTGCTTCTGGTCCGCAACCACCAACTTCACATTTCACCGAGATGTTAAGCTTTGTGCGACCTCTCTAAGCAGAATTGGAGGGAGCGGGGGCCACTGGTATGACATGGTGCGGTCCCAATCTCAGAAGGACCTGAACCTGAGCGTGATGTCCGATATGACGCGCCTGTCGCAGAGGTGCTCTCTGATTCCTGCCCCAATTCGTTGTTCTGAATACTGCGGGCCTAGGGCCCCAATTTCAGAAGACTCTGAACCTGAGCGTGATGTCTGACATACGTGGCTGTCGCAGAGCTGCTCTCTGATTCCCGCCCCAAATAGTCTGTTCTGAATACTGCGGGCTTCAATATTCAATCAGCTGTGCTGCTACAATCTTGCCACGATGATCCCGGATATGCCAATGTACGATTTACGTTCGAACACGCATGACGATAGCTTGTCTGAACATGTAGGAAGGTCGCATTTCGCTCGAACTTCCGGTCGGCACCACTCGCTTCCTGGCCGTGACTGGGCATCTGCAAGCTAGCGTGAATTTAACGGGCAGAAAGCGAAGGACCACAGGACACAGAGTACGGCTTAGGGTTAGTGTGACGACTCGCACCCCGCGAGGCTACGGTGCGCTCAGACATACACTAAGTCACCACAAGCCCCCGCCTGACGTTACGACCCGCCGCATACGGTGAAATTTACACGGCTCGTTTAGCAGGACAGAGACTTCCCATAGCGTGCTGCGATAACATGACCGTCTCAATGCCTCTGCGCGGATTTCTTTTCCGGGACAGCGGACCGTTTGACAGGGCACTGAGAGGATTTTTGAGGCGCGGTGAGACTAGGCCTACCTTTGGGTGTCAAAGCCGAGTACCAGAGCATGTTCACGATGCGTCCGACAACCTGCATGAAAGTGGAGGCGTCGGTTATAATTGCTGTGGGGTGAGGACTGAAAGAGACCAAAGACGGTATGCGATACGGCCAACCACATTGTCCAATGAACATACCAATCCGCTATTGTACTTGCTGGACACGACGGGCGCCGTGCGAGGGTGGTACTGTCCGTCCACGACCTTAAGCAACGGCGACGGCGGGCGGTTCATGGGCGCTAGAGCTAAATTGTCACGCTATTGTCACGAAGCGTGATATTGACGTGACGTTTTGGCAGTGTCACTTGTAACGTAACGCGTGACTCCAGAGGGTCCCGGGACATGGGACGTCGCCTAAGGCCGTACGAGTACAGTATTTCGTCTGCAGCCGAGCCAATAATCAACATGCAGTGCCGGGTCACTGCACACGTAGCGCTACGATCTACATGCAGGCGGGGGTGTGTTGTACATGTGTGCTTCCACGTTTCATTTTGGACGCGCCGTGTCGTAGCGTGCACCTACGCCTTGTGCGACGCCGGCGACGCCGACGGTGCCGTGCGAACGACTAGACGCGGGGGACGTCGATGCGCCGGAAGCAGGCGAGCCACTTGTGGCCGCTGTTGCGCTCGACCTTTTTGCCCTCCTCTGTGCTGGAGTAGACGGCGTCGACGATGGGGCCCTTGCCCTCTGCGCGGAGGTCGTCCTCTGAGACGGGCTCGAAGAGGGGGAAGGCGGCGAGGTGGGAGTTCATCCAGTCGTGGAGGTCGCGGACATCGGTGATGGTGTAGACGATGCCGCCCGGGCGGAGGACGTAGGCGTACTCTGCGAGGAGGGTGGGGGAGATGATGCGGGCCTTGTGCTTGCGGGCCTTGAAGTGGGGGTCGGGGAAGAGGAAGAAGAGGGCAGAGAGGGAGGCCTTGGGGAAGTAGTTGGGGGTGAACTTCATCGAGTTGGCGCGCACGACGGAGACGTTCTGGTACGGCGCGGGGGCTGGGGCGGGCTGCTCTGGGGCAGAGGTGGCGCGGAGGGCGATGATGCGGTCGCGGACATACTGTGTGACCTGCACGCGGATCTCCATGCCTGGGGACGCACATGAGCGGGCAGGTAGCGAAGAGCGGAACGCGGAGACTGACCGAGGACGAGCTTGTCGGGGAAGAGGGGGGCGAGGGCGACGAGCAGCCCGCCAAAGCCGCAGCCTATGTCTGCGTACTCGGGTGTCTTTCCAGAGCCGGCAAAGGCGGGGTAGTGTGCAGACCAGTCGAACTGGTCAGGCGCAGCGGGATAGCTAAGGGCATGGTCGGAGAACGGGTTCGCGTGCGCGCGTTGTCTGTAGTGTCTTTTCTGTGTTCTGTTCAGTCCGGCGAGACAGACGCAGAGACTGCGACGCACCTGAGGGAGAAGAGTATTGATGGGCTGTGCTTGTGCCGCAGAGGATCTCTTTCTCTTGCCCATAATGATATTCGTCGAATAGCACAGTGCGTGCTTGACCAACGCGCGCGGCGCCGAAAAACCCGAATGCGTGGCCGGGCGCGAGCCGGGCGCACGCCGAAGAAGCCGGAGGGCGGGGATTGGCGGGCGGAGGAAGCCGGGGTCGGCCGGGTGACGTCTCCGGGACGCATTGGGGTGAGCTCATAACTTTGCGTTGGCACGGTCCACCTCTCTCTTTCCTCACCACCGTCGTCCTCGACGCTCCTCTCCTCACAAACCATGTTCCGCTCCGCCCTCGCCCAGGTACGTCGCGTCCCCGCCCGCGCATATAGTCGCTCACATCGCCCTTGTCGTCGAGCAGTCCCGCCGCGCCGCCGCGCGCTCGGCGCGTTTCGCGTCCACCTCCGCGAAGCAGCAGACCCTCAAGGAGCGTCTCGCAGAGCTCATCCCCGTCGAGCTCGAGAACGTACGTCCTCCGTGCACTGGTGCTGTGCGTTGCTCACGTCGCATCCACAGGTAAAAGCTGCTCGTGCCGCGCACGGCAAAAAGTCGTTTGGCCCCGTCGTCGTCGACCAGCTCTACGGGTACGTCGCACACTGCGCGCACTAGCCACGTGTACTGACCGGCCTTGCAGCGGTATGCGTGGTCTCCCCGCCCTCATCTGGGAGGGCTCCGTCCTCGATGCTGGTCTGTCTCTTTTGTTCCTCCACCGACCCCTTGCTCACCCGGCGCAGAGGAGGGTATCCGCTTCCGCGGCAAGACCATCCCCGAGTGCCAGGAGCTCCTCCCCAAGGCTCCCGGCGGCCAGGAACCCCTCCCCGAGGCCCTCTTCTGGCTCCTCCTCACCGGCGAGGTCCCCACCCAGGAGCAGGTCACCGCCCTCTCCAAGGACTGGGCTGCCCGCGCCGCCATCCCCGAGTTCGTGCAGGAGATCATCGACCGCTGCCCCCCCACCCTCCACCCCATGAGCCAGTTCTCTCTGGCTGTCACCGCCGTGAGTCCGCCCCCGCACACTTGCCGCCCAATCGCCGCGCTGACCCACACTCCCCGCAGCTTAACCACGACTCGGCCTTCGCGAAGGCGTACCAGGAGGGTGTCTCCAAGAAGGAGTACTGGGGCCCGACCTTCGAGGACAGCATGGACCTGTGAGTTCGGCCGACACCCGGCGCTGCGCGGTCATGCGCGGGGACGGTGAGCTGACGATGACGTCGTTGACAGTATTGCGAAGCTGCCCAACATCGCGGGCCGGATTTACCGCAACGTCTACGGCCAGGGCAAGCTTCCCGCGATCAACGCCGACAAGGACTACTCGTGGAACCTGGCCAACCTGCTCGGCTTCGGCGAGTCACCCGAGTTTGTCGAGCTCATGCGTCTCTACATCACCATCCACAGGTGAGCGTACTCCGTCGGCCGCTCACCCACTCACGTGCTCACGCGTTCCGTCCAAGCGACCACGAGGGTGGCAACGTCTCGGCGCACACCGGCAAGCTCGTCGGCTCTGCCCTTTCGGACCCCTTCCTTGCGTTCGGTGCGTCGCTGAACGGTCTCGCGGGCCCGCTCCACGGCTTGGCGAACCAGGAGGTGCTGCTCTGGCTGCGCAAGATGCAGTCGAAGATTGGCGAGAACGCGTCGGATGAGGCCGTCAAGGAGTACGTCTGGTCGACGCTCAAGGGCGGCCAGGTCGTGCCCGGGTACGGCCACGCCGTGCTGCGCAAGACGGACCCGCGGTACATGGCGCAGCGCGAGTTCGCGCTCAAGCACCTGCCCGAGGACCCGCTGTTCAAGCTCGTCGGCCAGGTGTACAACATCGTGCCCAGCATCCTGCTCGAGGCGGGCAAGGCCAAGAACCCGTGGCCGAACGTCGACGCGCACTCGGGCGTGCTCCTGACGCACTACGGCCTCACCCAGATGCAGTTCTACACCGTCCTCTTCGGTGTGTCCCGCGCGTTCGGTGTCGCCGCGCAGCTCATCTGGGACCGTGCCCTCGGCGCGCGTGAGTACCCTCCCTGTCGTCGTGCGCGCAGAGTGCAGATATTGACGTGCTGTTCCTCCCCCAGCCCTCGAGCGCCCCAAGTCGTACTCGACCGCGGCGATCAACAAGATGTTCAAGGACAAGACTGCTTGAGTGTGCGCTGCCTGGTGATCCCTGTGCTCGTACGGCCGCGTATGCATGTGCGTACGGAAACATAGCTAGCTACAAAAATAGACATTTTTGCATGTTGCGTCGCTCTTCGTGTGCTTATGTAAGGGAGACCAGGTAGACGCTCGGGAGCGTGTCGTTCGCCGTTGGCTAAGTACTGCCTCAAGTCTCCCGCTCGCGCTCTCCGCTACCCTCTCGACTCTGTGTTTGTTTTTCTTCTACGTACTCTGATCGACATGGCCGACGCCCGCGCACTGCTCAGAGCCAAACGACAAGAGGCCCGCGTGAACCACCCGCTCGCGGCGTACAGCGCGAGCGGGCAGCTGCGGTGCGTCGCCTGCGGCGCGGCCGTCAAGATGGCGTCCTCCTGGGAGGGCCACGTCGGGAGCAAGGCGCACCGGATGAATGTCGCGCGTCTGCGCGAGGAGGAGCGTCGTCGCGAGGAGGAGGAGCGCCGCCGCGAGGAGGAGGAGCGGCGCGCGATGAAGCGCAAGACGGAGGAGCTGGAGGGGGACGGCGATGAGGAGGGCGCGGGGCGCAAGCGGCAGAGGCTGGAAGACCGGGAGGACGCGGATGCGGATGCGGATGAAGACGAGGATGCAGGCAACACTGCAGACGGACGCGACGCACACGCAACCTCCTCACATGCGAACGCCAACGCACTCCCCGCGGACTTCTTCTCGGACCCCTCGCAGGTGCCGCAGCCGCGCTCTGGCGACCCCGAAGACGAAGCCGAAGACGAAGCCGGAGACGAAGACGGAAAGCAGGAGCCCGCGGCGAGAGCACCGACGCCCACGGCCGCGCAGCCCGCGTCCGCGATCGACCTCGAGTGGCTGCAGTTCCAGGAGGCGGTCGTGAACGCGCCGGACGTGCGCGAGGCGTTCGCGCGCGCGACGGTCGCCGCGGAGCCGGTGCTCGTCGAGGGCGCGCCCGCGGGGTTCCCGCCCGCCGCGGGGCCGGCGGGGGAAGGCGCGGAGGAGGCGGAGGGGGGAGGCGAGGGCAAGGCGGGCGAGGAGGACGAGGCGGAGGTGCGCAGGAGGAGGGAGCGGGAGGACCGCGAGCTGATCATGGACCGGCTGGTGGAGGAGGAGCGCGCGCAGGAGGACGCGGATGCGCGGGTCGTGCAGCTGAAGAGCAGGCTGGAGGCGTTGCGCAAGCAGCGCGAGGCGAGGCGCGCGGCGAAGGCGGGCGCAGCGTGAGCGGGCGCAGCGTGGACGGACGGGAATGTAAGCTGTAAACGTCCGGTGCGAGTAGGATAGGACGAGGACTAATGTACATGTGTGTTGTAGGTACACCGCCGAGGGCGCGATACAATATATAAAGTTCGGATGGGCTTTTATGCATTTGCTCTAGCACCCTCCTTCTCTCCCTCTGTCTCCTCGGAGCCCAGACCCACCCAGGATCCCCAGTCCATGCCTCTTTTGTGGAACATCGCGAGCCCCAGGATGACGGGGAGGTACCACAGACTGGCCTGCCAGACTTTGCGCGCCTGCTTCTCGCCGCCGGCCCTCCAGAACCTCCATGCGGCCGCGGCGCAGATGCCGTTCGGGACGATGCTCGTGAGCGCGAACGCCCAGGTGGTGAGGCCGGCGAGCGGGAAGAGGACGGAGCAGATGGGGAGGAGGAGGAGCGCGTGGCGGAGGCAGACGAGCGCGTTCTTGGCCGGGTCCGTGACACAGAGCATGCGGTAGCCCGCCTGCGCGTACGACTCGCGCACGAGGTGCGAGAGCGAGTTGAAGTGCGGGAACTGCCAGCTGAAGAGCAGCATGAAGAGCGCGGCGGGCGCCAGGACCGTGTCGCCGCTGTACGCCTCGAGGGGCACACTCGAGAGGAAGGAGGGCAGGAAGGTCTCGAGCGCCTGCGAGGTGGGCAGGAGGTGCCCGCCGCAGGCGGTCCAGCCCATCAAGGGCGGCAGTCCGCCGACGACCGCCCCCACCCAGGTGTTCACGACGCTCCTCCGCTTGAGATATGTATATAGCCCGGCGTAAAGTGCGATGTTCGCGGCGCCCAAGACTGCGGTGGTGGGGTTGACCATGGTCAACAGGATCGCGGGCCCGGCGATACCGGTGGCGAGCGCAAAGCCGGCGGCGTGGACGGGGCTGATGGCGCCCCGCACGAGCGGGCGGTTGCGCGTGCGCGCCATCTGCGCGTCGAACGGGACCTCCTGGAGCTGGTTCAGCGTGTTGGCGGCGGCGGAGCAGAGCGCGGTGCCGATCGCGGTGGAGAGGAGCACGGGGACGGTCGTCGGGAGCGGCGAGAGCGCGACGCCGGACATCGCGGTGAGCACGACGAGGACGGTCAGGCGCGACTTGGAGAGCTGGGTGTACACCTTGAGCAGCCGTCGGGCGTCGAGTGCCTCGGCTGCGCGGTAGGTGCAGGCGGACGGGAGAGGCGGGTATGCGACGGCTGCCGCCGCGGTGTGTGCTCGCGCCGGCTGCGCCCCGCGCGCAGGGGGGTTGTCCTTTCTTCGTTGGGCTGAAGGAAGTAATGCGGGGTTCAAGGAGCCATTGTGGATGAAGAACGAAGAAAAGTTGGTCGTCCTCCCGGCCAGAGTCGAGGCTGCCCGCGAGAGCGCATGGCTGCGAAGTATATGCCTTGTACAGCTGCGACAGAGGGGCGAGACGATCAAATTCATCCCTCAGGCTGCGATTAAAAACAATAAGATAGACATCGAATAACGGACGAGGATGCTCACCTAGCTGCGTGCTCACCCGGGAGGAGCTGTGGCCCAAGTTTGTCGGAGCCAGTGAAGAGCAAGAGATCACATCCTCCCAAGAGGTATCACTTTCCCACGACCTCCTCGTTCCGCACCACCATCCTCGACGGTGGCGACGTCCCTCGCAGCGTCCTCTCCGACGTTGCACAACCCACACGCGTTGCGTCAGCCAAGTAGCGCAGCCTCTGCACTCTATTTATCCTGCCATCGCTACCAGAGATACCCCTACGTTACCTAGTTCTGCCACCAGCTACCCAAAATGCCCGGAACCCACTTACTCCCCCCGAACCTGCTCAAACTCTTCGCTCCGCGTCCAGCGCTGCCCTATACACGCCCGTTGGACAGAGACATCGACCGCGTCAGGCCGAAAAAAGTCGATGGCGTCGCTCACATCCTCGCCCAGCTCGAGGAGGACAAGACCCAAGGCATGATCAACGCCGGCCAGGGTGAAGTCATGGAGGAGGGCGAGGAGCCCACATTCACCCTTGCAGAAGAGGTGAAGCGCCAGCTACGTAGGGAGGAGAGGAAGAAGAAGAAGGAAGAGGAGTTCAAACTCGCAAAGGAGAACTGTATGTGCCATGCTTCTACTTCTTGTGCATGGACCTGACACAATCTTGCTAAATAGACAAACCGCAGGAGAACCCCGAGGTGGTTGGAGATCCGTACAAGACACTGTTCGTTGCGCATCTGGTATGTCCCATCACCACTTTTGGCGGCAGCCCCACTGATCTTTTGCAGCCCAAGCACGCGACAGAAAACGACGTACGACGAGAATTCGAACGGTTCGGTAGCCTAGAACGGGTAAGGATCGTCCGAGACAAGAGGGGGAACAGCAGGAAGTATGCGTTTGTCGTCTTTGAGCGCGAGCGCGACATGAAAGGTACATCTCCCGCTCCCTATGCTCTGTTCACTAACCCAGCGGTATGTGTATCGTCTATTTCTTTGCTCCCCAACCTGTAGCTGCCTTCAAAAGCTCCGATGACATCGCCGTCATGGGCGCAAGAGTCCTCGTCGACGTCGAGCGCGGACGTACGGTGCGCGGATGGAAGCCCCGCCGCCTAGGCGGAGGTCTCGGCGGCAGACCCAAACCCATCCCTCGCAGTGTGCCCCCGCCCCGCGGGGGAGGCTTCCGTGGCGGTTTCCGCGGCGGCGACCGTGGAGGTGGCTTCCGTGGCGGGCGCGGCGGCGGCTTCAGAGGCGGAGGCGAAGGCTTCGGTGGCGGCGGCGGCGGCTTCAGGGGTGTACGGGACGACTTTGGTGGCGGCCGAGGCGACTTTGGCGGCGGCCGGGGCGGTGGATTTGGCAGAGGCGGCGGATACAGGTACGACCTTGCCCTTCAACGTGCTCGCACGGCTTCTCACCCCTCTCGCAGAGGACGTGGCGGCGGCATCGGCTTCCAAGGCGGAGGAGGGTTCGGCGGCCACGATGGTCCTAACGGCTACGGTGGTCCACCAAGTGGCCCTGGTGGATTTGGAGGTCCTCCTGGCGGCGGCAGCGGTGGTGGGTACGGCGGTCCTCCGGGAGGCGGAGGTGGGTACGGTCCTCCAGGCGGAGGCTACCGAGGCGATCTCAAGCGCGATGGGCCTCCTGGTGGGTATGACGACCGGGACGCGAAGCGTCCTCGATACTAGCTCCTCTCTTGGTAACGTAGGGTGGTTGAGGAGGATTGCGAGGGGCAACTGCATTGGGTGGAAGGTATATATTACGCCTCGCAGGGGGCGTGTAAGTTGCAGGCTTTGTGATATTCCGTTTCTTCGTTTTCCCGCGGACCATTCAAGTCCGTTTGCGTCGCTGCGTAAGTATACTCCGGTGTTGTACTTATCACAGGTGATGGCGAGGCAAGTATGTATGTGATTCTGGTAGCGCAAATGTGACACTTCGCAGCGGATTTCGTCGTCGTGTCAATCTGGGAAAACAACAGCGATCCAGCTGGATAGATACCGTTCGGTCGGACTGGTGCTGCGCCTGCAAAGGTCGGTCCAGTCAGATTGACTGTATGTCTCGGTTCTAATATGCGTCATCATAAAGTACTAGCAGACTGATCCGATCTGCGCATGAAGCCCTCACACCCTACATCGCGAATATTGAGCAAGGTCTCTCATCATAGAATAACCCGACGCGGTGAGACCTCAAAGAGCTGATTCGGTGCAGTATGAGGTCCTGTTAGTGAATGCATGCATATTTGGTATTTCTGTGTGCCTGTCAGCACCTCTTACATTGCTCTGAACGGATAGCGTCGAGGCAGGTGGTCGACCGAGGGGCACTGATCAGCGCGATCAGCATCGATGGTAGCTGGCAAGCCTGATTTGAGCCATTCACTCCATTCTTGTTCGCTTTCTACCACCAGCTCGATTCCTTTCACATTTGTCCTCAACACTTACCCTACCTCAGAAGCAACCCGAAGACTACACTTTCGAACCTCCAGCAACCTCGCCAACATGCGTTCCTTCACCGTCGCCGTCGTTCTCGCTTCGTCAGCCTCTGCCTACACCGTCACCTACCCCACCAACGTTACGGTACCGTCTGGTCTGCCAACGACTCCAACAGCGCAAGGAGTCTGTCCGGCTCTCTGGATTTCTCTGGACTTATGGCGGAATGCTCGACAACGGTGCTTTCATTTGTCACCAGAAGCTCCATGCCCAGATACTTCAGGAGAGCTAGGTGTGATGCGGAACTTATGGGCAGCTACACCAAGCAAGGCCTTCTAGGTTCATGCGCAGCGTGAGCCTGTCAACATGCGTTATCGGATCCTGAGCTCCTCAAGACTAGAGTCTTGGTTGGAGGCCAGGAAGAAATGGCATGCAGCCTAGAGGATAGTAAGTGGGACGTTCGAATATTTGGCTTTGTTGTAGCTCGTAGGCGCCTCCGTTCTCGCGCGGCTGACTTGATGTCTCTCACCACTCTGAAACTGCTTGGCTGTCCTCGGCGTCCCCACATGGTCTATTCTCGTGTTTCTGATGTTCGGGACGAAGAACCGGGAGTTGAGAGTTGTATCCCCTAGCTCATTGGATCTCTATTCTGTGAAGATGATCACAAATTCGTATGGGTTCTGTTCCAGTCCCAAATCATGCTTAGAGTGCTCGGCCATCGCACGATTCCTCTTGCGACGGACCTCGCTCTCTCTCTTTAAATAGCTCGTGCGCGGTACCGTGCACCGCCTGCGGTCTCTGCTTTCCAAATCCCCCTCGCGCTGAAGTTCTGGCTGTTCACAATTGCACGTATGCCCACACAAGCTGCAGCACCGACGATGGATGGCCTCAAGTCCAATATCAAGGGCACTATCCTCACCCCCGAGTCCGGCGACGCCTACACTGCCGCGCTGCGCCGCAACTCTGATCTGTCTATCCTCCCCGCCAAGATCATCGTGCAGCCGGTAGTCTACGAGGACGTCCCGCTAGTCATCGCGTACGCGACTGGGCAGACGCCCCCGCTCGAGATTGCCGTCAAGGGTGGTGGCGCGCATTCGTCGACGTGGGCCAGCTCAGACGGTGGCGTCGTCATTGACCTCAGCAGACTGAACAAGGTGACACTCGCCGAGGACAAGGAGTCTATCTCCGTCCAGGGCGGCGCGCTGTGGGGAGATGTGTACGAGGTTACTGCGGAGGCTGAGCTCGACGTTGTAGGCTCGTCTCTCTGGTTTGTCGGCGTCGGCGGCTTTACCCTCGGCGGAGGATACGGCCCGCTCAGCGGAGAGCATGGGCTCGCGATCGATAACTTGCTCAGCGTCACGGTTGTTCTTGCCGATGGAAGAGTTGTGAGGGCTAGCAACGAGGAAGAGCAAGATTTATTCTGGGCTATCCGCGGCACGCCCATGGCTTCACTCTAGTGGACGCATGACACTTATGTCCACTTCTATGAACAGGCGGTAGAGGACAATTCGGTATCGTCGTCGAGTTCGTGTTCGGGACACACCCATACGTTGGACCGTTCAGGTCTGGGGTTCTCGCGTACCCTGGAACGGAACTCGCAAACGTCTTGAACATCATCAAGGTGACTGATATGGTTTTTACGTTTCTCATGCACTACTCACAGAGGCCGCCCCCGACCTGCACGCTGCCCGTGCTCGCACAGGAATGGAGAGCCACTCAGACTCCCGCTGAACGCTGTACAATGAGCTTCTCTCGCCCAGCGCCGCACTTCAAGGTGAGCACCGTACATTTGTTGCCGGTGTCGTGCTGCAACATGAACAATCATCTAAACTGAGTATCAGCCCTCTATCGTCATCCTACCCGGCATCTTGCACGACACGGACGGCCAGCGCTCGAAGACAGTGCTCGTGCCATTCCGAAAGGGCTTTGTCAAGCCTGTTATTGACAAGGTCACGACCGTGCCCAATTTTCTGACCGTCTCGCATGCGGCGGATGCCTCACTCGCGACTGCTTCCAAGCGACTGGTTATCCGCGGCACGTTTTTCTCCGACTTTACCCCCGAGCTCCTCATCGGCGTCTGGGAGAAGTGGGTCGCACTCACCGAGAGCAATGAGGTGCGCGGCTCTGCCGTACTATGGGACCTTACGAGTCCTGCCAAGATCGTCGAGGTCGGCGCCTCTGACACTACGCTCAAGCTGCGCGAGCCACACTACTGGATGGCTGTGCAGGGCAGGTGCGCCATCCATCCTGTGTTCGCTCCCTCGTGTACGCACTAATCCGATTTGTATATTTGTGGACAGATCGACCACCGAGGCATCTGTCGATGCCACGAAGGACTTCGCGGCGTCGATCGTGCAGTTCGTGCGGGAGAAGAACGCGGAGCTGTCCGGGCGCGACCTTGGGTGGTTCGTCAACCTCAGCCAGGGGAGCGAGAAGCATGAGGACGTGTTTGGAGATAGCCTGCCCCGCCTGCGCAAGATCAAGGCCAAGTACGATCCGAAGAAGTTCTGGAGCAAGGGGTTCGTGATTGAACCCCTTCTGGACTGAGCCGTCGCGCACGCTACTGTTCTGTCTATTCGTACATTATGATGATGGCATGACACGTGAGTGTTATCGCGTAAAGTAACTTGCGTGAAGTGGTAAGCCACAGTGGCATAATCATGCGTTTAGTTCATGTGTTTAGTATCCTACGCAGGGCATGATGTCGTGGTCGTATCGATCTGCGGATACACCGCTGACGATAACCACGCCCTTACCCTATATACCGTTCATTGGCGGGAGCATTCTGTGTCATGGCTCTAAGAGTTGCATTTCGAAGGTGACCAGGTTACTTGGAGAGCATTGCTCGCTCTGATGTAGTCAGCCAATGCTTGTGGTCGAGATGAAGTAAAACTCGGTATTTAGCCCGGCAGTCGTCTGCCACTGTGTGATATCAATGGCGCTCATGACATGCCAGGCACTGACACTCAGTGGATCTGATTAGTACTCGCCATTGACCCTGTAGGTGGTGTACTCTCTCCCTATTGGATATCTGCCTCGTCCATCGCGCCTTAGAACAAGTACAACCCCCTCAATCTCTGTGGCGACGCTTTTCACAACAGTTTCGGAGTTATCGCAATCTGCTCAATGCTCGGGGACCTGACGAATGACGAACTACATACCGGCATCTTACGAACCTGACTCCTGAAGCTGAAGGCCTGACATCCCCGGTCGGTCGTAAGCCGTGCCCCACTGCTGTATCGAATCAATGAGTGGACTCGATTCTTCGATCGTGAGTCAGAACGTTGTACATACGTGTTGCTGCTCCGCGATCTTATCTCGTACATGCACGTAGCATGGCGATGAATGTGGGACGTGATTTGATGGGCCTGTAATGATCGCCTAACGACAGGCCCGCCAATCGATCCGTCCTCTTCTCCGCGGATTTTGAGCCGTCACGCATTCTCTAAGGTCATACATGCTAACCTCAATGATGAAGAAGGAATTCACTGTAATTCATGAGGGTTTCACAGGATCGACTGTCTGGCCACTTTCTTCTTGTATCTGACAAGCAAAGTACGAATATCTCGACTCCTCGAGTCGATGGTTGCAACTCTTTACTTGAATTCGCCTCCGTACCATCTCGCCGATACGATCTGCCCAACATTCCACCGAATATGGGCGACCTCTAACGTTACGTTGGAGGCAATGCAGCGATGGCATAACCGTCACAATGACTGATCGACCCTGGCCCCTGACTGTTACACACACCCTCGGTGCGCTTTTGTTGTTCATCGTCAAGTGGATCCTCAAGATATGAAATCCCCCATATTTTGTTTTTCTCCGCATTAGTAGAGTTATGAGTCGGTACTGCGCGTACAAGAATTCAACAGATGTCCTGTCGAGAAAAAATGTTCGGCAAAAAATCTTACAACATGACACCTACTCCAGTCGATGGGGCGAGAATAGCCTCTGGATTGATGGCGCTATAACCGGGGCGTTTGGGAAGGGCGACTTTTAGCAGGTGAGGGAGTCTCGATTCCTCTTATGAACCTCTCCGGTTGTTCGTCCGTTGAGGAAGCGGTCGTCGTAGCCCGAACTAGCCCCTCCACCACAATGGCCCCCTTCGGTTCTTCGTCTTCATCCAATCACATTGAATCGCTCATCGATCGCCTCTCATCGAGTTTACCAGCAGATGATGAAGATCATCGCGACATGGTACCTACTGCCACCGGAATACGCACTAAGCATCGGAAACGCTCCCGAATGACTCCCGATCAGCTGGCATACCTCGAAACCGCGTTCGCCGATACCAATAACCCCAACACACTGGCGCGACAAAGTATCGGCGCACAGTTGAATATGACCGAACGACAAGTCCAAGTGTGGTTTCAGAATAGGTAACGATGATGTTCGCGAGTTCCCTACGGAGGCTGATGCTACCAGCCGTCCCAGACGAACAAAAGAGAAGCTTCTCAATACTCGAAAAGCAGCACCACCTCACATTATTGAACCACCTCCGGATCTGCCACCCACGCTGAGCATGGGATTTGACCGAGAGCTTGCTGGACTGCTCAATGAAAATGCGCGTAAGTTTCGCCCCTACACGCAAAAATATACCTAGCTCACGATCTTCATCAGCCGTCACGATCATATCATGTGATTACCTCTCCATTGGAACATGGCGACGTGCTTCTTCGGGGTCAGGCAAGCACGATCTCGTCGCGTACATATGCGAGCAAGCGCGATATCTCGCCTGGTTTGTCCACTCATACAGCGCAAGGCTCAAGATGGAGATCTCGTTCGACGCTATCGTCGAAGCGAAGTTCAGCAACATCTCTCCAGGTGTGGGCAAGGCCACTTTTGTCCTCTCGCATCCTCCATCGTTTTATGTCGACACCAGCGTATACACCTCCATGGTGGGCTCCTCCTGCCGCTATTGGCGACAGTGTGGAGACTGGACGGAGGCAATGCAAGCGACAGATGTCCTGCGGCACGACCTAGTCGGGGCTGCCGCGCAGATGGCGTGCGTCGCAGAGACTGTGAATTCTAGCCTTTCAGCGGGCATCCAATTGCTCGCACCACACACTTGGGCGACGTCGTCGTATGCTGGCGCCCGTCCAGAAGACCTATATCACGATCCCTTCGGCGCTTGCCTTTACATACGATCTGATACAAAGCTCATTCAGTGACTCACTACACACGACGGACACGGTGCACATGTCTACACCTCTGACTGTCGGTCCGTATCCCCAAGTAGGAGGTAGTGGTATGGACCACATACCGCAGTGAGCCACAATTGTTCAAGTCACCATCTGTCTCGTCTTGTCGTAGGTATTCAATGAATTGATCACATGTCTCGACTCTAATTTGTCGGCGCATTGCGAGATATAGCTTCGTGGATCTTCCAAATAATATTCCGTATTTATAGTACAATCACCGACAGGTCCATCCTTTCATTCCTTACCGCGAGAACGTTGACATCGACCGACCACTATGATTCCCACATCAGCAACTGAGCAAAGGTCATCAGTCACAAATACGCACGTCGCTGTCTTGCGGTCGCCAGTGGCGACCTCGGTCTTGGCCCTATTGAGCACCTTCTGGAACTCGCTGACGCGGTGGCGCATGCGAGAGTGCATGTACGCCTTTGAGCACTTGATGTGGTAGTGGAGATAGTCGCGGAAGAGCTGGATGTGGCTGATCGTTGCCTCCGCGACCGCTGCGTGCGCAAAGTGGCGGGGGAAAAGCACGAACGTCACGTAGCCGACGTCCTCCGAGTCCGTGAGCCCGGGGAGGTGCCGGATCTCGAGTGGCGGGTCACGCGTCGTGTACAGCACCTGCGGCGCGCTCTGGATCGTGGGCAGCCGCCGCGCATCGACGAATTCCTGTGACGACCGGTGAGGCGCAAGCGCGGGACGAGCGAGAGATAAGGACGCACCTGCAGGAAGACTTTGCCGAAGATGCGGTCGGTCTCTTCGCGGAAGACGGTTGAGAAGATGACGGTGACACGGTCGGGTGACGCCTGGACGTAGATCACCTCCTCGTCGCGATAGTGAAGCGCCATGAGCTCGCCCTGGCCGCTGCCCGCCTGCTCGAGCTGTTTCTGCTCCTGGAACCCGCGCTCAAAGGGTGCCGCCAGTGCGTTCCGTTTCAGTAGGGAGAGGGACTTGATGAATGCATCGCGCTGCTCTACGATGTGCAATACGATGAGGGAAAAGCGAATCGAGACATCCGGACATATGACGCACCGCCATCTGGAGGAAGCTGCTCGAGATCAATTTCCAAGCTAACGTTGTACTCTGGCTCAGGCGTTGCTTTGACGAGGCTGCCGTACTCCCTGCTGAGGATATCATGGACGCCGTACTTGACTAGCTCATCCCAGCAGCGGATGCTCATGGATAGCAGCAAGCTGGTCTTCCGCTCCGGAGTCGACAAGCGGAAGCGGACGCCATCAAAGTCGACAAACTGCACATCGAGAGAGGATGGCCTGCATTATTTATATCAATGAATGACTGCTAAAGGACGGGGTCTGTTGCCACTAACTTGGCAGCCTTCTCCGCGAGCGTTGTCTGGATGATGTAGTTGTGCGACTGCGGGGAGATTAGGGAGTGTTCTTGCTGCACATCGTGCGTGCTCACCTCGAGCAGAATCATGATGGGATCCGTACTACTAGATGGTTAGATGAGATAGAGTGGTAAGGGGATCTGAGTGCCTGCGGAAGACACGCTGCGAGGCGAGGTCGATGCTGCGTTGCACCGTCGCGGGTCAGGCGCCGCCAGCATCATGTATCCCTGATCTCAGATAAACGCGCTATTTCTTGACGTAACTAATATTATATTCTTCGCTAGTACTATTTATGGAGTTATACCCTCCACATTTGGTAGCATTACTTCAAGCCCAGCGTTACTGCTTACTGCGCATCAAGCACTTCCCCCAACCCATACACACGCAAAGAGTTCGTTCTACTCACGTTCTCTATTACACACTACGCTGATTGTTGGCAGCTAATGAAGTTAAATAGAGAATTTCTGGTGACGATATTCTAGAGATACTGATAGTCAATTATCGGAGTCGTGAGAGGGTCGGGGAGGCGGCGGGGAAGAGCGTGAGAAAATCCCGCGCGCGATTACCGATCTGAGAATTTCAGAGGGAAGAGAGTGGACTTCAGCCAGCTGTGTCTCCTCGAGTCCTCCTAGGTTCCTAGATATACATTGCCTCATCTCAAAATGGGTGCGTTGGATTCGTGACGACCAGGCGACTACTAGCTTACTGTTTCCATGTCGAATCAGCTCCGAAAAAAGCACAGAAGATGTCCCTCAATGAGTTCCTGGGCGATAGCGGTGAGTTCTCGCAACCGGTATCCTAGATGTCGTACAACCATTTACAATGACTTCTTGTAAGCCCTGGGATCATGGGCGGACGAAATGGACGCACTGCCTACGGCCCGTGAGTTCTAACCCGAGATAATGACGTTGAGAATGTCACTGACATTGACCTCCAGCCTCCGGGCGGGCGGACGACAGTCGTGGCGGGCTCTCTGGCCGCCGCGACGATTACCTCTCCTCAAGGCGCAAGTAAACCTCTTCTCTACGAGTGCTGAGTGCTGACACCGCCATCACAGCTGACCGTTCCGGCCCTCCCCGCGAAGACCTGCCTCTTCCCACTGAGCCCCCCTACACTGCGTTCATTGGCAATCTGCCCTTTGACCTCACCGATGGCGACCTAGAGGATTACTTTGCTGGACAGGCCGTAAGTGGCGAGTTTTCTCGCGCCGGGGGCGCACAGGCTAGACCTCCCTCCCTAGACCAAGTCGGTCAAGATCATCAAGGATAGAGATGATAGGCCCAAGGGATTCGGATACATAGAGTTTGCAGAACTGGACGGCCTCAAGGAGGCCCTCGCCAAGAGCGGCACGGTGCGTGCTCCCTCCCCCTTCGTATCTTCGCATCCTTAGGCCACCATTGCTTAGACCCTCGCCGGACGCACGATCCGCGTCAGCGTCGCCGAACCGCGTACGTCCCACCCATCCCTCGCGCGTGACCCGTGAGCTGACCCCCCCGCAGCGAAGGAGCGCGCCGGCTTCGGCGGTGGCTTCGACGACGACGCCAAGTTTGCAGGCCCGTGGCGGCGCGAGGGCCCACTACCCGACGTGCCTGAACGCGACGGCTCGAGGCGGCGCTTCGAGGGCGCCCCCGGGCCCGGCGCGCGCGAGCCGCCCCCGTCGTCCGTGTCTGACTCGATTTCAGACTGGCGCTCCTCCCAGCCAACCCGCCGCGCCGCACCCCCGCCCGACGCCGGCGCTGAGGGCGCAGGCTTCCGGCGGCGCGGACCCGGGTTCCGGGATGAGGAGCGGGCGACAGGCCCTGCGGACACTGAGGAGAAGTGGACGATTGGCGGCAAGTTCAAGCCGAGCGCGCAGGAGCCGCCTGCAGGGCGGTTTGGCGGCGCGCGGCGCGGGGACATGGGTCCGCCGCGCGATGCGCAGAGCCCGCCCGAGGAGGACACCTGGCGCAAGGCCCGCCCTCTCTCGCGCAACAGCACCTCTCGTGCGTGCACCGTCCTTGTGTGTGTGTGTGTGTCTATCTGACGTGTTTTGTTTCCTCGTGCAGCAAGCAACTCGACGCCCCCCACGCCGCAGCTTGCCCGGCGCAAGCTCGAGCTCCTACCCCGCTCAAACGCCACTTCGACCGTCCCGTCCCCCCTCTCCTCGCCCAACCCGTCGGGCGCACCCGCCCCGCGCTCGAATCCTTTCGGCGCCGCCAAGTGAGTCCTATGCTTCTCTGCGACCCACAGTCCTTTGATCTGCTGCACGCCTAGGCCTGTCGACGTGACCGCGAGAGAGCAGGCCGTGACGGAGCGCCTCGAGAAGGACCGCGAGGCGATCCACGAGCGCGTGCAGCAGCATGCCATGTCGCGGACGTCTTCGCGCACCGCGTCGCAGCGACCTATCCCGCGCTCGACGCCGCCTGCCTCCGTCGTTGGCAGCCCGAAGTCCCCGCACGCCGAGCCCGCCGCGGCGCCCAAGGCCGCAGGTGTGGCCGCTGTGGTGCGGCCGTCGTTCAGCTTTGCGAAGGCTGCTGCAGGTAAGAAGAGCGAAGCAGGCGAGGACGAGGACGGCGCCGACGTGCAGGAGGTGACGGAAAAGATCGACGAAGTCCAGATATAGAGCTGTGCGATCCCGCGGCGGGCTGGCTGAAAAAGGTGCCCAGTGTGTTATGTTACAGTGTGTCATGTCTGCTCTCACTTTCCACATGATGCTGTTCGTTTGTTTTCTATTTTATGTGTTGTCAATATGTGCCAGTGATTCCTGTTTATGCCTAGCACGCCCGGATCATGTATCATCCATATTGGCTCCTCCCCTGCCTTGTGCGGTGTTGCTTTGCGCGTCGCAAGAGTACTTTGAAGTACTTTAGAATTGCACACCATACGTTACTCGCTGACTTGTCGCCTGCGGTCGGAGCAAACTGTAAATACTTTGCGCTAAGGCTTTCTAAAGAAGTCAGATTTAAACAGTTCCATAACCCTCGCTGCCTCTGGCCAAGGGTCTTCGGAGAGATCGACGTGAACGGATTGTTCGCCAACCCCGTGCATCCCTTCGTCTTCGCTTTTATGGTTTCCCACGTTCCCATTCGCCGGCTGAAACCGTCACGTCTGTCTTTCCCGCACGTGATGTTCTTAGCGTTCTATCCTTGTGCATGTATGCTACACCCAGGGAAGTTGCACTGCCCTCAGTAGTCGTGCATGGAAGGTGTATCAGCATTTCCTCGTCCATCCGAAGACGTTCGACTTTGAAAAGATAAACACCGCGCTGGCCTCTTACTTGTGCTTGATTACAGTGCTTTCACGTGACACGACCCTGCAAAGCCCCCCCAACAACGGTGAGGCCGGGTCAAATTATGTTCGTACAAGAACACAAGAACCCTCGTCGAGTAAGTCAATTCTGCGGGTGGTTAGGCTTTTGAGACGGCGTGGCATTAGGACGTGCTCAGAGTGGTGGCAATTTCTATCTGCCTGAGCTGAGCGACAATACTCGTAAGATTTCCAGCCTTTACCGGACGTACGACTCTCAATGCAAGCACCCAGCGAGCAAATCCTCAGCAGATTACAACATTGTTCAGCTGCCTGGTGTGGTGTGCAGTCTCCTTTGCATGCGCCCCCAGGACGCTGCGGTGTAGAAATGTCCAGACGGATGCATTCTATCTGCCCTTGGGTAATACACATAATGCGATTCAATCAGGGCTCAAGCGACGCGGGGAAAGTGCCGCTGTCGCGCTGCTCGTCCCACTTGCTGATCTGAGGAAGAGGCGGAAACCCGTGAGACAAACGAGAGCGGAGCAAAATTGGCCCAACTCACCCATTCATCTGCGAGTAATACGCAGGAGGAAGAGACAGATGACGCACTTAGTTCAGTCCTCGAACAGTAAATAGGTCACCTACTCGGGCACAGGGAGTTGTACGCCCGCTTGAACTGCTTGCAGGGAGCGTAGTCCTCGCCCTTGGCAGCGATGCACTTGAAGTAGTCGGTGTAGTTTTGGAAGCTAGAGGTGGGGTGAGGTTATACCGGAGGAGAGGTGCAACGGCCGCGGTGAACGTACCAGTGCCTCGTCTGGTTGGTGTTGGGGAAGCGGGCTGGCGAAGGCGTTGCGTCAGAAATACGACGAAAGGGGGCACCCGATTTGAACCGCACCGTCGAAGCCGGCAGTCTGGAGCACGTACTTGCTACAAGTGCAGAAGAAAATGTCAATAATCAGATAAAATGGGGAATGGCTGCGCACAAACCTCTGGAGGTCAGAGTCGGACATGGCTGGCGATGGGATGGGTATGACGAGGGGAAAGAGGAAGAGGACGGGCGCGGCAGGTTGACCAGCGCCCGCGGCGGAAGGCGGCGGAAACTCGCGCGCACCGGCCGAGTCCAGCCATCGTCCAGCTCTCTCTCCTCCCCTCCAGACTCTCGCCCCTGCCTCTTCCATCTCAAATTCACACCACTTAATTCTCACCCAACCATCATGGACGCGCTCAAGGCAGAGATCGCCCTGAAGCGCAAAGCCATCCAGGAAGACCCCGTCCTCAATGGCGCGCGGCCGACAAAGTACATGCGTCGCGGCGAGCTCGAGCGGCTCAAGGAGGAGCAGGAGCGCAAGGAGCGCGAAGAGAAGGAGGCCCGCGAACGCGAGGAGCGCGAGCGCAAAGAGCGCGAAGAAGAGGAGCGCAGGCGGCAGCGGGCCAAGTCCAAAGTGAGCCCCCCGTGCCAATCTCAGAGTAGCAAGGCTGATGCGGCATTGGAGAGTAGACAATATCCTCCCGCGGCTCTACCATGTCTCCTCACCCAGAAAGCCTGAGTGTGCGCGGCTCGCCTGTGCCCGAGTCCTCGTTCAATATCTCCAATGAGGAGACGATCCGCCGGCTGCGCGCAAAGGGCCAGCCCATCCGCCTCTTTGGCGAGTCGGACAAAGAGCGCCGCCTCCGCCTACGTGCGCTCGAGCTGATTGAGGAAAAGGACCACGAGCGCCACGGCGGTCAGAACGACTTCAAGAAGGCCCTCGAGGACGTGGAGAATGTGGAACGCCTGCTCAAGGACAAGCGCGCCAAGGAAGAAGAGACCAAGGACAAGGGGAAGAAGAAGGAGGGCAAGGAGGGCGGTGCAGATACTGCAGAGGTACTAGACTTAGGCCTCGTCAAGGCAGACCCCGACAAGCTGTACCCACTCATATACCATGCGCTCAAGAGGACGCTCAAGGAATGGGAAGAGTGGATGGACGAGAGGCCCGGTATGTCCTCCTCGCTTTATTGCCATGATGAACTTATGCTCACTTTGACTGTAGAATCTGTCAAGCGTACTACGCAGGGAAAGCTCGCCGCTGCAACGCAGCGACAATCTGCCGAATACCTCAAACCCCTCTTCAAACTGTTACGCTCAAGGGTGCGATGATCCATTAAAGTGCAGGCTAAGCCACACGGAGACTAACGTCGGTCGTGCAGAACCTCCCGCCTGACATGCTTGCCCGCATCGCTGAGATTGTCCACCACATGCAAAAGCGGCAGTACCAGAGAGCCAACGACTCCTACCTCCGTCTCTCTATTGGCAATGCACCTTGGCCGATCGGTGTAACCATGGTTGGGTTAGTAGTTGCTTTGCGTTAACTGCAAGACTCTTCCTGACGCGCACGGTTTTTGTCCAGTATCCACGAACGTTCAGCACGAGAAAAGATTTCCGCCGACCAGGTCGCTCACGTCCTGAACGACGAGGTCAGCCGGAAGTACATCCAGAGTCTCAAACGGTCCGTTTCCTTCTTGGATAGCAGCTATTTGTCTCCATGCTCACGAACCTCCCAGGTTGTTGACCTTCTCGCAAACGAAATATCCCCCGGACGATGCTACGCAATTGATGGGATAGTCGTCCGCTCACGTGCGCCGACTCTACTTCTTCGTTTCCTTGTATCATGCATGTTGTATAACGTAGTCCTGGGTAATCTAGTGTGGAGTGTGGAGATTCTACCGACGCCCATCTGTCTTGTCACCTCTTTCCCTTCTTGCCCTTCTTCGTACCTCGCGGCTCGTCACTGGCACCAGGCGCCGCCGCATGTCCGGTTGCATTTATATGTGCGAACAGTTTCGTCCGGCTATCAAATTCAGCTTGGCAGATATTGCATCGCTATGCGTCTCCTATTAGCTCATGTACGACACGAAGTATCCGGACGACTCACCTGTTTTGCCTGTGTGTCTTCCCCGCGCGCCTTCTTCTCCGCTTCCTTTGCTCGCCGCTTGTCCCGTTTTGAGATCTGTGGCAGTGCGGTTTGCTCAGGTTCTTCTGCGGGTGTGTCCGCTGCAGGGGTGCTATCCCGCGTATTCTCCCCACTGCCAAGTTTTAAGGACTGCATGTGTTGCAGATCCTCGAGCTCTTCCTCTGGCCGGCGGGCCTTGGCCTTCCTCGCCGTTCTGGGCACGAACTCTGGCGAGGAGGCCCTCGATTTCTTCTTTTTCCTCGATCGCGATTGCCTGCTGAACTCGTCCTCATCCTCGATCGCAGCCTCTTGCTGCTCTTCATCGTCCGCTCCGGGTTCCTCCGCAGCGTGCTGTTCCGCTATGCGATCATGTGCATGATCCACCACTTCGGCATTATCCTCCTCATCCCCACTTTCCTCCCCTCCCTCCTCGACACCCTCCGCATGCTCCCCCGCACCCAACCCCAACCCCAGCACCTCCTCCTCCTCCTGCATCTGCCTCTTCAGCGCCTCCACCGCCTTCAGGTGCTTCTTGCTGCGCTCGTGGCTGTCCCACGCCGCCTCGCTTCGAAACGACTTGCCGCACGCGACGCACTCCCACTCCTCCTCGTCCGCGCCCTCCGCCGCGGCCCACTTCAGGTCCGCGTCCGCATCGTCCGCGCGCGCGGCCTGCTGCCACGCCTGCGGGACGAACGACGCGGGCGCGGCGGGGGTGCGCGCGCCGGAGCCGGAGGGCGCAGGGGGTTGGGCGGAGGGCGACGAAGCCGAAGCGGCGGCTTGGCGCGCGAGGTGCGCCTTGTAGCGCGGGTCGCGTTTGCGGAGGAACATCGCGAGGGACTGTCGCACGCGCACATTCAGCATCCCGCCCCACTGCACAGGCCGTCGAAGGGGAAGGGAGAGAAACACGCACGCGCACGGTCTCGTTGTACTCCTTGCGCGCATCGTCGCGCGCCTTCTTGTTGTCGCGCTCCATGAGCCGGCGCACGCGGCGGTCCGGCGCCTCGGAGACGTTCCACTGGTCCGTCCACGCGAAGTCCTTGTGCGTCGCGAAGTTGAGCCAGAAGTTGTAGAACGTGCGCGCGGCCGCAGCGTCTGCGCCTTTGGCGGGCGGCGCCCACGGCCACGTCGAGTCCCCGAAGGACGGCAGCGGCGTCGGGTCGTACAGCGTCTCGTCGTGTGCGAGCCGCGCGAAGAGGTTGCGGTAGATCGTGAAGAAGCTCTGTGGGGCGCCAAAGAGAGGCAAAGATGAGGGCGTGAGCAGGGCGCGGTGGGGGAGGGGCGCGGCGTCCTACGTTGTCGGTGTCGTCAAACCCGGAGTAGATCGACGAGTCGAAGAACTGCGCGAGGTGCCGCACGGTCAGGCCGCGGTCGCGCGCACGCGGCGGCGGCGCGCCCCGCTTGATGTCTTCAAAGACCGTCTGTGCATCGGGTTCAGGGGCGAGGGATGCCCGGTGGCTGTCGTACCACGCCCTCTCCTACTTGGGTGGGTCGAGTATAAGTGCATGTACCGCAAATCGCCCGGCGTAGACTTACTTGTTCATCACTAAGGACCTGGGTGTGGGGTCACGAAATGTCAAAGGACGCATATGTGGAGGGACGTACTTCATATGCCTGCTGCAGCGTCGCAAATCGCTTGGTGGCAGCCTCCGTGTCGTCATGATTTTTGTCTGGGTGGTGTATAAGGGCTAGCCGGCGGAAAGAGCGCTACAGGCAAACATTTAGAGTCAGAGACCACACACGCCTACGACACTTAGACTTACCCTGATCTCGTCCTGCGTAGCGGATTCATCCACCTCTAGTAGAGCGTAGTAATCTGATACAGCCGATCCCGCATCCTGCTCCGTCTCTCCAGACGGTTGGCCCGTAGATGCGTTCGCACCCATGACGCTGCTCTTGTGCGTGCTGTTCGTTCAAACCGTAGGAAATACGAACAAGCAAGCCCTGCGCCTCACAGAAGGAAAAAGACAGGAAAACCAGAGAACCGCGGTGTAAGCTGGTGCGAGCAGAAAGTTGTCTGCCCTCCGGCTCCGCCACCGATCGCGGTCTCGCACGTGACTCGGATTTCTTGCTCGCCCCGGCGTTTGCGAAGTTCGACCCAGCATTAGCAGCCACTCGCCCAGGCTTTTCCTTCCCAACCATGTCTAGTTTCTTGGGTTCTCTCTCCAGCGGCTCGGCCCCTGGCTCTGCTCCTCAAGGTAGCGTCCGAAAGCCTGCGTTTGGATCAAGGAAGGCCGCTGACTGATTGCTAGACATGAACGCGCGCAAGGAGGCGATCATGGAGTCTGTGCGCCAGCAGATGGCATTAGACAATGTGCAGGAGCTCCTTAACGTATGTTGACCCCGTAAATGCTTGGTGTATAGGCTGTGCGTTTATGCTTCCTTCTGTACTAGAAAATGAACGAAAAGTGCTTCCTGAAGTGCGTCACGAAGCCCTCGACGTCGTTGTCCAGCTCGGAGGAGGTCCGTCAGCTCTGGTTGCCCCTATGCGCCCGGTTATATGCATACTGATGCTGCGCCTCCCTCAGACATGTTTGGAGCGATGCCTGCATCGTTATATGGAGACATGTGTGTGATTTGTACTCGAGGGAGCATACGCCGCTGACACCCCGTTCGTCCCAGTCAACATTGTGAGCAGGACGTACGTATCACGTATCAGCAAGGAGAAACCTATGTAAAATATCCTTGCTGCATGGTGTCGCCATATCTATCTCGGTCGTTGGCGTACCGCACGACCTGACTCTATCGGGACCGACGGATACCGTTTCGCATCCATCGGCGCAATGCGTGGCGTGCTCCGAAGCCATATAACAGCTTGATCATGTTGCGAACGACATGATGTTTGATTATCAATTCTTGGGTCGGCCAGATGCGTCAGGAGCTCTGCGGCTTGGCTTTGTTGGAAGGAAAGTTGATGGCCAGAGGCGCGGTACGCGTGATCAGTGCCCTTGTAGATGAACTGTGAGTTCGGCAGTACATCTCGCCCACACTGACACTAGATATGCCAGTGATAATGCGAACGAGTCGTACTGACCAGAGCACAGCTAGCTCATTGCGACTTGTCGCTTGACAATATTGTATCTCCTTCGCGCATGCCGAACGGGGTTTGCGATCGCGCAAGGGTTAGGTTCACTTGATGACGACTCTTCGCCGATGCACCACGCTCTGTCATCTGTCACCTGTCACGGAGAAGCATCATTATGGCGTACCTCGCCCTTTATAGGAAGGAGAGTTGCCACAATGGGCGATTCTCCTCGGTTTGACACATCTTGGCCTAATGGTGACATCATCGCCCTACCCGAGAAGCAGACACTTGATCGGTAGCATGGGATCGGCCGACGCCTGTTAGATATAAGTAGCTTTGTCGACTCAGCACTCGTCCGACTTCTCTCTTCCCGTCTCTTGTTCCCCCTCTGCTCTTGTATTTATGCCTCCGACTCGCGCACGCCCCCGCACCATGGGGACCACTGTCACGGTACCTTTGCTAGTGTCATGAAACCCTGTAACTGCTCAGATCGACGGACACGCTTTTTTAGTATATCTGCCACAATTGCTCAAGGTCTACAGTGCGTTCATTCCGGCCCTGCTTCATGCGTAATCGAGACACGTCTTCCTGAAGCACAGGCCATTGTTCGCGCGTTTACCTGAACATTGGACGGGCGAGATTAAAATGAATCCACCAAATTGATACATCTTGCACCAAGGTACAGAGGCTTCCGACAGAGGCTGATTCCCGACGGTACTCGACACTCAAGCCTACGCATCGTTCACGAAGTCTCGTCATTGTCAATCTCTCGCTGTACTGGGTGCCACCATCCCTTCACGGACAGATTGATGTGTACTCTTCTCGTCTGGTGTCTCCTCAACCTCTGTTTCTCGGAGACACGACACTGGAAGTTCTCAGCCAGCCGATTGATCGCTGGCAATGGAGGATTCTGGAAAAGTGCATGTCTCTTTTGCTTGACACTGGTAATGGCACACTCGACTTATTTGACTGGGGAATTGATCCGGAATACTCTCGATAACGGTCCTTGATTCATAACACCAGATGGCCTCAGCCGGCCACGATAACGTTCTGTCTTTCACTCAAGGAACTATTTTACTATACTGCCATGGTTATTGATTGTTACGGGACGCATGGAGGTATGTTAGACAGGTCGTTAATTTTGTTTGTGTGCTGAACCTTCTGTGTCATTACGTCAAATGGCTGAGCAGGTGGATTTATCCTCGTGCTGGCAGACTTCATGCGAGCTCTTTGCAGGATTCAGAGATCGGTGCGTCAATTACGGGTCATGACCTTCCTGCAAGAACATCTAACATGTCTCTGTTAGTATATCGGTTAGTACACGCGCCTGTCACTGCGTCGGGGAGTCGAACCCCGGCTTGGACGCGCGAAAGCGGGGTTCGACTCCCCGACAGAGAGTATATTTTTGCCCTTTAGTACGACACTCATTCCGAGAATGAATACCTAGCACAGATGGTACAAATTATGACTATGTCGATTCGATCTCCGCGTTCTGGGGACGAAATGAAGGACAGTTTATACGGGGTTTACGCTTGATGCATTAACTTCACTGTGGTAGGCAAGAGGTGCACACTGGTGTTTGTCCTGTAAAAAGTAAGTCCATGCTGGACAATGAGGGGATGAAATGTAACACGATACATAGCGAGATGTTTTATATTCAGGAAATCTTGTGATGAGATAAAATACAATGTTTAGCGAGACATTTTGTTTGGGAAATGCGGAAGCAAAATCAAAGACGGTGCATTGGAATGGCTTGCTACTACAAACTGTATACATTTGTCTGGGGAATGCAGGGGAGAAATGAGAGATGTTGCCCAGCGAAGTGTTCGATGCACGCAATGCGAGGCGGAAGCGAGGACGGAACATACAAACAAATTGTTGCTACAAAATGCAAGGATTAGCATAAGTAGGTACAAGCGAGACGGGGAATTAAGCATGCACAGACTGATAGAAGGGAATACAAGCGAGACGAGGGATTAAGCGTACACAGACTGGTACAAGACTTGAAGGAGGTACAAGCTAGAAATAACACTCCATGCGAGGGAGACGGGGACGCCAGAGGGACGAGGGTTAGAGACAGCATCAATATCGTGGAGGAACAGAAGGCGTACTTCAAAGGCCCGCCTCGGTAGCTGCTAGCTAGCTCGGCTAGCTGGGCGCTGTCCGTAACGGGCATCGGAGTCGAGGGCTAGGCGAGGAGGATTGGGCTCGTTACTGTTAGGCTGAACGCGGACATGACGGGCGAGGGAACCGGGTCGGGGGACCCGCTACTAGCGTTGGTGCGCCCAAGAGTACAGGAGGTCGCTATCGATGTAATCCACGAGATGTCCCAAACGGGAAGCGTAGGCAATGTATCGTTACACTGTCGACTTGCATTCCGGATACTGTCGCAGTGACATGTATGTCGAGAAATGGCAGGGACTCGATGCACTGTGCGCTGCTTACTGACAGAGCCTCAGCAGAAAGGGGAGTTAGAGAGCAGAGGTCGCAGATGATGTATGATGATATGCGCGAGCTATTTGAACGTCTATATCAACGTGGCTTCAACAGCAAGGATTTGGGCAACAAATCCGACAGACCATTATTCTGCCAGCAGTTTTGAAACGCGGTTCTGTGTGCCAAATCAAAATCGATCCCGTCGAGCAGGGGAACCGCACAGCTGTTGACCGCCACATAGACCTCGAAATTTCGATATCAAAATCTGCTCTAGTAGGTTCGAGTTTGCGACTAAGCTTCATCCAGTTCGCACTCATAGAGCAGCTATCAACGATGCCCTAAGTCACACGCTCTCATGATATTGAGTAGAATTATGTTATTGTATCTAGCCACTCACGTCATAACAGGGTATTCTCGTGAGTCGTTGTTCTGTTGACTGTCGCGTTTTTGCGTCCCATACCGTGTTATCACTGTCATACCTGTTGCTGTCATCACCTTCACCTTCAAGAATTACTCTCGCTATCCACGGTAATTCGTAGTCGTATACTCAGCTTTCTGGTTCCGGGATAACGATGCGCCGCAGCGCTTGCCACGTTCAGCTATTAAAGCGGAATGTGCACGATTTGACAACTTGTGGAGGGTCAGCGCTAGTTTAACGGGCTTGCGTGCGGCGAATATGCAACATCAGCTTGTCATGAACCGCACAACCAAGACTTGCTAGACGCCGCTGCGGCGAAGATGTCGGGACCAGGAAGGTGTGATGCAAGTCACGTATCACGTTTCGAAGCGCGCTACGTGACCCTTGTGCACTGTGGCGGCGAGCCATCCACACTCGTTCCCCCTCACCGTCTCGCCTCGTACGACTCTCTGGGAGCCAGAAAAAGCTACCCCACACTAAAACTTCGGAAGTCAGTGCCCCATGTCCGCTAGGTGAGCCAACTTCATCGGGTGATGTCGTTGAAGTAGTCGCCTCTTGGTTGGACACTTGCTCAAATCCTTGCGCACAGGATGCGCTCGTATGATTCTCAAGCATTATAATCGTACCAGCGAATCGCAATATGTTGGTAATGTTGTCGAAACATCTTCGGATTGTGAGACATTACGAGGTTCGAGTTTGAGAGCTTGAAGCGTTGGTCCCCTGCCACGATGATCGGCAGCGAGCCTGAGTCTTACGCGTCAGTCAATACTCAGCCAAAGCCGAACATCCTCCGAGTGTGCGTCTAGATATAGTTCGTGTGCGAAGTCTCGCTAGGTCTCGGCATGCAGGATCTGAATATTACCCATCGTGCGTATAGGAGATAGCAATAAGGCCGCGAATGCTGAGCCTGACGTCCGCTATGGCAACGCGATAGCAGCAATGCGGGGCACGTCAAGAGTGAAATTTTCGCGCGAAGAAAACTACGAAGGGAGGGCGAAGCAGATCTGAGGGCGCTAGATGGGACGTTGGTAATTGCTGTCGGAGGTAATAATGCGTGCCGAATCTTCGTCGCGTCAGGATGCGCACTAGATTCACGACAATCAAGTGCAGCAGGAACATGCTTGTGCTCGATTCGCGCACGCCCTTGTTTTATCGATGAGAGATGAACGAATCAATGGCAGCGTGACGCGACGCACCTACTAACATCAGCTTCTGGAGTGCACAGAACATCCTGGATCATCCCACGCTCGTTGGACCAACTCCGCGACTTGCGGCGCTACGAAGCTCCCAGCTGGACCCGTGGAAAGAGAAGTCATGAATCAGCGGGCGTGTCCGCACATAAACTGAAAGTTTTCGCTAGCCCTACCCCCAGATTCCCTCGTCGAGAACCTCTCCTATCTCCGATATGGATTACAGCCCGTACCCCATCGATTCATCGAGCGCGACGTCCATGGTCCCCGCTGCGATACAATACCTACCTCTTCCATTTCCACAATGTCATAGTTATTACGTGCCCCATGGCGTCGATGAGCTCTTGCGATACCCTCCACCCAGAATCTCAAAATACGCACGAGGTGAAGCGATAGATCTATATGAAACGCCCATCCAGGTGAGAATTTTACATGTAGCATGGCATTGAACAGACACGTCGTCGATCAGCGTTGTCTGTCGTTTGCAATACGGCAACCGACGGACAGCGCAACGATACAGCTGCTCTCGACAGATTGGCGAGGTTCCATTTCATGTATTGTACTGACGAGCGCGCTCCAAGACGAATATCCCGTACATTCTGCCTAGCCCTCAAGCTGGACAATTTGTCCATGATACGGCTCAGTACCTCCAAGGTACTGAACAATCTGAAGTAATAAATGTACCCATCGCGGGATTATCCCAGTGGATTCAACCCGTGCAACACGAGGTCAGTTACACTTCTTCATTGTCCAGTAGCAGCCGTACTGAGAGAGTAGTCCAAGGATCAGCTTGAGCTTCTCAGTAGTACGCCAGAGGCCTGCTTTTCCAGTACCACGTACGAGCCAATGCACTCTACGCCTTCATACAACGCACCAGATGCCCTATCCTCCAATACCACGTACGAGCCAACGTACTCCACGCCGTCAGACAACACGGCAGAGTATGATGTGTCAATGCATATGGCCCCAGCATACGGTATGTCTGAGTACATGCAAAGTACGTGTACTCGCACGCGTACAACGTTCCATCCAATAATGTTGTGACGTACTTCCCAATCTCAGACATAGATTACCTTGTCTCCAATGGCGCTGACACGTGGCCATACAATACGTCTATGCCGGCGTACATCCCGGAAATGCCCAGCGCCCACAGCGATACTCAGGGTATGCATGTCCACGGATGTATGCTTGCTCGCTTAAGATGACACTGCTACGCATCTCAGGTATGGGGCTCTTGGCCAACAACGACGGCATGCCGATGTACGGCGCGTCCATGGGGACATATGCCGAGCAGAGGTACACCAGCCCGACATGTGGGGAGCCAAAGTACTCCAGGCCGACGCCCGTCGCTCCAAGCGACACACGGGACATGTGCATGCCGATGTCGCAGGCGCCGCCAGACAACACGGAGCTGTGCAGTATCCCCATGGCCACGCAGGGTACGTGTATCCGTGCACCTTCAATTCGATCATGATGCGATACGCCCCAGACGTAGGGCAGTTCGTTCTCACCAGCAACATGCTACCGTACGACGTGTCCATGTCGGTCGACATTGTGTCGGCATATGATGCGCCACTGTACACCGGACCGGTGCCCAACGCACAAGGTGTGATGCAAGGTATGTGTATGCACAGTGGCACGCAGTCACACTGATGAACGTGGCGACGCACCTCAGACATGGGACAACTCATCCCCAGTAGCGTGGCTTACCCCACGGATGCGAGCCAACCCGCCCCGAGTACAAGTTTGCCGCGTGAAGATACAGAGCCCGTTGAGCCGTCATCTGGCCCAATGCGCGAGAATCGACGACAGATGCGACAGAAAACCGGCTCGAAGAGAAAAAAGTCGAAGGACCAGCGCGCCGCTGCCGACCCGAACACCAATCCGTCGTGTGGCAATGGTTCCGGTATGGCACTAGTACTCTTCCTCCATCAGCGACATGAACAGGCTGATACTGATACTCACAGGCTCATCAACGAGAGAGGATGAAGGAGACGGCCCTAGGCAATATGATGCATGTACATCTTGGGGGTATGCCCGATGGGCTCCCCCGCCTGAGCCCAAACAGCGAGCTGGCGGGTCGTGTCTTCCGTGCTCGGAAAGGGCCAAGAGGTGCACTGGGAAGAAGAACTCGGGACAGCCTTGCCCGTAAGTCAGCTTTCAATTTATACGTGCAACCGGTCCCTGCCGCTACAGCAGAGCATTCCCATTGCAGAATGCTCTTCGGTAGTTCTTCGGGCCCGCAGAGCTGAGTGGGCACTAACGGCTCGAGAGTGCCCGACATTGCACGCGCTGGCATTCTCGTATCTCCGGGCTTCCGTTATTGTTCTCGGCAGCGGTTTGTGAATGTACTGACACAAGACCTGTAGGGAGTGCATTGAGAAGAAGACTGTCCCGAGGTGCCGGTGGGAGCCCACCTTAGCTGAAGTACGGGTGTGAACGCCGCGGTCACAAGGTTCGTACGAGCTACGTCTTCGTAATGCGCACTTGCAAACTCACTCCATCCTGCTGTGTCGATGATCTGTGCATTGCGTTGTTGATACCTTGTGTAGTCTCTTCCCTCTCGCGAATCTCCGCATTCATTCTTCATTCCGTGCGAGTTTTCAGTGTATATGTGGCGCTGTGATTCTAGACGGATGGGCTCCTTGATCAACAAGCGTTGTGACCTTTGCCTGGGTCGTAGATGGTATAGATGATAGACCAAAGTTTATACAGACGCAGAGAGCCTTGATGCATTTACATCTGCATCGCCGCTACGGCACGTAGCTGTCGAGACTCGGGAGCTGATCGGGATCATCGCTCGGATCGGAGTTCGTACTTATTTCCCACGGGATCTAAAGTCATCCCGACCAACTTATGATGCTTTCCCTTGGTTGCGCAGGACGAGAATGGTTTGAAACTTGCGGAGATCTATGAGAAGCTTGAGAAGTAGGACTGCCACCGTTTGACTGTCCACCATTGACTGGCCAGCGCTGAGAAAAGCAGTGAAAATGTAAGAGCTGACAGGTCTAAGGTTTCACGCTTCTCAAGACTCATTCACAGACAACAACAGTAGGCTAGGATCGATGGCATTCGCATGCATTCATGTCCTTGCCTCCGACGTCTACTCGATGTTCTCTATACCTGCGGAGGATCGAGTGTCATCGCATCGAGGCAGAGCTCTGTGCTTCGGCAAGTGTGATGCCGGTTACATCATGCTTCGAATGCGCACCACGTGACCCCATGCCACACTCAACAAGCCACACTTGTTCATCTTGTAGCGACGACTCGCCCATGACACTCGTTCCCCCTCATCGTCTTTCGCCCTCTACGACTATCTGAATACTAATAATGGCTGGTCTTCGTCCAAAGATTGGGAATGAGCGGCACATGTCCGCTAGATGTACTCAACTTCACTAGGTGACGTCGAAGCAGTCATCCGAGTCCAAGGCTTGCTCAATTTCTTGCACACAGGACGCGTCGAAGTGATTCACAAGCACGAATTTCCAAAAAAACGTACATAGTCATCCATGCTGTCGCCCCGCGCTGAGGTATCCTGGCATTGTGTGATTTCGTAGGCCTGCAGTCTGAGGGTGAGACGCGAGCCCTAGCCACGATGATCGGCAGCAAGCGTAAGTCCTGCGCGTCAGCCGGCGTTCAGCCAGAGCCGAACATCTACCGAATCTGCGTCTATCGATGTAGACCGTGTGTAAGGTCGCACTGGGCCTCGGCATGGAGGACCTGAATGCTGCCCATCGTTCGCGTAGGAGATGGTGGGAAGTCCGTGAACGTTGAACCTATTCTTCGCTGTTGCAACACGCTGGCAGCAACACGGCGCGCGTTAATGGGTAGAATATTCAGTGTAGAAAACTACAAAAGGAGGTCGAAGCGAGTTTGAGAGCGCCAGGTGGGACGTTGTAATTGCTGTCGGAGTTCAATGAGGCGTGCCGAAGCTACGTCGCGTCACTAGAATCAGAACATCCAAGTGCAACAGGAACATCCTTGTGCTTGATTCGCTCATGGCCTTGTTCTATCGATGAGAGATGCACCAATCAATGACAGCGTGACGCTGCGCACCCACCTGCATCAGCTTCTGGAGTGCAGAGGACTCCCTGAAACATCTCACGCTCGCTGGACCAACTCCGTGACTTGCGGCGCTACGGAGCTCCAGCTGGACCCGTGGAAAGAGAATCCAGGGATCGACGGATGTGCCCGCACATAAGTTGAAATTTTCGTCGGCCTGACCTCCAGATCCCCTCGTCGTGAACCCCTCCCATCCCCATGATGAGTTATCACACGTACCCAGTCGACCCCTCGAGCACGGCCTCCGTGGTCCCTTCGGGGATACAATACTTCCCCATTCCGCCCTTCCGGCGTCATAGTACTTACATTGCGCATAGCGTCGATGACATACTGCGATATCCTCCTCCGAGCATATCGACGTATTCGCGGCGTCATGTAACATCTCTATATGAAAGGCCTATTCGGGTGAGACCACATCGTTCAGCGTAATGATCGTCGAATACAAACCTACTGACGTTGGCTGTCGATTGCGGTGTAGTGATCGACAGGCAGCGTTGTGATGAGGCTTCTTCGGAAACTTGACTGTCTGCAGGGCGGAGTCTCTGAAGAGACACGCGCCTCTTCTCCAACACGACGCTAATCAGTTTGTCTTTAGACCGACTCTGCGTATAGCTTTCCAGCCGAACAATATGTCGGCGATGCAGCTCAATACCTTCCGGGTACTGAACAATGCGAAAACGTAGATGCACTCCTTGTGGGGTCACTCCAAACGGAGTATACCGTGCAAATGGAGGTCAGTTACACTTTTCCATTGCCCGGTAGCAACCGTACTGAACTAGCGATCCAAGGTTCGATCCAAAGTTGAAACGGGACCCATCAACGGTGCGCAGCAGGCGCCTGATCTTCGCCATTCGAGCTGGCCGGCATATGACCAGCTCCAATCTAACATGACCCCGTGTGATGCAGCAGAGGACAACATACCTGACTACAGTGCGGCAACATATGCAGCACCATTGTACAATACATCGGTGTATGAACAGGGTACGTACGTCCTCGGAGACGCTCAATGTCAATCGATACAAGTTATGACGTACCTTAGGAACAGATCAATTTGTCCCCGACGGTGGTATGGTACCACACAACACACCCATGCCATACGTTACGACGGCGTATCAAGTGCCAATGAACACCATAGCGATGCCCGGCATCCCCTATGACATGCATAGTATGTATACCCAGATACACACATCCCCGCTCGGTCTTGTGATGCGCTTTGAGCATAGGCCAACATCTCTCCAACCATGATGACGCGGCCCCGCACGACACGGCGGAACACTACGCGCCGGAGTACAGTGCGACAACATATCCGGCGCCGATGGCCAACGCACCAGTGTACACACCGGGTACGTCCGTCCTCAAGCTTGCATGAGGTCGATCGATTCAGTTAGGACACACCTTAGTCACAGATCAATTTGCTGCTGACAGCAGTGTGTTGCTGTATAACACATCTATGCTGTACAGTGCGACAATGTATCAGGTGCCAACGCACACCTTGGGAATGCCCGACGCTCTCGGTGATATGCAGGGTATGTGTGTCCACAGATACGCACATCCTCACTTGATAATCTTGTGGTGCACTTTAGACATAGGGCAATGCCTTCCCAATCACGATCTATTTCCGGAAAACCCGCATGTGTCGGGCCACATCGCATCGGCATATGGCGCACCTCCAGATGATACGGGGGTGTACGACATCCCGGATGCTATGCAGGGTGCGTATGTCCCCAGATGCGCGCAGTTCACCTGATGATGTTGTGATGCGCCTAAGATGTGGGTCAGGTCGCTCCAAACAACGGCGAGCAGATGCTCAGTACGTATGAACCTGTATACGATGCGCCGGCGTACACCGGATCAACGTACCAAATGTCCATGGCCATTGGACAGACGTACCAAGGGCCGATGGGTACTATGGCCATGCCTAACGCACCCGGAGGTGCGCATGGTACGTGTTTCCATAGTCGCACGTAGTGCTTGAAATGATATGACGCACCTCAGGAATGGACCAGGCTGGCCTCGATAGCATAACATGCCCCTTACGAACGGGTCAACTTGGCCCAAGTGCGAGTTCCCTGCAAGAGTGGGTACCGGTTGAGCCATCTTCGGGACCTGTCCGCCAGAAGCGGCAGCGACGAGGGAACACTGGGTCAAAGACGAAGGAAAAGGGAAAAGCGCGGCAAGGTCACCTTAGCCCTGCTGGCCCGAGCCCAGCTTCGTCCAGCGATAGTGGTTACGGTACGGCGCTGGCGCTGGCGCACTTCTATCAGCCCAGCTCAAGTAGACTTATGATAACACTCACAGGTTCCGTGTCACCGTCAACGTCGAATCTTAAATCCGAGGACAAACCTGGGCAGCCTTTCGACCAGTCTATGTCGTGGGGACCATATGTCCCTCCGCCTGATCAGAGGCAGCGACGAGGGTGGTCCTGTCTCGAGTGCGGCGAGAGAGCAAAAAAATGCACCGGGAACAGGAGCACGGGAGAGCCTTGCCCGTAAGTCATCTCTCGATTTATACACATGGTCATGCCTCGCCGTAGTACTGCCGCAGAGCATGCCACTTGAGGATGTTTGCTCGGCAGTTCTTCGGCCGTGCGGTGGGGAGCAGTTCAAGCGTATCCGACGCTGCGCAGGCCACCTTCCTTGCTATTTCCGAACTTGATTTTTCTCAGCGGTGTACTGATAAAGGGCCCTATAGGGAATGCCGCAAGAGGGGAACCCCGTTGTTGTGTCGATATGAACCCACCTTGGATGAACGCCAGATATGAATGCACCGCCATCCGTTCACTTCGGCTGCCTGCGTACTGCGTCAACTATACCCCTCGTGAAGACTTCCCATCCGCGTCTGTCCCCGAGTCACCTCTTGCGTTCTTCATGGCGTCCTTGGAGGTTCCCATTTGCGTCGCATTTTGTCGAATGTTTGTGTGTCGATAACTTGATACAAATGAACGATACCCTTGTTTGAGAGCGTTGTGGATGTCAAAAAGATGAATGAACAACGTGGTTGGAGCCTAGACAGAGGTCCTTGAGCATCTGCGTCCCCGCCATGGTCATGGAGGCTTATGGTGATCGGAAGCCAATCATAGGCCTTGCGGCTTTGGGCGGAATTCACACGCTCACATCTCACTGAGAGCCAGTGCCACATATTATTCCCACGGATCTACTGTACATCATGCAGCCAGCAGTAACGTTCTCACTTTCCTTCATTCTGCGCCCATACTTGCTTTCACAGCAAGTAACTGCTTGTGGCATGCACCATACTCCCAGAAAAATGAGGTGTAGTGACTTCTCTCAGAGTCCCGGAGTCCCCTGTCGTCGACTTTATTGCCTTTTAGAGCAAGATACGATCATCGGAAGCACAGAAGCAGGTCTCGGAATACGTTCGAAATGGCAGGCATGTGTCTTGGTCACGGTTAACGACATCTTACGCATGATGCAGGAACTCTGTATTTGCCTGTGGACACTCCCCACCCATCCCTGCTCCACCATAGCTCTATGAGTGGTGTGTCGAGGTTCATGCATCATATACCAAATACCTAAGGCAGCAGGGAATATAAGCTGGTCTATATTCCCTGAGACTCGGGCGCATCCGTCATTCTTCAATTTACTTATGCTGGTAAACGCGCTTTGCTAAAGAATACACTTTCGCGCTTCAGGTTGACTAACGACACAACTGACCGAGTGTTTAAGGCACTCGAATATCTCTCCCGATATTCTCAGATCAATGTAGATGGTCGCGCGGTGCACGACTTCGTACATCTGGTTTGATAGGCCAGGCCATAGAAGCATTGGCCAAACGTATCTCGCCTGTGACACCGCATGCTTCTTTTGCGCAGACAACGGCGGTTTAATGTGTCCCTTGCCAATAAACTTATTCACGGATTGCACTTCGTTCCGCGACAAACATCACAAGGCAACAATCCTCGGTCTTCTTTGACGCGTTCCCGATGCTAGTGACTTTGGCAGACTCGTCTGGGGTGGCATTTCAATTTGTTGCTTCAGCTGCTGTGTTTTGAGATCTGACTAAGACTCCATAGGACGATATGAATTTTCAAGATATGCCACTTCTGCCTTGCAATAGTCCAGTGGGTTGCAAGAGTGGTCGTGTTCATTACCTCGCCAAACTATGGAGGTGATCGAATTCTATCACCGCTAGTCGTCAGGCCATGACTGTCTTCTGTCCTGGACAGCCTGAGTGAGCCTGACATTATGGCGCTTCATTGCCGATTTGCATCGCTTGACTATGATGCATATTTTGAGGATCGCTGACCAAGGTCGTAATAGCGCAAAGTTGAGATCTCTCAGATCCCGGCCACTGTGATGCAGGTCACGTGCCGCGCTTCGACTCATGCGCGCTACGTGAGCTCACGCGCACGGCGCACGCCACACTCGTTCATGTTGTGGCAAGGAACTGCATCTCCATCTGCCCCCCCGTCATATCTCGCCCTCTACAACTGGCTAGAAGCTGAGATCAGCTGGATGCCAACATCGGCCTGCGAATGAACAGCTCGCATCCGCTGTGTGTGCTCAACACTAGGTGACATCGAATTAGTCATCTCTCGAGCGGAGACCTACTCGAATTTTGCACGCAGGGCGAGTCGGAACCGCCACGATGATGCTCAACGCCTCACTCACATATGGCAACGCAAACAAGGACTCCATTCCGTTGAGCCGGATCATCAAGTCGTAGAGTAAAGTTTACAGGATTGAATTTCTGGACGCTGGGCTCTAGCCACGATGATCGGCGGCGAGCCTGAGCCCTACTCGTTGAACCAGCGTTCAGCTAAAGCCGAGCACCTACGGCTTCTGTACCTGCGCACAGGCCTTGTGTGAAGGCCCGCCTGGATCTCGGCATGGGAACCTAAGTGCAACTAGTTATTTGCGAAGTAGATAGTGAGAACTTGATGAGCTCGAAGGGCTCTTGTTCGCAGTCACGGCACCCGATATGCCAGATGGCGAGGCCCTCGGACAAATGGACTTGCGAGGCGGAGGGCGAAAGTTGGGGGAGCCCAGAATGAGATGTTGGCCCGGGCTGCCACATATTAACGATGAATGCCGAATGTTCGCTGCGTCAGGACGCGCACCAGATCCACAAGGTTCAAGTCTACCAGGAATGTCCTTCTGCTTGATTCGCGCATGCCCTTGTTCTATCGACGAGAGACGAAACAATGACAGCGCGACGCGACGCACCCACCTGCATCAGCTTCTAGAGTGCAGAGATTATCCTGAATCATCCCACGCTCGTTGGACCAACTCCGCGACTTGCGGCGCTACGGAGCTCCCAGCTGGACCCGTGGAAAGAGAAGCCATGAATCGACGGGCGTGCCCGCACATAAGCTGAAATTTTTCGCTGGCTCGACCCTTCACCCCCTCGTCGTGAACCTCTCCCACCTCCGAAATGGATCACAGTCCATACCCATTCGACTCATCGAGTGCGATGTTCATGGTCCCTGCGGGGATACAAGACTTGCCCACCTCGGTTCCCCATCGTCGTAGTTGTTACGTGCCCCATAGCGTTGACGAACTGTTGCGATATCCTCCGCCGAAGATCTCAAAATACGCACGAGGTGAAGCAATGAATCTATTTGAAACACCCATCCAGGTGAGGAGTTCAAGTGCAGCACGGCAGCAAACAGGGACGACGTCATTCAACGTTGTCTGTCGTTGGCGATCCAACAGCCGACAGACACCGTAGCGGCTCAGCTGCTCTTGGAAGATTGGCGATGTGCGGGGGCACAAAATCTCTAGAAAAGCAAGCCATCTGAGGCATTGTACTGATGAGCGTATCTAAAGATGAACAACCCGAATAATCAGTATAGCCCTCCAGCCGGAGAATATGTCCATGAGACGACTCAGTACCTCCAAGGTACTGAACAACTTGAAGCCATAGATGCACCCGTCGCAGGGTTGTCCCAGTGGATTCAACCCGTACGACACGAGGTCAGTTACACCTCCTCGTTGTCCAGTAGCAGCCGTACTGAGAGCAACCCAAGGACCAGCCTGGACCTCTCAGTAGCATGCAAGAGGCCCAGTTCCCCAGCACCACGTACGAGCCAATGTATTCTACGCCGTCGTACTCCACGGCAGAGGATGATATGTCAATGTATATGGCCGGCATGTCTGAGTTCATGCAAGGTACGTGTACTCGCATACATACAGAGTCCCATCTAATAATGCTGCGACGTATTTGCCCATCTCAGACATGGATAACCTGGTCTCCAATGGCGGTGACACGTGGCTATACAACACGTCTATGCCAGCGTACACCCCGGAAACGCCCAGCGCCCACAGCGATACTCAGGGTACGCATGTCCACGGATGTACGCTCGCTCACTTAAGATGACACTGCTACGCATCTCAGGTATGCAACCCTTGGCCAACAACAACGGCATGGTGGTGTACGGCGCGTCCATGGGGACATATACCGAGCCGGGGTACACCAGCCCGACATGTGGGGAACCAGAGTACTCCACGCCGATATACGTCACCCCGGGCGACACACAGTTCATGCCGGTGTCGCAGGCGCTGCCAATTAACACACAGCTGTTCAGTATTCCCGGTGCTACGCAGGGTACGTGTGTCCACGGATGCACACATTCGATTCGGTCATGATGTGATAAGACCCAGATGTAGGGCAACTTGTTCCCAACAGCGGCATGCTGCCGTACAACGTGTCCACGTCGATCGACATTGTGTCGGCATATGATGCGCCACTGTATACCGGACCGGTGCCCAACGCACAAGGCGATATGCAAGGTACGTGTATGCACAGTGGCACGCACGCGCAGTTACACTGATTAACGTGGCGACGCACCTCAGATATGGGACAGCTCATCCCCACAAGCGTGGCTGGCCCATCGGGTACGAACCAACCCGCCCTGAGCACGAGTTGGCCCCGTGAAGATCCAGAGCCCATTGAGCCGTCATCTGGCCCAATGCGCGAGAATCGACGGCAGAGGCGACGAAAGACCGGCTCGAAGACAAAAAAGTCGAAGGATCGGCGCGCCGCTGCCGACCCGAGCACCAATTCGCAGAGTGTGAATGGTTCCGGTATGGCGCTAGCACTCTTCCTCAGTAAGCGAAACGAACAGGCTGATACTGATGCTCACAGGCTCATCAACGAAAGAAGGCGAACGAGACGGCCCTAGGCAATACGACGCAAGTACATCTTGGGGGCATCCCCGGTGGCCTCCCCCGCCTGAGCTCAAACAGCGAGCTGGCGGGTCATGTCTTCCGTGCTCGGAAAGGGCCAAGAGGTGCACTGGGAAGAAGAACTCGGGACGGCCTTGCCCGTAAGTCAGCTTTCAATTTATACGTGCGACCGGTCCCTGCCGCTACAGCAGAGCATATCGGGCTCGCAGAGCTGAGCGGGTACAAACGGCTCAAGAGTGCCCGACATTGCACGGGCCGGCATTCCCGTATCTCCGGGCTTTCGTTATTGTCATCGCTGGCGGTTTGTGACGTGCTGACGAAGGATCTGTAGGGAGTGCATTGAGAAGAAAACGGTCCCGAGGTGCCGGTGGGAGCCCACCTTAGCTGAAGCACGGGTGTGAACGTCGTGGTCACAAGATTCGGACGAGCTACGTTGTCGTAATGCGCACTTGCATACCCACTCCATCTTTTTGTTCCTATGATCTGCGCACTGCGTTGTTGATACCTTGTGTAGCCT
>KB445806.1:64306-88408 GCA_000320605.2 Gelatoporia subvermispora B
CACGGGCCGGCATTCCCGTATCTCCGGGCTTTCGTTATTGTCATCGCTGGCGGTTTGTGACGTGCTGACGAAGGATCTGTAGGGAGTGCATTGAGAAGAAAACGGTCCCGAGGTGCCGGTGGGAGCCCACCTTAGCTGAAGCACGGGTGTGAACGTCGTGGTCACAAGATTCGGACGAGCTACGTTGTCGTAATGCGCACTTGCATACCCACTCCATCTTTTTGTTCCTATGATCTGCGCACTGCGTTGTTGATACCTTGTGTAGCCTCTTCCCTCTCGCGAATCTCCGCATTCATTCTTCACCCCGTGCGAGTTTGCTGTGTATATGTAGCGCTGTTGTTCTAGACGGATGGGCTCCTTGTTCAACAAGCGTTGTGGTCTTTGTCTGAGTCATAGATGGCATAGACGATAGACCGACGTCTATGCAGACGTGGAGAGCCCGGATGCATCTACATCTGCATCGCTGCTACAGCTCGTAGCCGTCGAGACTCGTGAGCTGATCGGGATCGTGCTTCGCTCGGATCGGAGTTCGTACTTAGTTCCCACGGGATCTAAAGTCATCCCAGCCAACTTATGATGCTTTGTCTCGGTTTCGCAGCACAAGAATGGCTGGAAACTTGTGGACACTTACGAAAAGCTTAAGAAGTATGATCGCCACTTTTTGGCTGTCCATCATTGACTGGCCAGCGCTGAGAAAAGCAGTGAGAATGTAAAAGCTCATTCATAGACAGTCACAATGGCCTAGGATCGACGGCGTTCGCATGCATCCATGTCCTGGCCTCCGACCTCTACCACATGTCCTCTATACCTGCGGGGTATCGAGTATCATCGCATCGAGGCAGAATTCTATGCTTCGGCAAATGTGATGTCGGGCACATCATGCTTCGAATTCGCGCCACGTGACCCCACGCCTCACTCAACAAGCCACACTTTGTTCATCTTGTAGAGATGAACCACCCATGACACTCGTTCCCCCTCATTGTATTGTGCCCTCTACGACTCGCTGAATACTAAGGATGGCTGGTATTTGTCAAACGATTGAGGATGAGCGTCACATGTCCGCTACATGTACTCGATTTCACCAGGTGACGTCGAAGCAATCACGTATTAGTCGAAGGCTTGCTCAAATACTTGCATCCAGGAGTCGTTGGCTGGATGTTCAAGCACGAATATCCAAACAACGTGGCGCCACACGCTCATCCGTGTTGTCGGCCCGCGCTGAGGTATCCTGGCGTTGTGTAATTTCGTGGGCCTGCAGTTTGAGAGTCTGAGACGCTGGGCCCTAGCCACGATGATCGGCAGCGAGCTTAGGCCCTACGCGTCAGCCAGCGTTCAGTCAGAACCGAACACTCACCGACTTTGCATCTTTAGATATAGACCGTGTGTCAAGTCGCGCCTGGGCCTCGGCATGCAAGACCTGGATGTCGCCCATCGTTCGCGTAGGAGATTGCGAGGAGGCCATGAACGCTGAGCCTACTGTCCGCGATGGCGGTAGTACAGCGCGCGTCAACGAGTGAAATCCTGGAGTATAAAACTTTGCGAAAGGAGGGCGAAGCGAGTTTGAGATGCCAGATGGGACGTTGGAATCGCTGCCGCAGTTTAATGAAGCGTGTCGAATCTACGTCGCATCAGGACGTGCACCAGAATCAGACAATCCAAGTGCACCAGGAACACCCTTGTGCTTGATTCGCTCATGGCCTTGTTCTATCGATGAGAGATGCACCAATCAATGACAGCGTGACGCTGCGCACCCACCTGCATCAACTTCTGGATTGTAGAGGACTCCCTAAAGCGTCTCACGCTCGTTGGACCAACTCCGCGACTTGCGGCGCTACGGAGCTCCAGCTGGACCCGTGGAAAGAGAATCCAGGAATCGACGGATGTGCCCGCACATAAGTTGAAAATTTTATCGGCCTGACCTCCAGATCCCCTCGTCGTGAACCCCTCCCATCCTCATGATGAGTTATCATACGTACCCAGTCAACTCCTCGAGCACGGTCTCCGTAGTCCCTGCGAGGACACAACGCTTCCCTAATCCGCCTTTTCGGCGTCATCATCTTTACATCGCACATAGCGTCGATGACCTACTACGATATCCTCCTCCGAGTATATCGACATATTCGCAGCGTCATGTGACGTCTCTATATGAGAGGCCTGTTCAGGTAAGAAAACAGCGTTCAGCGTGATGATCAGTCAAACACAAAACCTACTGGCATTGGCTATCGATTGTGATGTGGTGATCGACAAGCGGTGTTCCGATGAGGCTTCCTCGGTAGGTTGGCTGTCTATAGGGAGGAATCTCTGCCTGAGAAAACACGCGCCTCTTCTCTAACATGATGCTAATCAGTTTGTCTTCAGACCGACCTTGCGTATAGTTTCGCAGCCGAACATTACGTCGGCGACGCAGCTCAGCACCTTCAGGGTATCAAACAATCGGGAACCGTGGATGCACTCCTTGCGAGGTCACTCCAAACGGAGTATACCGTGCAAACGGAGGTCAGTTACACTTTTCCGTTGCTTAGTAGCGACCGTACTGAACTAGTGATCCAAGGTTCAAACGGGGCCATCAACGGCGTGCAGCAGGCGCCGGATCTTCGCCATTCGAGCTGGCCGGCATACGACGAACTCCAGTCCAACATGATCCCGTATAATGCAGCAGAGAACAGCATACCTGAATACAGTGCGGCAGAATATACAGCACCAATGTACAATATATCGGGGCATGGACAGGGTTCGTACGTCTACAGGACGCTCAATGTCATTTGATACATCATACAAGTTATGATGCACCTTGGGCACAGATCAATTTGTCCCCGACGGTGGTATCTTACCAAACAACACACCCACGCCATATGTTACGACGGCGTATCCGGCGCCAATGAACACCATAGCGATGCCCAGCATCCCTTATGACATGGGTGGTACGTGTACCCAGATACACACATCCCTACTCAGTCTTGTGATACGCGTTGAGCATAGGCCAACATCCCTTCAACCACGACCACGTGGCCCCGCATGACATGGCCCTGCACAGCACGGCGGAACACCATGCGCCGGAGTACAATGCGACAACATATCCGGCGCCAATGGGCAGCGCACCAGTGTACACAGCGGGTACGCCCGTCCTCAAGCTCGCATGATGTTGTTCGATTCAAGTTATGACATACCTTAGTCATAGATCAATTTGCTGCCGACAGCAGTGTGTTGCCGTATAACGCATCCATGTCGTACAGTGCGACAGTTTATCAGGTGCCCACGCACACCTTGGAAATGCCCGGCGGCATGCGGGGTATGTGTATCCACATTCACGCATATCCTCCTTTGATAATCTTGTGATGCGCTTTCGACATAGGGCAGTACCCCCTCAATCACGATGTGTTTCCGGAAGGCCCGCATGCGTCGGGCTACATCGCACTGCCGTATGGTGCACCTCTAGATACCACGTGGATGTTCGACATTCCGGGTGCTACGCAGGGTGCGTATGTCCAGAGAGACGCACAGTTCACCTGATAACATTGTGATGCGTCTTAGACGTAGGCCAAGTCGCTCCTGACAACGGTGGGCAGATGTTCAGTACGTCTGAGCCTGTATGCGATGCGCCGGCGTACACCAGGCCAACGTACCAAACGTCCATGGACACTGGACAGACGTACCAAGGGCCGATGGGCACTATGGCCATGCCGAACGCACCCGGAGGTGCGCACGGTACGTGTTCCCATAGTCGCACGTAGTGCATGAAAATGATATGACGCACCTCAGGAATGGACCAGCCTGGCCTCGAAAGTATAACACGCCCCTTACGAACGGGTCAACTTGGCCCGAGTGCGAGTTCCCTGCAAGAGTGGGCACCGGTTGAGCCATCTTCAGGACCAGTCCACCAGAGGCGGCGGCAGCAACGGCGGGACACAGGCTCGAAGGCGAAGGGAAAGGGAAAAGTGCGGCAAGGTCACCTTAGCCCTGCTGGCCCGAGCCCAGCTTCGTCCAGCGATAGTGGTTACGGTACGGCACTGGCGCACTTCTATCAAGTGAGCTCAGGTAAACTCATGATAACACTCACCGATACCGCGTCGCCGTGAACGTCGAATCTTGCCATATCCTTCGTGAAGTCTTCCCATCCGCATCTGTCCCCGAGTCACCTCTTGCGTTCTTCATGGCGTCCTCGGAGGTTCCCCTTTGCGTTGCGTTTTGTCGAATGTTTGTGTAGAGATACAAATGAACGATACCCTTGTTTGGGAGCGTTGTAGATGTCCAAAAGATAGATGAATGACGTGGTTGGAGCCTAGATAGAAGTCCTTGAGCATCTGCGTCCCAGCCATGGTCGTGGAGGCTCATGGTAATCGGAAGCCAATCATAGGCCTTGCGGCTTCAGGCAGATTTCTCACGCTCACATCTCACTGAGCCAGTGGCCCCTGAGTGCCACATAATATTCCATCGCTTTCCTTAATTCTGCAACCACACTTGCTTTCACAGTAAGTAACTACTTGGACCATGCATCAGACTTGAGAAGAAGTATGAGAAATATTAAAGGTGCTGTCGATCGGCACCCTTGATAGACAGAATTAGGGAAAGCGGAGAGGAGTGACTCAGAGAGAACATAAACCCGGGTTTCTTGGCAGCTAGGGGTATCAAGGCAAACCAGCTCGCGCGCGGGCCATTGTGTATCACGAGTGGCATGTGTTATCGTATACACTCATACATCTTGAAAGGCGGTGAGACGAATGGAAACGGATCCTCGGCGTCAGATATATCCCTAGTTACGAATGTCAGCTCCCATTATTCGCTGACGAATGGAGTGTACGCACCCCAATGGACCCAACACGCGTAGCCCTCTCACGTGTGTATCCTTTCCATTCATATGATTCGACAAAATGATCACTTGCAGGATGTACGCATGAATTGGGATGCTGCATACGACATCAGTACCGAGCACTCGCTAACAGCCAAGAGGCCACAGAGGGGACCCACAAGCCGTCACCGTCCTCATTCGGTTCCGCAGAGACATCAAACGTGATCCACCCGTCGGGCTTCTCGAGTGTCACAATCCGCACATCTTGCATGTCGCTTGGGCCCGTCCCTGCGCGGACGGCGATGGTTGCAGGCGTGTAGGAATCATCGGCACGGTAGCTGAGATATATGCTAACTTTCTGCAATGGCAATGCGCATGGGATATTCACATGATTGCGACAAGATTAGGACGGAAGACGCCTTGACAACATACCTGGATGGCTACCTTGCGAGGAAACTCAAGCGTGATGAAGTGCGGCTGAGGTCCGTCAGAGCTATGCGACTACCAACTTAGCATTGGACGAGTAAAATGCATCGAGTGAATGTGACAAGAGGACGTACTGCCAGAACGTGTCTGGATTGCTATCTCGTAGACACTCCGGACCAAATCCGAACTTGTACGATGAGACAGACCACTTGGCGAGGCAGCCGATGTCGGGCCAATCCAAGAGAGGGGGCTTGGGTCCTTCATATGTCAGCGGTTGTCAGATACAGTCCAAGTAAAGTGCGCGCGCGGGACTGAATGCACCGGGATGGATGATGGGTCCTGCGGCTTCTACAGGTACTGGCGCGGTAGTGCTATATGGAAGCCCCGGCGGGACAGCGACGTTGACGGACATCTGTTGCACAGAGGATAACAGTATCAAGGCTGAGAGTAGAATCGCAAGTGAGAGCTAGTAATACAAATCTGAAAACAGGATGTGGGCGTAGGATCCAGGAAGGAGGTGAAGCCGCGAGTTCACATTGCACAAGTCGCGACGTGTGGTGGGTGTCCGGCTGTGCGGTCCGGTACGCGTCGACTGGAATTTGATCGCTCGTGTGGCTTGCTTGCTACGATCATGTCCTCAAATTCAGTAGGCGATTTCCCTTCGCTTCAATACGAGTCAACTCTGACCTAAGACTCATAGGAAAATGGAACGAGTTCAGGAAGTGCAGGCAGTTCCACATCCAAACTGCCGCTGCAAGATTACACCCGCTACGGACGGCAGTTGATTCTAAGCGAGCTGGGCCTCCCGGGTCTGTATCTCGCCACAAAATATGACCAGGAAGTCGGAGCTTATGGATCCGACAGGTCAGTTGAAGCTGCATGATGCATCCGTCGTTGTAGTGGGCGCGGGGGGACTAGGATGTCCTGCTCTCCAGTATCTCGCCGCGGCCGGCGTCGGTACGTACTTCTTTACATCTGCTCTGCATTATGCAAGTTATGCTGTGATTGTCTAGGCAGAATAGGAGTCATTGACCATGACTATGTTGAGCTCTCAAACCTCCAACGGCAGGTCTTGCACACCGAAGCACGGATCGGGATGCCAAAAGCCCTGTCTGCCGCAGAGGCAATCAAGCAGTACGCGAAGAATCTGCAATATTTCTCATCCTCCCGCTCACTCTCCTTACACCAGAATAAACCACACCGTGCACGTGCACCCCGTCGTCGTCGCACTCACGTCTTCTAACGCCGAGTCCCTCCTATCGGGGTACGACCTCATCCTCGACTGCACGGACAACCTGCCCGCGCGATACCTCCTCTCGGACGTCGCCGTGCGACTCGGGCGCCCGCTCGTGAGCGGCGCGGCGCAGCAACTCGTCGGGCAGCTCTGCACGTACCACCTCCCGCTCGCGGAGGGCGCGGGGCGCGGGCCTTGCTTCCGGTGCCTCTTCCCGCGCCCGCCCGCGCCGGACCTCGCGGGCAGCTGCGCAGAGCTGGGCATCCTCGGCGCGGTCACGGGCGTCGTCGGCACGCTGCAGGCCGTCGAGGCGATCAAGCTCATCACGGGCACGCACGGTGCGTCCGCGCAGCGCGGTAGAGACGGGGGCTGATGAGCTGATGAGAGCGCAGATGGCAAGCCGACGCTACTGATGTACTCGGCCCTCGGCACGCCGCCGTTCCGCAATGTGACCCTGCGCGCGCGCCGCCCGACATGTCCCGCGTGCGGGGACGAGGGCGAGAGGGTCGGCGCGATTTCGGAGACGGATTATGTCGCATTCTGCGGGGGTGAGCGGCCGGATTGGGTCTCGCGGGGTCTCGCGAACGACTCTGCGGACACGCGAATACGTGCGAAGGTGAGCACCCGCACCACCCAAGGAGTTATCAATTTACTCAGAGCTGCTCTTGCCAGGAATTGGACGCCGTCCTACGCGAACGAGCGAATGTGCAGCTGATTGATGTGCGACCAGCTGTGGAGTTTGGGATTTGCCACATTCCTGGGTCAATTAGTATGTCCCTCACCCATTGGCATGTCGAATCTGCGCCACTAACGACCACCACCAGACGTGCCAGTTAAAGAACTCGTTGCAAATCCAGCGGATTATGTGGACTCTAATGGCAGGCCAGTCCTGCCTGACGCAGGGCAGGCAGAGAGACCACAGTCAGATCCACCAGAGACATATGTCATCTGCCGTCTGGGCAACGACTCGCAGATCGCGGTCGACGCCCTGCGGAGCGCAGGCGCAAAGGGCATTGTCAAAGATCTCGTAGGAGGGCTGCGTGCCTGGGCGCACGACGTAGACCAAACATTCCCTGTATACTAACCGGCTATCGAGCTGCAGCACAGCACGTACACTATCTTCTCGCGCCAAGCTCCGATTCACTCAGACCGTGATATTCCCCTTCCACGCGACCTAGCGCTACAGCCCCCGCCGCTCGAGGATGACCAGCTGCGGGCTACGCACCATCTCCAGTACGTGCGTCGCAGCGCCCAGCAACCCACCCTTGAGCGCTCCCCCGTTGACGTGCCAATGCTCAAACCCCTCTACGGCGGCCACCGCCCTCCACGCGCCGGAGCGCTCCAGCGCCGCCGCGGCATCTACCTCCGCGATCGCGTGCGTGATGGCGCGTGCAGCGCTCAGCGCGACGGGCGCGATGTTCTCCGTTTTGTTGTACACCCAGTCGTACCGGTCCGCAGGCGGCCACAGCGCGCGGGCGCGGCACAGATTCTTGAGGTGCGGCGGCGCGTGCGTGTGCAGGAAGAGCGATGCGCCGGTCTGTGCGGCGAGGTTCGATATGTGCACGTGCACTGGCGGGGGTCAGGTTAGCTTGTCGCAAGGATCCCGAGTGCAGAGCATGTGCGGCGCACCGTGGTCGTGCGTGCTGTACTTCTCGTTGAAGAGTGCGAGTGCCGCTCCGCCGGGGTAGTTCGCGATGGAGGCGCGCGTATGGACGAATGTCACGAGGCAGTTCCCAGCGAGCAGCCCTGCGACGGCGAGGAAGCATAGTCGGCCAAACCGTGTGCCTTTCCTCCGAGAGATCCTAGAAGCTCTCGTAAGACATTACTATTGAAGTGGGGCTCACCGGACTTACAACCATGTTGCACCTCGTGCAGCTGCAACGTTGAATAAGGGTACAACATATACGACGAAGCGCCATTCTTTGTGCCCGAGTCCGCTGATGAGCCCGAGGAACGTCAGCGCCGGCAGCAGAATAGCGCGAATACGCCCGTCGACGATAAATCCGACCATAGAGAGCGGAAATGCGGAGAGCAGGAGCTTGGGCACGTGGACTGTGAAGTACTCGTGGAAGGGTGAGACCTGGCAAGGCGCAAGTGAGTTACGCGCTGGGCGGTGAGGAATCGTCGAGACACTCACTCCCCACTCGGAGCTCTTCCCTTGAAAGACATTGAAGTATAAACCGTACAGTTCAGGCCAGAGCGGCCACTGTTTCCAGAAATACGAGTCGACACTGATCGTCAGTGCTAGCAGTTGTTACGGTGAGCGTAACTCGCTGCAGACAAAGGGAGCGATACATACCTGCGGACATCAGCCCGGATACGAGCCCTGTCTTGATAACGGCCCAGAAGCTGGCATACCCACGCACGAGAGACTGTAGAACGAGAGGTGCAAGGAGCAGCACCACTTCTGCACGGAACACGACAGCTGTGAACGTGAGCAGCGCGATCATAGCCAGTATGCTCCATTGCGACGGTCTGGTAGAGTTCGGGGCGCGGTTCACGAGTGCACAGAGCGCAACATTCACTTGCTGGAGTGTCAGCAGGTGGGGAGTCCCCGAATAGTCACGAAGCTGGTCGGCGTACCCGGGAACAGCGCGAACATGTTGGGGAGTGTCCGGCCTATCCAGAAGGGTAGATGGAACTGCGTGCATGTGAGCAATGCAAACAGCGTGCTCGTCGGGCCCCCGAAGCGGCGCGATACTGCACGCCGGAGGAAGCAGAGGCCGAGGGTGTTGGTAGACGCTAGCACGAGCCGGACTGTGGTGCTCCGTGAGTCGCAACGCGCATACATATACTGAATGAGACGAACCGACGACTTGCAAGTCGGATTTGTCGCGCACGAGGCCATACATACAAGCGAGCCGGATGGCGGGCTGCGCGAGCCAGGCGAGGAGGACGCTCCCGACGAACGTCCGCGGGACTGCGCCGGGGAACACGTTGTGGTCATACTTGGCACGTCAAGACACCTTACGGGGCGGCGACAAGAGGATATATGCGCGCACATTGGGCAGGGCGGCGGGGCGCACGCCGTACATGAGCACGTCGTGCGTCGCGTGCAGGTTGAAGCTCTCCTCGACCTTCGAGTACGGCGCAAGCAGGACGTGGGCCCATGTCGTGGCAAATATGACGACGTCTAGTGCTGTGCTCATTGTATGTGATGCATGAATACGAGGCACGCAGGCTCTGGTCTGTCAGGAAAAAGCGAGCGATAGGTGTAGTTGTGTAGCAAGTGGCAGCACCATGCACGTCGAGCGCGGAAGTACAATCGCGACTGGGCGCTTCCGCGTGGATGAGGCCTATGAGGTTCGGATGCAAGCACTTGGAATCTCGCGTCCCTTCTCACTGCAAATAAGAGTACAAGCAGCCATGCAATGGCACATATAGCATAGCAGACAGCACAAGAAAACATGCTAGTAGTGCAGGGGTACGTAAGTAGATGCAATGCAGTTGTCCGTCCTATCGAGTCGTAAGAAATCCATCCGAGTCCGTCGTCGCGCGTGAGTCTGATCTAAATATAGCGCGTCAGACGCAGCAAGCCCACGCTGGTTTACGCCAGGACGAGCCACGCTCCACCGAGCACACCCACGAGCGTGCCCGCAGCCATGCCGAACCACCTGTGCTCGAGCGAGAGGGGTGCTGGCGCCGCTGCGTTGGTCGTCGCGGGGACAGTGTTGGTGCCGATGAGGCTGAGCCACTGGCTGTACTGCAGGATCGTGCCGGCGGTCGTCGAGTGCGTGAGCGCTGCGGGGGACGTGGGCGTGAAGATTGCCGTTAGCGCGACGGTGTCACCTGCGGCGGCCGATTGTCAGTGCGTGCGGAGGTAATGGGATTGGGAGGCAGACGTACCGTTGCCGTCGGTCGTGGTGTAAGTGTACACAGTAGGCTCCTGCACCGCGGGCGTCGGGGGCGGGGCGCCGACAGGGCCCTGCTGCACCTGCTGGGCTGCGGGCGTCGTTGGAACGGCAGCGGCGGCGGGAGTGGAAACTGCGGGAGTGGACAAGGCGGGAGTGGACAGGGCAGTCGTAGATGGGCCCGTGATGGTCTCTCTGTAGCCTGATCAGCGCTGCACATCCTCGACGACAACGACAACATATGTACGCACAGAATCTCCGTAGTCGGAATGAGGAGGACTGGGTCCGTAGTAATGACTTCGACGACGGTCTCGCCAAGGCTACACAAGATGACCGAGTTAGTTAGGTGAGGGGGATGAGTAACATGGGCGACTCACTCGTCGGTGGTCGTGATCGTCTGGCCGAGGACAGACAGCACCCCGAGGGCGAGGGCGGAGATGAGCACAGATAGCCGCATACTGGTGAGCGGTGGTGGTGAGGAGGGCGTCGGGGACGGTGCGGAGGGAACCTGAGGATTGTCCCAGCTATTCTTGCCTGCGTACCAATTCGTCCGCCACAGTTTCTCGCTCCAGCTGCGGGCGGCACGCCCGGCAGTGACACAGCATGCGTGACTTGGCGTCACAAAATATGCAGAATTCAAAGTCCGACGATGCATTTGGGCGAATGGCGGATCGCGATACACGATCGATGGTGTTTTCGCAGCTTTTTCGTCTTCGCTGCAGCGCACCATCGTCCCCGTCCCCCTCCTTTCCCTTCTACCCCTCCCTCTCCCTCCACCCATCCCTTAGGCACTTTTCTACATCTCTTCCAGTAGCTGCGAAAAAGGCCAAGAAGATGCCCCCCAAGAAAGCCGCTCAGGAGAAGAAGGCCCTCCTCGGCAGGCCCGGTAACAATCTCAAGATTGGTATCGTAGGTCTGTTTCATTTGACTGCCGCAAAGATATCTGCTTCACCTTGTTTTTTTTTCTGTAGGCCTACCAAACGTAGGGAAATCTTCATTCTTCAACGTCCTCTCCAAGACCGGTATGTCTCTTCGCGCGTAGTAGTCGCGCGCCCTTCTGATCGTCCTACCAGACTTGGGCATTGCGAGAAACTTTCCCTATGCGACTATCGACCCTGAGGTGCGTTCATAACATCCGCTTTGATTTACCTACCCTCAACCGTAATGATCTGGTGGACGCATAGGAAGCACGCGTCCCCGTCCCCGACGCGCGCTTCGAATGGCTCTGCGAGACCTACAAGCCCGCATCACGCGTGCCTGCCTTCCTCACCTGCATCGACATTGCCGGTCTCACTGCAGGCGCGTCAACCGGCGCGGGTCTCGGCAATGCCTTCTTGTCGCACGTCCGCGCCGTCGACGGTATCTTCCAGGTTGTCCGCGCGTTCGATGACGCGGAGGTGACCCACGTCGAGGGCGACGTCGACCCGCTCCGCGACATGGAGATCATCAGCACCGAGCTCCGCCTCAAGGACATCGAGTGGGTCGAGAAGCACCTTGATGGCCTCAAGAAGAGCGGCCGTTCGCTCGGCAACAACAGCCTGGCGGACAAGGCCAAGAAGGAGGAGATTGCCACCGTGGAGAAGATGTACAAGGTCTTGACCGTCGAGAACAAGGACATCCGCAAGGCGGAGTGGACGAATAGAGAGGTGCGCGTTAGTTTCTTTCACTTTGCTCCATATTTGGCCCCTTGGACTTCAGTTCTTGGTCAATATTCACCGTTCATATGATGATAAAGAGTACATTACTCGATCTAACCCAGCTCGTCGAGGAGGGAGTAACGCCCCATCCACTGAGATACTGTTTTTATCTGACTTTAGATTTCTACATGTTCCCCTCTGAGATATCTGTCAATGTTGTGACTTGTTACTGACATGTTCTGCAATTTCCAGGTGATTACTGCTCTCCCCAATCCGATGCATAGAACATTCGATTCCATTGTGATGACAAAGAGCCCAAGGCTCGATTAACCCAGCTCGCCGAGGCGGGAGTAACGCCCCAAATGCCCATGAGATAATCTTTCCATCTGACCCTCCATCCCCTTATCCCATTTACTCTCCTCACCGTCCCACGATCGTACTAACCTCCTCCCCAAGATCGACGTCGTTAACGGGCTGCAACTGCTGACCGCGAAGCCGGTGACGTACCTCGTGAACCTGAGCGAGCGGGACTACATCCGGAAAAAGAACAAGTGGCTCCCGAAGATCAAGGCGTGGATCGACGAGCACAACCCGGGCGACCCGCTCATCCCCTTCTCCGTTGCCCTCGAGGAGCGCCTCGAGGCAATGGAACCCGAGGAGCGCGAGGAGGAGCAGAAGAAGATCGGCGCGGTCAGCGCACTGCCGAAGATCACTACTGCGGGTTACGCCAGTCTCGATGTGCGTCTTCATTGTGATGCTCCGCCTGAAACCCGTACTGACAGAGGATATAGCTGATTCGCTACTTCACGTGTGGGCCGGACGAGGTGCGCGCTTGGACGATTCGACGCGGTACGAAGGCGCCACAAGCAGCCGGTGTCATCCAGTGAGTACCATCCTGTAAGTCTGCTATCGCGCTTTGCTAATCGTTGCTCGTGTGCTAGCACGGACTTCGAGAACAAGTTCGTCTGCGGTGAGATCATGGCCTATGAGGACCTGCGCGAGCACGGCAGCGAATCGGCCGTCAAGGCTGCGGGCAAGCTGCGGCAGCAGGGCAAACCCTACGAGAGTAAGTCCCGCTCTTCTCTTTCAAGTCGCTCTTTCAGACAATTGTTGATATATTCGCCGCTTTACAGTGCAAGACGGCGACATCGCGTACTGGAAGGCGGGCATTTAAACTAGGCGGTGACTCGGCTGGGGTGCTCTGGGTGACTTTGTAGACGGCTAGTGTATGTTCCGCGTGTAGGTTACAATAACAAGAAGTGGTACATCCATTTGACATGCGAGCGAGGGCGATTATTGCCTATCGCTGGAGCTGGATATCGTGAGAGTCCAAACTGAAGCGTTGGTTGCACGTGTAGACGCCCGTGCACGATCAGTGCAAGCGTTCTGGCGTTCAGCCACAATGACATGTACTAGTGCTGCTAGTATTCTCCTTTGTTTAGCACTACTTGCTTGATGACTCGCACTCTGAGTTGATTCCGGACTACACTGAGCTAGTCACGCTCCGACAATCCTGTAGATCACCGTGTTCACCGCGAACATCGCGTCAACTTCCTGCCCACTGCCCAGCGGATGTAATATCCGCCCCGGTGTGGCACGAGCTTCAAATCTCCCGCTGAGCCAAACGAACGTTCTCACCACACCAACGGGACCACAATGGCGAGCCCAGAAGTGCTCGCAGTCGCATGCGTGGTCGACTCCTCGCTGAGCGTCGCCACGGAATGGGGGACGGTCATGTCCGAGTACATCATCCCGATGCTGCAGCGCCTCGGGGAGCACTACACCAACCGCCAGGTGCGCCCGCCGCCATGTTCGCATCGCGTCAGGCTCTGACCTATACCGTGAACTTTGTCCACTGTACGCAGTTCAGGATTTCGGTCGTCACGTACGCCACGGCGGAGACGCGCCCGACGCCGCTCGTGAGCAAGCTCTTCTTCGGGCCGCCGCAGTTGATCGTGCATGCTATGCGCGAGGAGCCCGGGAAGATAGGCGTCGGGCACACGGGCACGGGCGGAGGGCGGGGGACGGCCGCGCTCGAAGGGCTCGTCGCCGCGATCGAGGTGCGTCCTTGCAGAGTGCTCCCCCATCTTCGGTACTGACCGCCGACTGGGTAGTTCTTCGATGCGTTACGGGGAACCATGGATGTGAGTACGCGACCTCTGTGGTGGCAAAAAAAGTGCTGATATAGGTAGGTGCTGGCGAGCTATCTGGTGCATGTTGCCGCGACACCGCCGGATGCGTCGGAACGGCCCTCATGGAATATGTCGCCAGGCATGGACTCCGCCAGCTGGGACACCTTACCGTCAGAACTACGCAGAGTGCGCCTCCACAATTAACTTGGAGAATTGAGAATTGAATCATGACTCCTTCCGCTGGGATCACAGAGGGATATCCACTATAGCAATATCCTACTACGGCAACTTCCGCGGTTCCCGGAGCTTTACGCGGCGGTGCGTCCTTGCATCTTCTATTCAGTTTACAGCGGTTCTGAGAAGTCTCTCGGCAGGCAGCAGCAGGCGCGACACAGAACCCTTGGTTCTCTGTCCGACCACAGCACAACTTGCACCTCGCCGGATGGCCTGCCCCTCAAGCGAAAGGTCCGCTAGATATGTACCCCATCCCAGTTCTTACGCTGACCATGTGAACTAGTAACGAACGTAAAGCGCTCGGGGGAAGGGTCTACAGGTGTAAACGGCAGTCCAGAATCCAAGCGTCAGCGCATCGCCTCGCAAGCTTCTCCCAAACCTAATAACGCCACCCCTCCCACTGCCCCCGCCTCTACTGCAGCCTCCGCGTCTGTCCCCCTTGCACCTCCCCCATCCAACCCGACTATGCAAACCAGTCCCGCAATCGCACCCGCACCCGGCCCAAACACTGCCGCAGGCCCCGTCCCTGGACGACAGCAGCCCATGCCCGAGGCAGTCCTGCAGGTCATCGAAGGCCAGATCGCGCAGAAGACGCAGCAGGCGCAGGCGGCGGACGCCGCGGGGCGCGGCGCGGAGGCCGCGCAGATCCGCGTGGCGATGAACCCGCTGCTCGCGCAGCGCAACAAGATCAGGCAGTGGCTCGAGATGCGCCGCGTTGCGCAGGCCGCGCAGGCCGCCGCGGGGCAGAAGCCCCCTCCAGGCACGGCGCAGGCGATGCAGCCAGCGGCGGAACCCCCCGCGGCGCAGATGGCGAGTTCGACGTCAGCACCGCAGCTGCAGCCGCAGCCGCCCACTGCAGTCGGGGCGGGGGCGGGCGAGATGTCGGCGTTCGCGGAAATCCCGAAGAGCGAGTCCGTCCCGGCGGTGCCCGCGCAGACGCATCTCGGTGCGCCCTTTGCACCTGGCACGGCGGCAGGCGGCGTGCTGCAGAAGAGTCCCGCGGGGCTGCAGGTCCCGGCCGCGATGAATGCGCAGTTACTGAAGCTCGTCGAGCAGCGCAACCGCGGGGCGCAAATTAGCGGGGCGCCGGTGGACGCGGGGGTGGCCGCGGCCGCTGCAGCGGGAAATGCAGGGCTGAAACCGCAGCCCCCCACCCAAGGGATGCAGATTGTGTGGCAGGGCGTGTTCCAGTGGACCGGGTTCGATGCGGCAACGAGCCAAAGCAAGGACGTGCAGACGCATGTTGTCGTCTCCGCGAGCAGCAGTCTGGAGTCAATGTGGGCACAATAACGTCCACGTCGTAAGGAGAAGTTGGGCTAACATGGACCGCGCAGGCGACCTAATACATGGCCTACGCAGATGACGCTGAGCCCTTGTAAGGAGCCGACGGTGCCGCTGCCCGTCCTGCAGGACTGGATCAAGCGGCACAACTGCCAGCTGATTCAGGTGCACACCCCACCGGTCGTCGCGGACCCCAAGACGAATGACGACTCCTTCGTCGGGCTTGCGCGCCTGCTCCATGAGAAAAGCATCGTACGTCCATATCCTCTCCCCCACCTCTCTCCCGCCTTACTCTTCCCCCCATTAGTACGCCCTCGCAGGCTGGACCGGCGCAAGCGGGCAGATCGAGAACCGCATGCTGCTTGTCGCAGTGAAGTCGAACCAGATCATCGGTGCGTGCGCGCCCGCCGCAATCACGGAGCTGCCGAAGGCGGAGCTGCTCGGGCTACCCGCGGGGCAGCTCCCTGCGCCAGTCGTCGCAATGCTCTCGCGCCTCAGCGCGGAGCAGCAGCGCCAGCTCGCGGAGATGCCCGTCGAGCGCCGCATGCACGCGATCCGCGCGATGTGGGTCCGCCAGCAGCAGCTTGTGCAGCAGCGCCAGCAGCAGGCACAGGCGCAGGCACAGGGCCAACAACCCGTACCCAACCTCAATCCTGTCCAGCAGCAGCAGCAACAGCAACAACAACAACAGCAACATGCACAGCAGCAACAGCAGCAGTCCTTGCAAGCTCAACAACAGGCGATGCTACAGCAGCCGTCGCACATGGTGCAGCCGCAGCTCAGTGGAAGCAGCAATGGTGGCGCGCCGCCGCTGAACATGGCACCGGGCGCGCTGCAGCCGTTCGTGAACGGGCAGCCGCCCAACCTCAGCGCGGTGCTCGGCTCGTATATCACGCAGGCCGCGCCGAACCCCGCGCAGGCGCAGGGTATTCCCGGTGGCGGGCAAGGCATGCAGGGCATGAACCCAGCAGCAATGCTCAACTTTGGACTGGGGCAGGGCCTGCAGGGCATGGGCGCGGGTATGGGGGGTGGTATGGGCATGGGGCAGATGCCGGGGCCGGTGGGCGGCGGGATGCACAGGCGGACGCCGAGTGCGGGGAATGCGCCGGGCGGGCTGAGCTATGAGATGCTTCAGTCGTTCGCGCAGCGGAACCCGGACGGCTCTGGAGGCGGAGGTGCGGGGATGGGCTGAATGAGATGTTGGATTCTGCTAAGCCGGTGGGACCAGAACGAAATACAGATGCATTGCGGATGGACGAAGCACACAATATTGTACAATAACATTGCTTAGGATGATACACTGCTACATTGCCTGCGGGGCAGAAACAGGTAATGTTGTTCCAGCACTAACGACATACTACTTCTGTCTGCGGACTTTCGTCTCGGGCACGAGCGCTCGCACTCATGGTGCTGGGGCGCTGTAGTTGCCGTCGCCCATGCCCTGGATCTTTTCGTGGTCTGCGAGGTTGGCTCGTGCCTCATACACGGTGATCACCGGTTCAGTCTTGCGCTGTCGAACGATTAGAAGGTCCGGACACTGAGTCTCCATCAAGAGCAAGAAACCATAGTTACCTCGCTCCACTGGCCCAGGAAGCCGATGTAATAAATTCGGGTGGTATCCGCGCCTTGGGACGCTGGGAAGAACAGCGTCACAGATCTCACGTTCGGGAACTTTGCGGGCCTGGGGGCGGGCGGTGAGGAGTCGAGGACGAGGGTCAGGACGCGGCGTGCTGGGCGTACATCACGTGGTACTCCCCGACGTCTCTGCTCTGTGCAACGGTAAACTCTTGCGTGGGCTTGAGGTCGGCAATATCAGAAAAATCGAGGTTCTCGATGTTGTTGTACTGCGTGTGGGAGCGGGGGCTCAGTGCGGCGGCGCGGAGAGCAAATGTGGGGCGGGGTACGGACCAGTGCGACTTTGACGGGGGTCTGGTCGCTCGGGCCCGCCTTGAGCAGCAGCGCGCGCAGCTTCACCGAGCCCGTGAACGGCACGCGCACAATCCTGTCCACACACGAGCGCATGCTCGTACAGCAGAACGGGCGCAAAGCTTAGCAGGCGTACTCACAACTGATCGTCGGCATCCGACTCTAGGAACTGCAGCCACATTCGTTATTGTGCCTTCACGTCCGGACGTCCCAACCAGAGACGGGGTGCTCACCGTGCCCTCGTCGGTGCGCTCGTGCCAGGGCTTGATGACCTCCGCGCCGGTGCCAGGGGCGGCGGCGTTGAGCGCGACGACGTTCGCGCGGTCGATGCGCGCGAAGAGGTTGTCGCGCGGGCCGACGCCCTCGGGCATGTCGTGGTCGTGCCCGTGGCTCTCGTCGTGGCAGCCGTTTCCGTGGTCGTGGTTGTGCGACATCGAGGTCTAGCAATGGCAGCAGAAAGAAAGGACAATCTCAGCGAGAGTTACAGCTCCAGCTTTGAATCAATGGGATGCGGAAGTGGAGAGGATGGCGCCTCGGCAGGCTTTCGGCCCGCTGCGACCAAACATGCGCATACAACGCGATCGCGGCTATAAATTTCTAAAATCTGAGCCCAGCGACAGATGTCTTGCTCAGTTTCTTGCTCGCGAAGATTTACTCAACGCCCTGCTTGTCGTGAGTATCCATTCTACTTGACTTTGCATGATGGTACTTGTAATTTGCGTTCGAGGATCCCCGGCCTCATACCAAAGGGGCGCACTCGCCTGTGTGCCCTGGGGTCGGGGGTGTGAGACAACTTCAATTTTGCTGATCCTCTGTCTGTTTCTTTATGAGCTCGACTGACCACCTCATCATTCTTCAGGTACTCGCGATCTTCGTTTGCAGTAACTTGAACGGAGCGGCGGTGTATGGAGCTAGTTACCGATTACCACATGTACCTTAGACCATATGTATATATACCGATGTCATTGAGTGAACATCGAGATGCCTCATCAACATGTTAAGCTGCACCTCTGAGCTTGAGAAATGCGATAAGTCAATTGATTGTGCAATGTATCAACGAGTCCGTGGTCGTAGGTACATGCCAGCATTAGTAGAGAGCGAGGATAAAGTCCGTGGTGTGTCACTAAGTGGTAGGATGTAGCGTAATGTGTAAAGAATGGAAAGAGTTGGGCAGGCGAGCCGGGCAGCAGTATAGTGCAGTATGCAACAGGACAGACAGACACTCGTGAATCACAGCGTAGCAGGGGACAGCAATGCGCGGGCGTGGACAGGAACGGGACTGGGCATGGGCGTATGGGACACGCCAAAGGGCCAGGGCAGAGGCATAGCGTGGGCACAAAGAGATAGTAGCAGCGAGGATAGAGGCAGCAGCGCAGCGCGTTACATGACGATGCAGACGTCGCGCTTGCGCTGCCGCTTCTGCGCGGTGCGCGAGTAGCGCTTGCGCATCTGGCGGACGAGGTCCTCGAACGGGTCCGAGACGTGCCAGTTGCGCTTCGCGGACGTCTCGTACACGGGGTGGCCCCAGCGCTGGACGAGGTCTTGCACCGCGGCGCGGGACACCTCGCGCTCGTGTGCCTGCGAGCATCGGAATCAGCGTGGGAGGTCGGGTGAGCAGGCGAAGAGACGTACGAGGTCCATCTTGGTGCCGACTATCACAATCGGGACGTCCTGCGAGGTGTGAAAACCCTTTAGGGATTGTGTAGAAACAGAACGGATAGCGTACCATGCCCTTGGTCTGGTATATCTGGTGACGGATGAGGTCGAGTGCTCTGAGGCTGCTCTCGTCGATCAAGCTGCTCTCGGACATGAGAAAGTATTACGAGACCTGCACGGTCGATGTGCTCACCTGAACACGAGTATGAAGCCTTGGCCGAACTTGATGTGCCCCTCGTTGAGGCCCGTGAACTGCTCCGTGCCGGGCGTGTCTAGGATGTTCAGCTAGACGGGATTCAGCCGACGCTCGCGGCGCAGTCATGTCTCGCACACACCAGACAGCGTTCATGGTCAATTTCTGCGTCGCAGCGGTACTCCTCTGCGGGTGAAGGATGAGAACAAGGCACATCGCGGGGCGAGTGGACGCACCTTCGATAGTGGGATTGTACTGCTCGAGGAATTCATTACGGCCCCAGCGGACGGTGAGGGCGGACTTGCCGACGCCTCCGGCGCCGAGGACGACGGCGTTGAAGGTGTCGAGCTTGGGCATCGCATGAAGCGCACAGGGCTATCGCGGCTCGGAGGGTTTATAGCGGGACGCACGACATAGAAGAGACCGTGTCCGGTCGCAGGCCGAAGGTTGCGAATCGCTGGAGAGGCGGCTCGCTGGAGGGAGTGTGTCTGGGATGGTATCCTGTGCTCGGGCAGGGCATGCGCACGGTGCTCGTCCTCGCGCTCGTCCCCGCGCTCGCGGTATCTGAGGGAACCGTCTCCGCCACTCGATCCGGCGGCTCCGGAAACACACACGGCCCCGCGTGCGCGTCGAGGTAACAAAAATGGGGAAAATGTTTAGAACATAGGCCGCGAGGGCGAAAGAGTGTAGAGGAGTATACAGCGCTGGTAAGAGGAGTGGGGAGGTGTGCATACACCAGTGGTAAATTATCTGCAGTGCCACAATCGCGATGAGGGATCGAGCTCGTCGCCGCCGGCGTCCAGGCGCCTCCCCGACCGCTCTTGGCCACCTCCCTTCATTTCCCTCGTCGTCCTCGCTGCACGCGTTTGGGTACGATGGTTCGGCCTCGCGTCTTCTTCGACGTCGCCATCGACGGTGAGCCCGCCGGTAGGATCATCTTCGAGCTCTTCAACGACACCGCGCCCAAGACATGCGAAAAGTGGGTATGCGCGCTGCACCACGCTCGCCGACGATGCGCTCACCTGTCGCGCACACTCTAGCTTCCGTGCGCTGTGCACCGGCGAGAAGGGCCTCTCTCCGCTTTCTCAGCGCCCGCTGTACTACAAGGACAGCATCGTTCACCGGTCGATCAAGGACTTTATGATCCAGGGCGGAGGTGTGTTCCCTTTCGCAGCGAAGCTCAAACTTTACACCGCCCGGCGCGCAGCAACAGATGGGGTAGAAGGGGCCGGCACGCACATCGAGCCTTTCAACGTCCAGACACTGCACTATCTAGCGCATATAGCTGCTACGTCGAGATCTTGAGCCAAGAGCGCGTTTGGTGCTGCTTCTGTGGCGGTCTGCGGCTTTGAAATGTGCTGTGCGCTCACCCGTTACATACAGATTTTACCAAGCGGAATGGCATGGGCGGCGAGTCAATATACGGGGGCACATTTGCGGATGAGGACCTCGAGCGGCCGCTGGACGCGGCTGGGTATGTCCTTTTCCCGCCTCTTATCCCTCCCCCTCGCCAGATTCACTCACTGACCTCCCCCTCCTGCGTTCAGGCTACTCTGCATGGCGAACAAGGGCCCAAACACAAACGGCTCGCAGTTCTTCGTCACCCTGCGCGCGTGCCCGCACCTGAACGGGAAACACGTCGTGTTCGGGCGCGTCATCCGCGGGGCGGACGTCGTCGAGAAGATCGCGGACGTCCCCGTGGATGAGAAGGACCGCCCGCGCGTCCCCGTCGCCATCGCCAACTGCGGCGAGCTCGTCCTCCGCGCAAAGGCACAGCCCGCCGAGGCACAAGGTACGCACATCCGAGGCACTTGCTCCAATCTGGTCTCCTGACCAGCTCGATTTTATCTTGTGGCGAATTTGTAGCGAGAGCAGCCAAGTCTGGCTCGGAGAGCGCGTCAGACGACGAGCGGCAGCACCGCAATAAGAAGCGCCATCGGTCGCACCATTCCCGCTCCCCCTCGCGTCCCCGTTCGCGCTCTCGCTCGCGGAGCCCTGCGCGGGACAACTCAGATGATGAGCGCGAGCGGCGGCGCAAGCACAAGAAGAGCAAGCGCAAGCACCGCAAGGACAAGGAGAAGGAGAATGAAAAAGATCGCCACCGGTCCCGGTCGCCGTCGCGCGCGCGCTCGCCCGAGCAGCGTGAGCCGGAAGAGGAGACGGAGGAGCAGTATGACGCGCGGCTCGAGCGTGAGGAGCAGGAGCGCCTCGAGGCCGAGCGCCGCCGCGAGCTCGAGCGGCTGAAAAAGCTCGAGGAGGCTGCGCAGACTAAGAATGGTGTGAGGTTCAAAGGTGCGTTTGGTAATTTGTGCGAGCGTCCGGCGGAGGCTGATGCGTGTGTGTTAGGGCGCGGGAGGATGAAATATATCGACCCAGAACTGCATCGGCGGGATTAATTGTGTGTGCCGGCGTTGTGCGTCTTGGAATTTCAGGGTTATCTGTTGTGTGTCATTTGTGCTCAAATATTACCGTTTGCGCATTATAACTTTCATCGGCCTGTAAGGTGAGACGCTCGGCAGACAACCATCCATCGCTATGCCGTACGTCTGTTCTCCTTGTGTCTCGAGGCTCGTGTGGCACGTGGCTCTCAAGCCACTGGCATCATCACAGCGCGCCGTCCGACTCGATGTCTAAATCCTTGTCCGCCTTGAGCCATAGACAGCCATCAACGTCATTCATGCGAAAGATTTTGCGCAGATCAAATATGCTAGTCTCCGGAGAACACCTGGCACTGAGTCGTGTTCCTGCTACACAACGGGCTGGACTATTTATCTACACCCCTCCTTTGCACTCCCTACGAATACTTTTCGATACACGCGGTCCCATATCATGTTTACTAGGTCCGCCTTCAAACCTTCAACAGTTACTTTCGATTATCCCGGGTGCTCAATATCGGGATTGAAAGCCCTGGCAAAGGGCTACATACCCTCAACAGAGTTGAATTCTTCGTCTGACCTGATATTGATCTTTGCGCATTGTGCCGGCTCGCGTAGGTTCTTAAATCCCCACACGTGCTTGGCTTATGGCCTTTCGGACAGATAAAGAGGCATGGGAGCCCGTGATCGAAAGCTTGTTGGCTTTGACGATCGGTGATTCCTCCTTAGAGAAACACGTGTCCCTCATTCGCGAGGCATGGTCTCTTGAGTGGCAGCATCATGGGGAGTCTGCAGCGCTGAACCACTCCGTCCTCGCGAACCATCCTCCGGGGGTGTGTGAGTCGTATGCTGTCCGTCATGCTACTCTCTTCTCACCCTTACTTTGGGTAGCTGTGTACAAATGGGCGGCAGCTATACGCCATTTTGTCCTGCAGAAGAGACGGGATGGGCGCCGTGTCGTCGGTATCGGCCATTCTGCCGAAGCATGCGCTATGTAAGTAAATTAGTACGGATCTGGCTTTCACAATTTCACACTGGACCTACCTGGTACATTGCTCCAGCTTGCATTCTATGATGTAGATGTCGTCGGATGTCCCGATACTATACGCCGCCATCGTACTCGTCGAGGACTCCCTCGCTCACCGAGCAGTCTGGAGAGATGAAGACGCATTTATACGCCGAGACCTGGATGTCATGATGGCAGCATTGGAGAAGCGACGTGATCAACAGAAACGTATACTCGTTAGCCTCCTGCAATCTATGTAATAATTCGCAAGATTAGCTACTAATGTTCTCTCACTGGTGCTCACCGCTTTCATAGACTAAATAGCCTATGTGGGTCTACGGGCACGAACCGCAGGGGAGGTGTGGCATCCCTACATACTTCTCATACTACTATTCGACTCTTATGCGTGTTTCAGGCTGTTATATGCTGCGAACAGCAATTACTGTGAAGTCGCAGAATGGAGGGAAGTCACGGTAGGACTCGATTCAGACCCCGTGGGAATGTGTGGCGGCACTGAGGCCAATGAGGTGTGAGCGTGTGAACTCCGCCGGAAGCCGCAAGGTCTATGATTGGGTTCCGATTACCATGAGCCTCCACGACCATGGCGGGGATGCATCCGGGCTTCCCATGTCTGCATAGACGTCGGTCTATCGTCTATATCATCTATGACTCAAGAGAAGATCACAACGCTTGTTAATCGAGAAGCCCATCCGTCTAGAACAACAGCGCTACATATACACAGAAAACTCGCACGGGGTGAAGAATGAATGCGGAGATTCGCGAGAGGCTACACAAGGTATCAACAACGCAGTGCGCAGATCATAGGAACAAAAAGTAGGAGCGGGCATGCAAGTGCGCATTACGACAACGTAGCTCGTCCGAATCTTGTGACCACGGCGTTCACACCCGTGCTTCAGCTAAGGTGGGCTCCCACCGGCACCTCGGGACCGTTTTCTTCTCAATGCACTCCCTACAGATCCTTCGTCAGCACGTTCACAAATCGCCACCGATAACAATAACGAAAGTCCAGAGATACGGGAATGCCGGCCCGTGCAATGTCGGGCACTCTTGAGCCGTTAGTACCCACTCAGCTCTGCGAGCCCGATATGCTCTGCTGTAGCGGCAGGGACCGGTCGCACGTATAAATTGAAAGCTGACTTACGGGCAAGGCTGTCCCGAGTTCTTCTTCCCAGTGCACCTCTTGGCCCTTTCCGAGCACGGAAGACATGACCCGCCAGCTCGCTGTTTGAGCTCAGGCGGGGGAGGCCACCGGGGATGCCCCCAAGATGTACTTGCGTCGTATTGCCTAGGGCCGTCTCGTTCGCCTTCTTTCGTTGATGAGCCTGTGAGCATCAGTATCAGCCT